>CM053786.1:329618440-330218440 GCA_028749045.1 Cupressus sempervirens
ATGAATTAAATTTTATTTCATTTTGGTTTGGGTTGTTTTTATATAGATTTGTGAAAGTTATGAAGATTTGAGTGAAAACTGGTTTTTAAATGCCTTCAATGGTGTTGCAGGCAAAGATTTGTGCTTATACATTGATTTATGGATTGGATAAATTAATGGCTTACAGATTTGGAAACTAGACTCACAAATGGATGATGTGGAATTATTTTGGGGTTATTTGAATTTGTTTTGTGAAATATATTTGATGCCCTAGGCAGGGTTACCATTTTTGTTTCTGGTTTATGACAGAAAATATGGGTCTTGGTTTAGAGTATATAATTTATACTGCTTATTGGATTGGTCTCAGCTTTGGATATGTTTTATAATTACTAATTTAGAACAATTCCTCCAAAGGGTTTTTCAATAAGATATTTAGAACTGGAGTTATGAACAATGCAATCAGACATAGCAATCTGATTGTGTGAGTGAAGATGTTGTCTTAATCAGTGTATAATGTCAGGGTTCTTTGTTGTAATATTTGAGATGTTCTTGGTTCCTTGAGGGTGTACCAGCCTATTGTGAATCCCTTGAGTTGAACTAAGATTCTTTGAAGATAAATACAGAGGGCTCTGCATCATGAAATAAGCAAGTGAAGATGAATATGTGAAAGAGGTAAATGTTTATGAATAGTGGGATGTTGAATATGAAATGAATTTGAATGATAATGATGATGGTTTGCATGAGGATCTTGTTAGTGATGTGTGGTATGCAAAGGAAGATTGGTATGGTGTTGTTGATTTTATTACAAGTGCATTAGATCCTACAAGACTGGAGGAGGATGAGAATTGGACGAAGTTAATTACGAAGGAGTATTTTCAGCAGTAGATACTTGTTCTAGTTATGTGTTGGAAAATAAGAAAGAAGGAAATATATTGACAACGGATACTTATTCCAGCTAGGTGTTGGAAGGAAAAAATTTCAGCAGTGGCTACTTCATTTTGTGAATTCATATCCATAAAATTTTTCATACCATGGGTGTTTGATGTAGGAGCATCTTGCATCAAAAGTAAAGGGGGCATGTTGAAATTAATTTAAAAAAAAAAAATAAATTGGAGGAGAGAGAAAGTGATGAATTTGGAGGAAAAATAATTTTTAAAAAAGTGAAAAAGGGAAAAATGGAGAAAAAAGGAATTTCTATTTTCAAGGTGCATAGGTAGCATAAATAGAAAAATAAATAAAAACTGTTTCCATTCCATTTATCAAGGTGTGAAGGTGGGATCTTAGAAGTTTGTGGAAAGTTCCTTAAATCATGCATTTAATATTTGTTGTGATCTACAAAGGAAATGTAATTTTCTAATTGGACCACATGGTGGTGCTTAGTTGTATTTGGGTGAGAATGTGATGTAGTACTGCTCTGCTACCACTGACAAAGTTATGCTTTGATACCACTGATGTAGGGCCAACACCACCCATACAAACTCACAACCAAAATCACAACAAGATGGAGAAAAAGAGATGACAAAAATGCTTCAAAGCATGTTTTATCATTTCAATTCATTACAATATTCTCCAAATGGAAAAACTCCAAACTCTTATAATATAATAGATATTCCTCACTAATGGCTTCCAACAAGAAGAGCTTACAACAAAGAGCTTGTTTGCTACACCTTGAGAGCTTCCTTACAAGAGATTACATTCGAAGAGCTTCACTACAAGAGCTTACACTTGAAGAGCTTGATTACAAATGAACATAAGCCTTCCTTAAATAGGCACTTACCACCCAATGCATGATTTATCCACAACATTCTAGAATATCCACAACCTTCTAGAATTTCACCTACAACCTTCTAGAATTTCTACTTAAATACAACTAAGCACCACCATGTGGCCCAATTAAAAAATTACATTTCCTTTATGGATCACAACAAATATTAAATGCATGATTCAAGGAACTTTCCACAAACTTCTAAGTTGCCACCTACACACCTTGATTAATGGAATAACAACTATTTTTATTATTTTTCTATTTACACCACCTATGCACCTTGAAAATAGAAATTCCTCTTTTCTCCTTTTTTCTATTTTTTATTATTTTCTTTCTATTTTCATCACTTTCTCTCTCCTCCACAATTTTTTTTTTTCCTCTCTCTTTTTTTTAAAAAATAAAATAAATTTTTGCAAGATGCTCCTGCATCAGACTCCCCTGGTAGATAGAAAAGTATGCCCCACACTTTGACACCAAAAGAAAGATATACAACCATCTTCATCTTCACTAAAGGCTTCCACATTTTTTTTTTCCTGATGCATGATGCTCCTGCATCCGGCTCCCATGGTAGGAAAAATTTTGTGAGTATGGATTCACAAAATGAAGTAGCCACTATTGACATTAAAATTTTTTTTTTTCTCTTCCTCCAACACATAGCTGGAACAAGTATCCTGTGACAACATATTTCCTTCTTTCTTCTTTTCCAACACCTAGTCGGAACAAGTGTCTGTTGCTGAAATTTCTCCTTTCCAACGAACTCTGTCCAAGTATAAATCTCATCCTCATTTGTTCTTGTTGAATTAATCACACCTATCCCAACAAAACCATACCAATCTTTCTTTGCATACCACACATCACTAACAAGATTCTCATGCAAACCATCATCAATATCTTTCAAAATCACCTCAAAGACAACATCCCATGATTCATAAGAATTTACCTATTTGACATCCTCATATTTGCTTTCCTCTTTCATGTCATCAACAATGCATGTAACTACTTCATTTGCTTGATCTACAACTAAGGCACTATATTTTTCCTCCATTGCTACGATCTTCAAATCTTCTTGATCTACTTCAGGTTCGTAAAGCTTGTAATCTTCATGCTCTTCCTCTTCTTCCACTTTAGGTTCGCAAATAATTTCCTCTTCATCCGCTTGCTCTTCCACTGGATCATCTTTCTTATCAACGTCTCTTTTCTGGTAATGCGCTCTTTGTTTTTGCAACTCAGCTTCTAATTCATTCACTTGCTTCTGCAAATCAACTAGCAATGCCCCTTGATTTCTTGCTCTAATTAAATCTCAAGTCGAGGAATCCTCAGAATCCATCCAATCACAAAAGGCATCTTCTTCTTTCTCTTCTCCATACTCAAGTCTTTAGAAGAAAAATCTAGTGCAACACAAGAACCTCGTGCAAACTACCTCACAGTCGTCGATTTGTCTACACAATCAAGAACTTCTTGACAAACTTCACCCAAATCAAGGTCTTGGTGCAAACTGCCTCATGTTCGGCGATCTATCCGCACGCTCAGGAACTCCTGCTCTGATAGCACTGATGTAGTACTGCTCTGCTACCACTGACAAAGGTATGCTTTGATACCACTGATGTAGGGCCAACACCACCCGTAAAAAATCACAACCAAAATCACAACAAGATGGAGACAAAGAGATGACAAAAATGCTTCAAAGCATTTTTTTATCAATACTTGCAATTCATTACAATATTATCCAAATGGAAAAACTCCAAACTCTTATAATATAAGAGATATTCCTCACTAAAGGCTTCCAATAGGAAGAGCTTACAACAAAGAGCTTGTTCGCTACACCTTGAGAGCTTCCTTTTACAATATAAGAGGTATTTTCTCACTAAGAGCTTCTACAAGAAAAAGCCTATCCTTCAAGAGGTTATACTCAAAGAGCTTCTACTTCCCAAACTTCTACTTCTCGAGTTTCCTTTCAAGAGATTACATTAGAAGAGCTTCACTACAAGAGCTTACGCTTGAAGAGCTTGATTACAAATGAACATAAGCCTTTCTTAAATAGGCACTTACCACCCAATGCATGATTTATCCACAACATTCTAGAATATCCACAACCTTCTTGAATTTCACCTACAACCTTCTAGAATTTCCACTTAAATACAACTAAGCACCACCATGTGGCCCAATTAGAAAATTACATTTCTTTTATGGATCACAACAAATATTAAATGCATGATTCAAGGAACTTTTCACAAACTTCTAAGTTGCCACCTACACACCTCGATTAATGGAATAACAACTATTTTTATTAATTTTCTATTTACGCCACCTATGCACCTTGAAAATAGAAATTCCTATTTTCTCCTTTTTTCTATTTTTTATTATTTTCTTTCTATTTTCGTCACTTTCTCTCTCCTCCACAATTTTTTTTTCTCCTCTCTCTTTTAAAAAAAAAATAATAATAAATTTTTGCAAGATGCTCCTACATCAGATTCCCCTGGTAGATAGAAAACTGTGTCCCACACTTTGACACCAAAAGAAAGATATACAACCATCTTCATCTTCACTAAAGGCTTCCACATTTTTTTTCCTAATGCATGATGCTCCTGCATCCAACTCCCATGGTAGGAAAAATTTTGTGAGTATGGATTCACAAAATGAAGTAGCCACTATTGACATTTTATTTATTTATATTTTCTCTTCCTCCAACACATAGATGGAACAAGTATCCGGTGCTGATATATTTCCTTTCTTCTTTTCCAACACCTAGTTGGAACACATGTTTGTTGCTGAAATTTCTCCTTTGCAATGAACTTTGTCCAAGTATAAATCTCATCCTCATTCAATCTTGTTGAATTAATCACACCTATCCCAACAAAACCATACCAATCTTTCTTTGCATACCACACATCACTCACAAGATTCTCATGCAAACCATCATCAATATCTTTCAAACTCACCTCAAAGACAACATCCCATGATTCATAAGAATTTACCTATTTGACATCCTCATCTTTTGTTTCCTCTTTCATGTCATCAACAATGCATGTAACTACTTCACTTGCTTGATCTACAACTAGGGCACTATATTTTTCCTCCATTGCTACGATCTTCAAATCTTCTTGATCTACTTTAGGTTCGTAAAGCTTGTCATCTTCATGCTCTTCCTCTTCTTTCACTTTAGGTTTGCAAATAATTTCCTCTTCATCTGCTTGCTCTTCCACTGGATCATCTTTCTTATCAACATCTCTTTTCTGGTAATGCGCTATTCATTTCTGCAACTTATCTTCTAATTCATTCACTTGCTTCTGCAAATCAACTAGCAATGCCCCTTGATTTCTTGCTCTAATTTTCTCAAGTCGAGGAATCCTCAGAATCCATCCAATCACAAAAGGAATCTTCTTCTTTCTCTTCTCCATACTCAAGTATTTAGAAGACAAATCTAGTACAACACAAGAACCTCGTGCAAACTGCCTCACAGTCAGCGATTTGTCTACACAATCAAGAACTTCTTGACAAACTTCACCCAACTCAAGGTACTGGTGCAAACTGCCTCACGTTTGGTGATCTATTTGCATGCTCAAGAACTCCCACTCTGGTACCACTGATGTAGTACTGCTCTACTACCACTGACAAAGGTATGCTTTGATACCACTGATGTAGGGCCAACACCACTCGTACAAACTCACAACCAAAATCACAACAAGATGGAGACAAAGAGATGAAAAAAATGCTTCGAAGCATGTTTTATCAATACTTGCAATTCATTACAATATTCTCCAAATGGAAAAACTCAAAACTCTTATAATATAAGAGATATTCCTCACTAAAGGCTTCCAACAGGAAGAGCTTACAACAAAGAGCTTGTTCACTACACCTTGAGAGCTTCCTTTTACAATATAAGAGGTATTTTCTCACTAAGAGCTTCTACAAGAAAAAGCCTATCCTTCAAGAGGTTATACTCAAAGAGCTTCTACTTCCCAAACTTCTACTTCTCGAGTTTCCTTTCAAGAGATTACATTAGAAGAGCTTCACTACAAGAGCTTACACTTGAAGAGCTTGATTACAAATGAACATAAGCCTTCCTTAAATAGGCACTTACCACCCAATGCATGATTTATCTACAACATTCTAGAATATCGATAGCCTTCTAAAATTTCACCTACAACCTTCTAGAATTTTCACTTAAATACAACTAAGCACCACCATGTGGCCCAATTAGAAAATTACATTTCCTTTATGGATCACAACAAATATTAAATGCATGATTCAAGGAACTTTCCACAAACTTCTAAGTTGCCACCTACACACCTCAATTAATGGAATAACAACTATTTTTATTAATTTTCTATTTACGCCACCTATGCACCTTGAAAATAGAAATTTCTCTTTTTTTCTCTTTTTTATTATTTTCTTTCTATTTTCGTCACTTTCTCTCTCCTCCACAATTTTTTTCCTCTCTCTCTCTCTCTCTCTCTCTCTCTCTCTCTCTCTCTCTCTCTCTTTTAATAATAAATTTTTGCAAGATGCTCCTGCATCAGAAGAATGTAATGTTTGTTTTAAGGTAGTTGTATTTACCTTTTATCCCACATTGGTTGTGTTTTTAATATCTTGGGTGGTAAGTGCCTATATAAGCAAGGCTTATAAGCATTTGTAATCAAGCTCTTCAAGTATAAGCTCTTGTAGTGAAGCTCTCAAGGTGTGATCTTCTTGTTCAGTGGCTTTGGAGGTGAAGAATATTAGTTTATAAGATCTTGGGTTGGAGGCTCTTCTTGGTGAAGCTCTTTGGTTGTAAGTGCTTCTTGTAGAAGCTCTTGGGGTGCAAGCTAGTTGGAAGCTCTTGGTTTGGAAGCTCTCTCATATTGTAAGAATTTGGAGTTCTCTCATTTGGAAGATATTGTGAGGATTTTCAATTATAATAAATGCATGCTTTGTGAAGCATTTTATCTTCTCTTTGGCAACATATTGTTGTGTTTTTGTTTGTGAGTTGGTAAGGGTGGTGTTGCCCTTCATCATTTTCTCATCACCAAGAAACTCTATAATAAAACAAGCATAATGGATATTGGAGCCATGATAATATTGATTACGAAGAAAACATATAAGCTATGCCACCTATTTTAGCATAAAAATAAGAGGGTGTTCCTCTAGTAATCTCTATATTGGCACTTGGACATTGTTTGTCATTTTTACTATTGCAGGGTTTATGTCCCCAAGTCATTTTTTTCTTATTACAAATTTCATTGCAGTTGGGCTCATCACCTTTGGTTGATTTGTTGTTTGGGTTTTGAGTTTCCCCTCTCTCCTTGATATTTTTTTGAGTTTGTTTTGGGTTCTCATCTTTGTAAGGAGATTCTTGTTGGGGGTATAGTTATGGGAGCTCCTGGGAGTTTGTCTTTTTCCTTCCTTGATGTGATTTTGTGAGGTTTGACTCTTCTTGGGGTGGTACCCCTATGTGGACAAGTGAGAATTTTTGGATACTTATCATCAAGCCATGGGTTTTCCTAAATATTTTTCTATGGTTTTAGCTATCAGGAATTATCTTGTTGAGCCATAATCTTCTTTCCTTGGTGATATCTTCTTTCAATCTCTTTACTTGGTGGATGACTAGACTTTGCTGCATTGGTGGTCCCGTTAAGATTTTTGTTGTAGGCATGTGTTTCTTTAGTTGCAGCTAGTTTGGCTCAACTCTTGTGTCAAAAAGGGGTTTTTAGCTCTCTTTAGTATTTCTTCAGTTATAAGTTTTTCTTTTTCTTTTGGCCTTGGTCAAATGGATGTTGTTAATTTAAGGCAGATCTCAAATTTTGAGGGTTCTTTCCCTTTTGGTGGAGCTTAGTGTTTTCTTCTACTTATTTTTCTTGGACCTCTTTAGAGATTTCTTTGTCCCCCCCCACCTTGAGGATTCTATTGAGGTGAATTATTCCCCATTGTTGTACATGCGCCTCTCTATCGCCTAGTGGAGATTTTGATTTTCAATGTTGTACCCGTTTTTCGTATTGAAGTGTTGTATTATTTATAGATGGTGTGATGTGGTGGGTGGGAGAGATTGGTAGGGGAATTTTACATATGACTCTTGATGTTGGTTGGTAGGAGAGAGGGTGGATTTGGAAGTGATTTTCTAGGACTTTTCTTACTTCTGACTCTTCCATAGAGGTGACAAGATCCTCCTATTAAGGTGGAGGGGTGTTTTGTTGGAGGATTCTTTTTTTCTCTAGGATATTCATGGCGGTCTTCTCTAGAGGGTTTTGGGTTTCCTTGTTAAAATTTTCAACCTTCATTGACATTCTTTCTGATTATTTTTGTTGAGTTGACTTATATGGGTTTACGAGCTTCTTTAATCCCAAGATAATTATGGAAGTTGTGGTCAATCCCTTAATGGTATGAGGTTTTATTCATAATCCTATTTTTTTGCTAGTGTCTAGATTGTTGGTGGTTTATCTTTTGTGGAAATTGTAAATTATGGTTTTGGAAGCCATGCTAAAACTCAGTTTTATGATTTAGTGAGCCATAAAATCCCTATGGACTTCATTTCTGATGAGATTTTCTCATTGATGTAAGTATTAGGCCATTTGTAAGGATTTTTTGGGTAGTTGGTGGTTTGGATGCCCTTATTTTTGGATGTTACAAGTTTTCCAACCTTGGGTTGGTTCTAGATTTTTGGTTTGTAATTATTTTTTAGGCTGCAACATCACTTCTTAGTGGGGTTCTTGATCCTCTTTAAAATATATCTATAATGGATTTTGGGACTTCATCAAAACCTTCTTCTTGTTAATAAAAAACATAAAATATAAGGAGATTAAAATATAATATATAGATTATGGTTTGGCAAGATGTGGATTTTTTTCCCCTTTTAATTTAAATGTCATATTATAGAAAGAGAAAGGACTCTTAAACACAACCTTTCAAAGATGCTCAAATTAGATTGGCACAACCCTTGGAAGATTCAAGAGGTTCCAATGCATAAAATATAAGACCCCTTTCAAGATGTATGCTCAAAGGAATACTTTCTATAGGATATTCTTTTCCTTAATTATAATGTTGTATATTGATTTGATTAAGGCAAGGAAAGTAAATTGACTTGGAAGTCAATGAGTATGATAAACTTAGACCAAAAAACTAGTATAAAAAAAATCTCAAAATCAGAAATTGTTATGGGTCCAAGACTTGGAAATTGATATCTTTGGCTCTTGCAAATCAAAAGGTCTTTGAACAAGGTAAATTTAAAGTTGAATCCCCAATTAAAGAATCAACCTTAATATTATAAAGCATGTAAAATCAAGACACAATCTAAATATTTACTGTACTCATCAAACCTCTATGGAAGGATTCAGATCCAATATCCACAAATATGATTCTTGAATGATGATGTAGAATGTCTCCACAAATGCAAGTAGATCCACTAATAAAAAATCATAGATCCACAAATGTAGACATTCTCTTGAATGCTCTTTGAAAAATTTCTTGGATGGATGATTCCTTGGACAAATCTTTCTCTCGAATTGATGTAGAGTGGTTTTGCTCAATAGTTTATATGAATCATGAAATTCTTGGATACATAATTTATGTTCATGGATGCCCAAATGAAGAGATAATGCTTTTTTTAATATCAAAATTGGAACAAAAATTGAGAAGGGGTGACTTAATGAAGCATGAAACAAATTTAAACCCCTAAAATGGGATTTTGATTTGAGGAAAATGCGTCAAGTAAGGAATGAATTGTCCCCTTATCAAGGGTTTAGGGATGAGGTCATACCCTACTTGGGGGATAGGGATAACCTCAACCCTTACCCCAAGGGTTTTGAACCTTGGGATGGACACCAAGAACTCAAGAATGCAAAATGAACACCAAAAGTAGGTAGAAAATAAATTTAAGCATAAGTGCATTCATGAACTTGTAAGGGTGCAAAAAGGAAGGCTAAAATATCTTACAAAACAAGTGCTTCCATTTTAATATGGTACACCTATATACCTTACAACCCACATGAGTGAATCATATGCCTATGGACTGACTCTATGATCAAACTAATATAGATTGCACTACTCTAATATGTGACTCATGTATCCCACTCAAGACTACCTCAAGGATGATATAAACCATCTAGGACTCTTTGGATCTATAAGGGTGCAATCCACATATGAGTTGACAATTGACAAAAATGTCTTGAATTGTGAAAATATTATATGATATTCCCTTACCATATCTCGAAACAAAAAAATGGTACTCCAAATATGACTATCATATATAATATAATTTAGATCCTTTGGAGATGATATGCTTGTAACACAACAGGGATTTATGTGAGAATATGATCTACATGAAAACCTCATAAATAAATCTCTCAAATAATTTGTAGATATCGTTGATGTCTACGTAACAATCTAAGAAATAATGTAAATTGCTTCTTGTAATATAAGTCTAGTATTGTTAGTGATGAAAACCAAATGTGAGTGGATTGTTTTATGATATTTACTAACCAATGGAGGTTTGAAAATAAGTGTTAAAATATTTTTATGATACTTGGTGATGATATTAAATAAGTGTTTGTTGTTTTTTAGAAGGTGACAAAATTAGAAGCTAAATTATGTAGGAAATGTTATTTGAAGTCTCTGTGGGAGAATGCTTCATGTTACTCAACATTAGAAGATTATGGATTTATAGTTCTTGATATAATTTCACTACTATATTTGACACCAATTTCCAATGACCATTCATCACTCGATTCAATGAGCAATCACTAGGACAATGACTAATGGTGTTGTCATTGAATGAGAATAGAAAATATCTGACAGGAAGTGCAACCATTGTAATTCTGATATGAGGGCTAGGAGTCAAAAATGAGACATTTTTAGAATGTCAACACCTGTTTCCATCAAAATATAATTAGGAAGTGAAAGCCTTAATTGAAGTTGGATTGAAGGGATCCTGTCAAAATTACAACAACTACAACCATTAGGATAGTATGAAATCATTTTTTGACCATCTTTTAGTGTATTTTCAAAATTTTGATGGTTATGAGGTCAAATTTACCATGAGGATATTGTTGTGAGTATGACATCCTTGTCAGACCCTCTATTTTTTGGTTATTAGTATTTTAATACTCTACAATTAAAATTAACAATGGGGATGTTCTCACGAGGATGTCATCCTTGTTGGACCCTTAATTGAAATAAATTTTGTGCTTTTTGGAATGCCAATGACCTCAGCATAGTACTTTTGAGGAAGCAAGCCAAGGGAAACAAAATCACAATTTATATGCATGGACAATAGGAAAAGCTAAAAAAATACAACTTCCAACACATGTTTAATTTTTGTTAGAGGTCTCTAGGTTTTTTAGGTTATAAAGAGCCACATATGTTGGAATTGTAACTGATATAGGCAAGAGAACTCCCTAAGAAAGGGAGAAAATCAAAATAACTAAAATACTAGAAGACTGCTAATCAAAATAACTATGAACTTCGATATAGGACACCACCAAGGAGTTCTAACCACCACTAATTTTATAAATTTTCTTAAAATATACAAGCTTCACCTATGTATGTAAGAGTTTCTCAAAGAAGGTATATGCACAAGGGACAAATACATATATTTTTGAAGCATTTTTGGGACCTGGACTCTACCCCAAATGTACTAGTGACATGATGTCATGGTATTTTGATATTACTTGTAAATTTGTGGCAAGGTCATCTCCCAATAATGGTTTGGTAAATTCTTCAAGCTTGTCACCTATGCATATACCTTCCATGATCAAATATTATTTATAGGTGAAGGTTTTATATGTCAACAAAATTTGAAAAATTGTTGTTGGTTAGAATTCTTTGGTGGTTTTCCAATAGCGGGTTCTGAGCTATTTTGATGTCATTTGTTCTTTTAGCAATTTCAATTTTCTTGCTTTTTTGGGGCATTACCCTTGCCTATTGGAGTTATAATTTTGATGTGTTTCACAGTCTATAACTCAAAAAATCCATAGACATCTCTAACTAACATGTGAAGATATGTTGGAAATTATGGTTTTCACCTCCTTCTATAGTCCATTATTATGTATTGAGATTTTAATTATCCTCAACTTGCTTCCTCAAAAGTTTCATGTGTGTGTGTGTGTGTGTGTGTGTGTGTGTGTGAGAGAGAGAGAGAGAGAGAGAGAGAGAGAGAGAGAGAGAGAGAGAGAGAGAGAGAGAGAGAGAGTAAAATCAAAATCACTTGAGAAAGACCACTATTGATCTTTGATATTGAGCTAGGATCTCCTTTTGTTTCTTGAAACTGAGAGATTCACATAGTAAACATCTAAAATCTGCACCATACTTACTACTATATTCCTATTAAGAAAAAAGAAAAAAGAAAAACCTTTTATTTACCCTAGTCCAAATATTCACTAGTTTTATCAAAAACCTTTAAACATTATGCAAACACATATGATATAGATTCCTAAGGTTTTATGTTAATGATTTCAATATTCAATTTCCTAGCATTCGTAATGATTATATTTACACAATATCAATAACCAAGTTCATAAAATACATACCTGTACTGAAAGAAAAATCTTATTCTAAACAAAATGATGAGGAGATTCAGGACACATAAATTGGAGGAGACCTCTTCTATTCCATCATTTCTATTTGACAAACTAAAATCAAACTAAATATAAAACTAGTGCCAAATTTCATTTTTAATATGTATCACATCATGTTTTGATATGCCCATTAAATAATGTTTTCTTTAAATAATTAAACTTTTTCATCATTATGATAAAAATATCATAGAATAAAATAATAATAAAAAACTAAAATGATTTATAACATATTTCAATTTCTCAACTATACTTATCTTTGTCACTATACCTGATTCATAAATCAAAGAAATTTTTAACTTAAAATTGACTTAACTAAATCACATTATGTTTCCATTTTTCAACTTTTGTGATGTCATTATCATATGCCTCATGTTATGGTTTTGTCCACATAATTTGTGTGATGAGATGTTCAAATGGAATGGTACAAGGCTTTTTTTAACACATCAATAACACCACCATGCAATGCAACATTAACAATGACACCATGCAATACATATGCATTTGGAACAATGACAACATATTACATATGAAACACAAAACATATTAATCTAAAAATGATAACCTTTGACTGGGGTTTATCACCAACATTGATTGTGTATAAAAAACTAAGCCACTTATACAATGACTAATGTCTTAAACAAATGGACAAAACAAGGAGTGTGGCTAGAACTAATAATGACTCACAATGTCATAATAGAATTACTACAAAAAATCCCAAATGAATGTCCAAATGTGCAACAACTGTATTGTAATTCTCATGAACATATACCAATTATACTATGACAACCAATTCAATTATGAATACATTGTATTATATACCAAAATTGAGAAGGGTTTTGTGATTTATGTATGATATAATGTTAGTATGACCACAATGTAATGCATATAAAACTCAAAAAAGGGTTTGTGACAATGTATTATACAAATGTAACATACAAAACTATCCACAAACTATTAAAAATAAAAGAAATAATATTTATGAATGTAAAACAAAGTATTGTAGAAACAACATATGAGCTCATGGATAAACATAATCAATGCAATCAAATTAAAAATAAATGATTGAATCAAAGATTACCATAAACTAAAAATAGAATAGAACCAAAACTCCTATAATAGATTCACCATTCTTTCCAAATGTTAACAACCATCCTACTTGAAACAATTCCTAGATTTAACCATGCATCAAGAGAGGGATACTTTAATTGTTGAGCGGTCCTTTTGCACGATGCCAATGGTAGAAAATCTTACAAATTTCTCTCTTGAAAATTTGATCAAATTGGTCAATTCCAAGGTTTAGAAAGGTTTTTTTTCAACCCATTGGGTAGCTCAATTGAAGATAAGGTAATGTTCACAAGGATTCCTTTGTTGGTACTTTAATATGTAAAACTTTGAAGAAAGGCAACTAAAGACCAATGTATTTGTGTAAATCAAATGCAAATTCTAATGATGCAACTATATCAATTTTTATTCTAACCAAGTATTCAAAATAAAATAACAAAGTTAGGGTAACAAGATATTATAAATAAATTACCAAAAATAAAGCTCCTAATTGACATAAGTCCATAGCCACAACACCTTTTTGAGTTAAATATTTGAAAGAGATCAAGAATAAAACCAATAAAATTAGGAGAAGTGCATCGTTAATTCAATTGATGCAATTGTCAGAGGGAACAATAAAAAATGTAGGATGTTTCACAATTCATCAAAGCATACAGCCATAGAAAGTGCACTTACACGAGACAAATTTCTATGCAAGTACTTGAAGGTGACCCTTTATCCCATTCGTCACAAATAGAGGAATTTGTTAGCGAATGACAAACACCAAAACTTGTAGATCATAGAAGAATTAACATGTACTATAAAATGATTGGCTCCATCGCTATTCTTGAAGATAGAATTCATAAAGGAAATGCAAATTTAAACAAGAAACACTACACATAGAATGAGAGTGCCAATAACATACTTAATCAAATCAAAACACTAGCCTTGAATATATATTATATCTCTCTATATATAGGAAACCCATCCTTAATGCAATTTTTGGATCTAGGACTTTTTCTTTGCAAAAAGAGTGCTAAATGACCAATTTTAAGCAAATTATGTACAAACAAACTTTTAACTAGGTGCTAAGAAGGCTTGCACTCTTTATTTTATTAATTACATGGTGGATGGACCTTTACATGACTCAAAAATCCTAAGGAATAAGAAGATAAGAAGAGAGAAGTCTTTTCTCTAAGACTTCTTTAGATGTAAACTTCAGCTCCATTGTATGTCTCTATTAGTTAAACTATTGCCCAATTTTATTTTTGGTGCATTGAATGCTCAAAAGTTGGAACTGGCAGTTAACTGCCCACACTACCACAATTGATCCAAAATTATTAGTGCACATGTGCACCTTCAATAGTAATAGGACCAAAATTGATAAAATTTGTCAAGTGTCTAAATTTCAATTTTCAGCATCTAAGGTTTGTGACCCTTCTACTAAAACAATGTCAAGATGTGTGACCTTGAACTTTTAAATTATGGTGGTGATTTCTAGGGTGTGAGGAAAGTATAAGGATTCATAATTCATTCTCACCTCCTAGCAATACCCACTAACTTCTTGCATGATCCTTGCAAAATCCTCTATTTTAATGTCTAACTCTATGAGTGCTTCCTCAGCTTTGAAAATGTGTTTTGCATCATCTTTTAAGGATGTAGTTTCAAATAGGGCTCAAAATTGTTGCACTACTACTTCACTTGAAAAAAATTGAGTTTTGGAGTCATCTTCAAAAATTTCAAAATTGGTCACACAGTAGTATCTATCAACTTCCAAAATTTGATAGAGGACCCTCTTCTTCACATCCTGGATGTCTTCATATAGCTTGATCATTAGACTATTGCCAACTGCTATTTTCTTTATCCAATCTTTGACTTTATCTAACTCCTCTACTAAATATACATCTAGTGGTATCTGATAGCTCTGTCCCTTAATTGTCTGCAATGCTTCTAAGTCATTGGGCCACATGGCTGCTTCATTCATTAACCCAAAATCATGATCTACTATAGTAACCAACATGTCAATATTCTTCTATATACCAAGAAATGATTCATATTTGACTCAATAATCTATACAGCTATATCATTGAAGCTGTGACACCATCTTTTGCATGTGTCCAAAAATGAGTCACTCGATTTATTGGTCAGAGCTCATTTTTTTAGGGAAGCCACAAGGGTGATCTCAAGATGGTCAAGATCTAATAGGTCAACTACCTCATTTACATACTACCCTAATAGATCACTATGTTTTCCTAATTTCTAAATTTTTGACTCATCTTCATCCAAGCGTCAAAACACTTGTTTAAGGCTGACAGTGGTAAACAATTTGGTTGTATCTCGGGTGGCCTTTCACAATACTACCTCCTTTACTTGATAATATTTTAGGGAAATATCCTTGATAAATGTGTGGGGAGGAGGAATAGCGATATGTGTTATTATATCATTGCTTTGGTTTCTCATGATGAAGGCTAGTTGCTTGGGATCACCCTATACAAGTGTTGGTGTCCTTACTACCTTTTTCAATGCCTCCAACCCTTCCACCTCTATTTAATCCAGATATCTCCTTTGAAGAATTAATAATTCTTGTTTCAATCATGTTGGATTAGTGCCCATGCGAGACATGTGTTGGCCTGATGATGAGGTTATTTTTGAAGCTAGCATCTTTCCTTTATCACCCATCTCTAGGGCCTTCTCTATCCTAGATGGCTTTTCTACTAGAGCAGCCATTATGGTCCTTGGAGGAGATGTTCCTAAATCTTATATAGGCAGAGTTCTCTCTCTCTCTCTCTCTCTCTCTCTCTCTCTCTCTCTCTCTCTCTCTCTCTCTCTCTCTCTCTCTCTCTCTCTCTCTCTCTCTCTCTCTCTCTCTCTCCATCAATTTTTACTTCCTTTGAGACTTTATTCGTGTTGAGTTGCATGAAGTCATTCCTTCCTACTATATGTCTTATAGATTTAGTGATTGGTGGTGAAAATGGGGTGGCTTCTAGTTCTAATGTTGGAGGAGGAGTAGGCAATGATAGATTCCTTGGTGGTAAAGGTGGTATGGCCACTATCTTTGAAAGTGGAGACAATTGCTTCTAATCTTCCCCCAATATCTCTCTCAATGGAGTATCCTTTATTACCCCGCCTTCCAAATGAGTCCTAGTAAGAATAAATTTAACTCTAAGAGATCAAAGACATTAGAGCCATATCCTTCTAGAGACTTAGTCCATCCCTCCTATTCCTAGTTTTTAGACCCTTATTCAAATTGAAATGGTTGTTATTGCATGGAGGGAGGCTTTCAGGTTTCACTCCCCCCTCTCTCCTCTTTCATGAACCTCACTAACTAGGTTCTCTTATTAAAAGGGGGATATTCAATCTCCTCTTTATATTTATCTTCCCCTTTGGGTATGGTTTCCAAGATTTGAGGAGATAAAGTTCTCTTCTTCTTTAGCTTCCTCCTTTTTTCTCTTACCATTGTTTCAGTTCTTTCCCTCTTTGGTACTAATAGGGAGGCCTCTATTTGAGATGGGCCTTCTTTAGATTGAGCTTGGGCTTCCTCTTCCTGAGCAATTTTTGGTCAAGCTTCCTCTACCCATGCAACCTTCTTCCTCTTCTTTCCCTTGACCCTATCACTGTAAAAGTATCCCACTTCTTTCCCATACTTGTATAAGGTTTCTAGTTGCACCAAGGACTCTTCATGGTAGGTTGGAACTATAACTTTAGTTTCTTTCCCCTTCTTGGGCCTTATGGGTGCTTACATAGTTGGTGCATTCGGAACGAGTTCTAAGTGGAAAGGTTTCTTTACCCAATCCTTGTTTAGTTGGATGATGTTCCTTTGCCTATGTTAAATATCACCATTCTCTTCACAACTAATCTCTTGATTCATTATTGGGTGCTCAAAGATCTTGTTCCTATTGTAGAGAGGATCCAACACATTGAGATTGTCTTTATTCCATAGTTTGAAAGGTATGGTAAGATTGAGTTCCTTCTCTATGAGTTCTAGAATCATCCTACAATAGTTGTTGATTTGAACATAATAGTTAGCTACATAGCTCATCCAGTGATCTTCTATCACAATATCAAGTATGAACTACTTTTTGGAAATATAAGAGGAGTAAATAAGAGGGGAGGGGTGAATCGGTTACCACAAAAATATGTTCCAGATCCCTTAGATGTCAATATAAAACAAAACTGAACTCTATTGTAACTCGATAAACACACAAGAAAAATGTTGTACCTTGGAAAATTCTTAACATGAAAATCTTAAGATATTATCTATGATTAATTTTTCTTTAACTTAGTTGCAAACATATAAAATAAATAGCATGAACACAATTGACACCAAGATTTTAATGTGGAAACCCAATTTGGAAAAAACCACCAATTGCAACTAGTTACTAATTTTCACTCTTCTAAAGTGAACCTTGCTAGGAGCCAGCCCTATTAAAGGTTACAAAACACACAGTTAGGTGTGATCCTATTAGAGAATTTAATCACCCTATTAGGAGTGGCCTTGTTAGAGGTCTTTAGACAATTCAATAGAAATTCCACCTTGTTAGAGGATTTACAAATAGCTATTAAGCCAACTCTGTTAAGAGATTTAGATCATTGGTATAATGGTTAGAGAGTAACAATGAGATGACTTGATTTTTGATGCAACTAAATTTTTGATTATAGATCTTGATTCTGGATTGTATACTTGATCATTCCTAATCGAATGTATCTTTGCATCTCAGAAAGGATATTCTACTTATCCTTCTAATTCACTTCCTCTAAGCATCAAAAAATCTTCAATTATGTTCCACATATTCAATCCTCAACTTGACCTTATATTTTACACATTGTCAAGTCGGCTTGAATATAACTTAGAATAATTAATATTCATATTCTTAGTCAGCTAGAACCAAAAATCACAACTATTTAACTCAATATGCCAAAACAAGAAAATCCCTTGTTAGCTAACCCTGCTTGGTAGATACTAACTCAAAGTGATTCTCCTATATTAACCAAGTGAACTTGGTTTGCACTGGTTCCATCCAACATTTCCTTCATTAATTGAGTGAGCTTGGTTAACACTCAACTTCTACAAACTTTACTTTTTTGCCTGAGTGAACTCGATAGGCACTATCTTTTGAACTAGGAAAACTTTAGAATGCTTGGCAGACATAGGAAACTATTTTCAATGCCCGAGTGAGCTTGACATACACTAATTGGAAATTATATGAAATTTTGTGTAACATCAAAGGTAATATAAATTTGATCAATTATTTCCAACATTTCTTCCCTACAAGATGTTGGACCATCCCAATATTGTCAAAGTAGGAGCAAGGTAATAGGTAATTATCCAAGGGATACTAATCCTATTCAATCTAATAGGTGGCTATATCTTTCTTCTACTTTACCTCAAAATATCAAATGGTAATTAACCACACCCATATTTTCTTATGTTGCTTTCTTACCTTGTCATAAGTTGAGGCCAACTACCTAGTGATCTCTTGTAATATCAACCTATCTGATGGATAATGAGGAAGCTTCTTTGGGCTTAGTAGGGTCATTACTACCTATATATATGTAAATGTGCTTAACTAAATGAAGAAAGCTCCTACTTGTATCACTCTACTAGTAGCCTCCATAGAAAATGTCCTAGCATATTCCCCTTCAAGAAAATGGATTATGGAAAAAATGAAACTATCATTCACCAATATGTATTTGAACCCTTGAATGGGAAATTTTTCTACACCAACTCAGGGTACACTATGTATGACTATGCTTTAGCATCTTGCATGCTCCTTCTCTTCATTAGCCTTAGATAATCTATTGGCCTTGCTACCAAAAGATATAAGTTGTATGCAGTTATATAGAATCAAGAGTTTGACTTCATTGAGATGAGCTATTCATCTAGGTTTTTGCTAATGATTGTAGCCCAGTTAATCGATAAGCCTCCCCTTTTAATGTACCATCCATGTTTCCAAGTGACCTATTGCGAGGAGCTCCATGATTCTATTCTGAAGGACTAGACAATAGCCAATGTCATCCACCATATATCCTTGGGTCATATCTACCTTTACGCCTTTTCTATTACAAGGGGATTGGTAAAGGAGGTACTTATCTTGTACTAATTCTTTAGCCTCACATTCATGCTCCCTGTACTACTGATATGCTATATCATAAGTTATCTTCTACTATTTATTTGAGTCTAGTAGGTGAAAGAACTTCTCGATGTTATCATGGTGGATGTCCAAGACTATTTTCCTTGTAATGCTCTTCACTACTTTCTTTTCAGGCACATAATGATGAGCCAATACCAAGATTAATTATGATGATTGGATGGATATAAGATGTGAAGTTGCATTCACCAAGCCACTCTAAATCAATGATAAAATCATTTCTAACCTCTCCCTTGGTTTGTTTCATAGGACCAAGAACACATTCTAGTCAATGTGGCATAGTTTGGTATTGTGGACCTTTAAGTGTTCATCCATGAATCATGACTTCTTTGGTGCACCTTGAAACTTGAATGTTATTGGTTTTGGTGTGATATTTGCTACCATGGAAGATGATGAAGATTCCATTTCAACTTGTAAAAGAGATAAATGTCAGTCTACTAGTGTTATCTAACCAAAATGATGTAAAACAACTCAATCAGACTAGCCAAAAATTGACAAAAATTGACAAAAACCTTGAGAATGCCCAATAGGAACACATGCATACCTTCCACACCAAGTTCACTTGTTAACATGTGCTAGGTGTGCATGGTGCACATCATGACTTAATGGGTTTAAGATACATAGTAGCATGCATGCACATGCTCCTTGGGTGTGCTTCTGGTGGAATGCCTTGGCCATGTGTTTAAATGGTGCAAATATTACACTATACACACCTTGCAAGGGTCACTAGTACATTATAAGTCAAATTTTAACCTAAATTTTCAACCAACATATGAAGTGACTTGTTCTCTCTCTCTATATATATATTATGCCCAAGTTGGTCAAAATTTTGACCAACTTGGGTACAAATAAAAAAAAGCAAAAAAATTGTTTGTTTGTTATGTTGAAAAGTTTGTTTGTTTGTTATTTCATCTCTGTGGCACTATTGGAGCTATTGAACCTAAGGATTTTAGGATTGCAAGAGCTATTGGAGCTAAGGATTTTGGGCACATCTCATGGGAGGTATGTGGTCAATTGGATAGGATTCATGCTTCCAGAAGATACCATATATGCGATGTCTTGATTTATTGTTTTTTGACTTGCCTATGCAGTGCCCTTGACATCAAAACTACATCTTTCTTCCAAACACAACTTTTACATTAGTTGTGAATTCAATGGTAGTGCACTAGAAAAAGGGCCAAGTTGTACATACAAGAACACCCCTATGAAAGTACCAAACAAAGGGTTCCACAAGTAATCTATTCTTATTGGGATCTCCATTAAGGATCATAAACCCATAATGAAGAAACGATCTCTCCCCATTAGCAACATGTAATCCCCCTACAAAAAGCCACAAGAAGGGATCTCCTACAGAATGATAAGTCTAGCTAGGGAGTTCTTCTAGTTGGCATTCATTAGTTTGGGAGAACTTGGTTGATTTCCCAACAAAAGTGTTGTTTAGCAAAACAAAAACTCTATAAGAGGTATGCAACTTGAAATTGAAAGAATAGAAAGTGATTTTAATTTTTCCTATTCTTGTTATCCTATGAAGAAATGTTATATAAATAATCCAAATTCTCATATATTTATATGAGAGTCAAATTTGAGATGGAATTTTTTGATTATGAAGGGACCTCTTAGATTTAGAAGAGGGAGTCTTTTCAATGAATCAATTATTTATTTCCAACTAAAATTTTCAAATAAAAAGCAAAAAGTGAACATGCAATGACCCATAGGGAAGAAAAGAAGGAAGATGATCAATCCATCATTCTATATAATCAATAGATCTAACCAACAACAAATAGGAAAATAGATAACAAATGATCTAAAGATTCAATGAAATGACCACATAATACTCAATGAAATTCAACTTTATTCCTAAGTTTTCGCAG
Organism: Cupressus sempervirens; assembly: GCA_028749045.1. NCBI lineage: Eukaryota > Viridiplantae > Streptophyta > Pinopsida > Cupressales > Cupressaceae > Cupressus > Cupressus sempervirens. The sequence continues at coordinate 329,639,790 of CM053786.1, forward strand.
TCTCATATCTGTAAGAAATCTAACTTGTGTTGTGAGTTAGGAAAGGCCTCGACTTTGGGAAGAAAAGTAGTAATGAAAATAAGCTACATGGAATGCTAGAATGTTTCATGGATTATATTTTTACTTCATTACTTATTATAGAGCCACAACTCTCTGCAAATCACATATAATAATATTTATATTTTTATTATAACAAAATCTATACATATTGTACATAATGGCACACATGTCTAACAAGAGACATAAAATCTCTCTACATATCCAAAGAATGAAAGGGTTCTTGAATCCCATTTCATTGTATAACTTTACACTATATTCTTAGAATCTTTTTTGCCATATCCATTGTATATGTGAAGTGTGGGCCTCAGATCATCACATACACTTCAACACAATCATTATCTAAAAGATCATCCTAGAATGAATACAAGATTATTCATCCAAGTAATCCAAAAATTTGACCTGTTGCCTTCTAACTAGAAGGATTTTTCCTTCTCTTAGAATGAGAAGCTAGCAACTAGACCTCTAGTATGAAGGATTTTATGAGAACTATATGAGAATGTAATTAATCTATATGAAATGCATTTTAATCTAAGAACAAAAGAAATATATTATGCTAAATAAATGCATTTTAAGCTAATATGAGATTGCAATGCAAGAAATTAAGCTATGGATGTATGAGAAAAGTGAGTAGATATTCTAGCATAAATTCAATACCAATTCAATTCAACCTTCTTTTATGAGGAATTGAAGGCTTCTTAAATAGAATCCTAGGATCGATCGATGGTCGACATCAATTGGAATGAACGGTCAAGATTGAAGATGAGACTCAGTCAGAATAGAAAATTCCTTATGAAAAGGGAGATAACTGATTTCTTTTGAGTGGAATAAGGAGTTAACTGATTTAATTTTGAGTGGAATACGGAGTTAATTAATTGAGTGGAATGAGTTAACTGATTTAATTCCTTTTCTAATTTTAGTCAACTCAGAGTTTCCATTTTTAAACTGAAGAGGGAATATTGGAGAGAATATTTAATTTAATAAAATAGAATATGACCTCACAAATGGATAAACTTTAATTAATTGAATAATTAAATTCAATAACTAAAATGAGGACATTATTAAGTTAAATAGATTTAATTCCTTTGTAAATTAGCTAAAGAAGTAATTTTAATTTAATTAAAGTATGAATACTTATAATTAAATTAAACTTAACCAATAGGTTTAATATAACCAATTTGAGTCGATTCTTAGGAATTAAACAAATAGTTTGATTAATGCAGATTAGGGTTTTTTGCATTTGACACTTAGGTTGAGTAGAGATTATCAAAATCAAAATTACCTAGTAAATTAGGACTTAGGAATGATTGAATAGAATAGAATTGGTTTAGCATGGCAATGTGCCAATTTTGGGGTATTACATTTGCCCCTCTTTGAATGAATGTGCGAATGGCACGTTCAATTCAAAGAAATCAGAAGTGTGATGTGTAGATCAAGAAATGAGATTGGTTTTGAAATTGATGACACAAAAACCAATTGATAAGTTTCTTAAGGTTATCTCTAGAATGAAGCTTAACCTTAGAGGATCCAGATAGAAGATCTAGATACCAAAATTGATAGCACAAAGTTTGTCAAATTTTATAGAATTGTTCCCAAAATGAGACTCAATACCTAGGACTCAAGGCTTAGACTATCCCAATACCTATCCAATAAGGTGACAAGATCAATCATTATTCATAGAATTATCCCCAGAATGAGGCTTAATCCTCTGGAGTCAGGGTTGGACTATCCTGATACTTGTCAATTGAATAGTGATTGAAAGTAAGAGCTTAGAATTATCTCGAGAACAAAGCTTAATTCTCAGCCAGAGCAAGGATTATCTCTAAAACAAAGCTTAATCGTTGAGATTCAAGGTTTAGATTGTCCCAATACCTATCCATTAAATAGTGATCGAAAGAAAAAGCTTAGAATTATCCCTAGAATGAGGTTTAATTTGTAGCATGAGTTAGAATTATCTCTAGAACAAAGCTTAATCCTTAGTAAGAATTTGGAATTATCTCCAAAATGAAGCTTAATCTCCTTGAGTCTAGATAGAAAACCTGAATACTAGTCCATGAAAGAAATAACAAGACCTATCATGAGTCATAGAATCATCCTTAGAATGAGGCTTGATCCCCAAGAGTCGGGGTTTAGATTGCCCAGATACCTGTCCATCAAACTCTAACAAGACTATTATAAGATTGATCCAATGATCAAAAGATGTGATGGATGGAATAGATGCTAGATAGAGGGGAACAAGATGCCCTGAGTGATGAGGACATAAGATTCATATTGAGTTAAAGTCAATTTTGAAAGATTCAATGATGCAATTATCCTACCCCCTCGGGAGAAAAATCGAAAGATGACACACCATAAATGTCATGTAGAGAAATATGTCAAGAGATACTAAAGAAATCTAAGATTCAGAAGAATATAGAAGAGATTAGAATGATCAAAATAAAATTGGAGTCAATTCAAAGTGATGTCAAGGTCTAAAAGACCAAGTTTGACCAAAGTTGACTTTTTCCATAGATTTGGAAAATTTTGAAGAAAAAGTGATTGGAAAAGATTCCAAGATTCACGAAGTATCAAAAAAATTGGGCTACACAAGCATTTGATCACGTCGGTCCCAAAATTTTAAAATACAATTTTGAAAGGTTTAAGTGTATCATATTTCATATTTGGTTCCGAAAGTGGGTTTAGAGTAGCCAAATTAGCTAGGGGGATGATTAATTGATCATTTGTGTAGTCATGAAGAAACATGATACTTTGAAGAACCTAACAATCCCTCATCACGAAGGAGGCAAGTATATTAGAAATTGAACTATGTGCTTATGCAATGTAGCCTTACACTAGATGCAACCATAGGTCTAGTTACCAAGCTTCGACAATTATCATCACTAAGCGTGTAGCTAAACCCCAAATGTCATACAATTCTCACTGACATTACAATTATAGGAATATGAATAGGACATCTATTCAAGTTTTATTGGGATTAAATTTAAGCATTTGAGGCACAAGAAGATAGAATGAGTAGAACATTTGTCCCTTTTAATGTAGCAAGTTAAAATAAGTATCAAAGCATAAATGCTAAGATGACCAAAATGCTTCTTGCATGTAGACACACCAGACATACGAGAGATCCTTCTTATGCTAAGTAATTAGTAAGTATTCTTCCTGTAATGACCCTAGTGTTTGTAACCTGAGATAGAAGTGCGCTAGGTATACTCGCAATGACCCGTACATTCACTTAGCAGGATGAGTACCAATATTTACTATAGCATAAAGATTTCACTCCAACAGGCAAGGAGAAGAACCAACCTCAATGAGGAGTCCATATAAAAGGAGTCGAGGTACACATGACCATCCAATACGAGATGAAGGCTCTTATAGTGGACACCCCTTTTATAAGGAAGCTTCAGATCATTGGAACTAAACCATCAAGCAAAAAACAAAGTAAAGATCATGCCCCTAGTCTTTGCTTCTCTAATCAAAAGTGACATCATTGAGTTACTCAAAAAGACATGATAAAGAAAAAGTAAAACAAATAAAGAAAAGCTCAGCATATCCTAGACAAATTCATTATTTTGAGTTCAGTTTTTGTGTTATAGGATTGATGTCAAGTGTCAATGTTTAGAACATATATGAAAAAAATCTCTTCAGTACGGTGACGATAGTAGATAGATGCATTAGAACAACTGGTGACTGAAGTAAAAAGGAGTCTTTAGTAAGAAGAACCTTAGTAGGAAACTGAGTGATAGTAGACAGATGCAGTTAGAACAACTGGTGACTGATGTGAGAGATATCTTCTATGAGAGGAATCTCGACAGTGACGTGAGCGATAGTAGGAAAACAAAATTAGAACAACTAGTGACTAATTTTTAAGAGATTATCCATGAGAGGAATCTCTATAGTGACATGAGTGATAGTAGGCAAACACAGTTAGAACAATTGGTAACTAAAACTTAAGAAATTATTCATGAGAGTACTCTCAAAAAGTGACACTAGCGATAGTAGGCAGACAGAGTTAAAATAATTGGTGACTATCACAAAAGATGTTCCATGAGAGGAATCTCTAAAGTGACACTAGAAATAGTAGATAGACATGGTTAGAACAACTGGTGACTATCACAAAAGATCCTTGTGACACTACAAGGTGTTGCCATTGAGTTATGACAAGATTCAATCCATGGATACATGAGAGAAAGTAGCAAACTAAAGAAGGAAAGCAACTGTACATGAGCTAGAAGATGAGCTACAAGATATAGCATTGGGAAGAAGAGGCACCTATTTACTAGGTTTTCACCTTCTTGGAGGATTTTTTTTTTGGCTACCATGATACCTGTTTTCTAGGTTTTCATCAATAACACTTTTTTTTTTGTTTTTCATTTTTTTGCATTTTTCTCTTTTTGATTATTTTGTAATTTTTTTCAATTTTTCAAATGTTTTTTGGTATTACCAAGGTGCCTATTGCTAGGTTTTCACCAATATAATGATTTTTTAGGACTTTTTGCAATTTTAAGATTTTTTTCAAGACATTTAAGTATATACTGAGAGCTCTTGAAATTAGATAAGCTATAGAACTACTTTAGGTGGAGAGTATTGATAGGCTCCTTGAGCACCTCTCCCTTGGTAGTAGAAAGTTGGTATGCACTAGATCTGAACATTGTAGTGACTATATAGGGACCAAGCTAGTTGGGTTCAAACTTCCCTTTTTTTACCTGTTGTTGCTGATTCTTAGGGTTTTCTCTCAGAACAAGATCACTTAGTTGGAAGTCATGTGGCTTAACTTTCTTATTGCAGCTTCTAGACATACGCTATTGATAAGCTCGAAGATGATCACATGCTACTTTCTGGCATTCATCTAACAATTCTAGCTCTTGGAGTTGAGATATTCTATAGTCATCATCAGTAATGAGGCCCTTCATGGAGATTCAAAAAGTGGGAAGCTCAACCTCAATAGGAAGCACAATATTCACTCCATATACTAAATGAAAGGGCCTTGTACCATTAGAATTTTGATACTTGTTTTGTAAGCCCATAAAGTTGGATTAATCTGAAGGTGCCAATCCCTTCTAGATTTGTTAATTGTGCAATGCAAGATCTTGAGGATCACTTTGTTGGATGCTTCTGCTTGACCATTACCCTAAGGGTAATAAATGGAAGACCAACATTGCGTGATTTTGAACTTTTTGCATAACTCCTTGAGATCCTTTTTTTTAAACTGTCCTCCATTGTCAGTAATAATGGATGAAGGTACACTATTCCTACATATAATGTAATTCATAATGAATAGAGCTACAATTTTTCTATTTTTCATAGAGAGAGGGACATCCTGTATCCACTTAGTGAAATAAACTATAGTTATAATGATAAACTTGTGTCAATTTGAAGAGGATGGGTGAACCTGACCCACAAGATCAAAGGCCCATCGTTGGAATGGCCATAGCATGATAGATGGGATTAGCTCCCTGGCTAGAGCATGAATTAGATTCCCATGGAGCTTGCATTGTTTGCAGGACTTGGCATATTTGATTTCCTCTTGCTCTATATTCAACCAATAGTAGCTAGCTCTAATAAGCTTATGAGATAGTGTCAAGCTATTAGAGTGAGATCTATAAATGCCCTCATGTACATCAATTAGTGCATGTTTGGATTCATCATGTTCTAGACACCTAGGGAGTGTTCCATCGAGACCTCTCCTAAATAAGTTGTCAGCAATAATAACATCCTATGAAGCATTGTGGATAAGGTGACATTTTCATTATCAGTTAGACTGTCTAAAATTGTTTGGTCACATAGATAGGAGTATATATGGTGGTAGCGAGATGAGTCTTTTCCTACAATAGAATAGATCATCTAAGACTTAAGGAATTATAGGTATAGTAGAGAAATGTTTCCACCAGGAACTCGTGCCAAAGATCATTCTCTAGCATCTGTAACATGGAAGCAAGAGAAGCCATAGTAGTAGCCACTTTGTTATCCACCTAAGGAATTTACTGAAAAGTGGTATGAGAAAAGTATTGCTTTAGGTCATCCACCATGCATTTATAAGGGATAAATTTATCATCCTTTTTCTAATATACATATCATTGAACTAGTTAATTATGAGATGGGAATCACCAAATATGTTCAATTGGTCCACTCTCCATTCAACTACAATCTTCATGCCATTAATGAGAGCTTTATATTCTACAATATTGTTTGTACAAGGAAAAAAAATCTTGTATGCCTTAGACAGTGAATACCTCTGAGGTGTTATGAATAGTAGCCCAATACTAGACCCTTGTTGTGTGAAGGAATTGTCAAAGAACACCACCTAATTTTGATGTGTAATCATTAGAATTGATTCAATAGGAAAGTCAATGTTTAGTTAAAAAAGACTCTATATTGGTGCCTCTGCTAACTGATCAACAATTGCTTGTCCTTTGATAACCTTCTATTCAACATACTAAATGTCAAACTCACTCAAGATCATGATCCACTTAACCAATCTCCTTGTTAGAGCTGCCTTACTAATTAAGTATTTTAGTGGATCAATTTTAGAAACTAGTTGTGTAGTATGAGAAAACATGTAGTGTTCCAACTTTTGGAAAGTGAAGACGACCGCCAGGAAAGCCTTCTCAATGATATTGTAATTCATTTCATAAGAGATTATCATGCAAATTAGATAGTAAATAGCTCTTTCCTTGTTATCATTGTCTTCTTGAGCTAGCAAGATACCCAAAGAGGTTTTTGTTGCTAAGATGTACAAAATAAGAGGCTTCCTATAAATAGGAGGCATCAAGATCAGTGCATGAGCAAGGTATTGTTTTATTTGTGTTAGACTTTTTTCGCAATCTTCACTCTAGTTATATTTCACACCTTTATGTAGAGTCTTGGTAAATGGCTATGATCTATCTGCCAGCTAAGAGATGAATCTACGAATGGATTGAAGTCTTCCTTGTAAGCTCCTCATCTGATTGATATTACAAGGTGGAGGCATATCGATGATTGCTTGAACTTTCTCTAGATCAGCCTTGATTAATTTTGTAGAGACAATGTAATCAAGTAGTTTCCCAGATGTTACACCAAATGCACATTTCTTGGGATTAAGTCTAAGACTGAATTTCTCCATGTGATCTAGGATAGGTCCCAAATATTGAAGGTGAGTGTTGTGTTTTGCGCTCTTATCCAAAGTATCATCAACATAGTATTCCATTGTTTTATGCATCATGTCATGAAAAATTGTAGTAACTACCCTCTGATATGTAGTGCCAACATTTTTCAGACCAAATGGCATTATGTTCCAATAGAAAGTTTCCTATGCACAAGTGAAAGCAGTATTTTCCTAATCTTCAGATGTAATTTTAATCTGATTATAACTAGAAAATCTATCCATAAGTGAGTACATTTCATATCTTTTTGTCATGTCCATTATCGTAGCAATGTTAGGGAGTGGAAAATCATCCTTTGGACATGCTAAGTTTAGATCTTAGAAATTTGTATAGACTCTGATAGATTTTTTTTTCTTGGAGACTAGAACAATGTTGGAAATCCATTTAGCATAATCAATAGCACAAATGAAACTAGCTTTCAAAAGCTTTTCTAGTTTAGCTATGACAAGTAATGTAACATGAGGATGCATTTTCCTAAGTTTCTGTTTGACCAATTTAACCCCTATTACAAAAGACAAGTGATGCATTATGAGATCAGGATCTAATCCTGGCATGGCTGGGTATGTCCACGCAAAGTTTATCTTTTTCTCTTGGAAGAAGGAAATGAATTCCTCTTTTTCTTTTGGAGATAGTGATTGTACGATTGTTGCCTTCTAACTATAAGGATTTTACCTTTGCTCTCAAAATAAGAAGCTAGCAACTAGACCTCTAGTACAAAGCATTTTATGAGAGCTATATGAGAATGCAATTAATCTATATGAAATGCATTTTAATATAAGAACAAAAGGAATATATTATGCTAAATGAATGCATTTTAGGCTAATATGAGATTGCGATGAAAGAAATTAAGCTATGGATGTATGCGAAAAATAAGTAGGTATTCCAAAGTAAATTCAATACCAATTCAATTCAACCTCCTTTTATGAGGAATCAAAGGCTTCTTAAATAGAATCCTAGGATCGATTGACGGTTGAGATCAATTGGAATGAACAGTCAAGATTGAAGATGAGACTCAATCAAAATGAAAAATTCCTTACGAAAAGGGAGTTATCTAATTAATTTTGAGTGGAATAAGGGGTTAATTGATTTAATTTTGAGTGGAATAAGGAGTTAACTAATTTAATTTTGAGTAGAATAAGGGGTTAACTGATTTAATTCCTATTCTAATTTCAATCAACTCAGAGTTTCCATTTTTGAATTGAAGAGAGAATATTTAATTTAATAAAATAGAATATCACCTCACAAATCAATAAACTTTAATTAATTGAATAATTAAATTCAATAATTAAAATGAGGACATTATTAAATTAAAAACATTTTAATCCTTTGTACATTAGCTAAAAAAAGTAATTTTAATTTAATTAAAGTATGAACACTTATAATTAAATTAAACTTAACTAATAGGTTTAATATAGCTAATTTGAGTCGATACTTAGGAATTAAACAAATAGTGTGATTAATGCAGATTAGGGTTTTTTTGCATTTGACACTTAGGTCGAGTAGAGCTTATCAGAATCAAAATTGCCTAGTAAAATAGGACTTAGGAATGATTGAATATACGAGAATTGGTTTAGCATGGCAATGTGCTAATTTTGGGGTATTACATCCATCAAGCTGATGCTAGTTGAGGAGTAACACATACATCCTTGTTGCTGATTGGGATCTCTATAAACTTAGATAGGATGGCCCTGAACTCATCCCTTGAAAGTGTCTCTTTTTCCAATAAGATCTCCACAATCTTATCCATTACTACCCGATTACTCCTAATGTGACTTTTAGCCACCTCATATGCATTATATGAAATGCCTCTCATTGCTCTATCAATGTCTTCTACTAGCTTCTTAGGCATGGAACTCCTTGCCATCATGCGCAAAAAAAATCACCACTTTGGACTATAGGGTCCAACAGAGCCCATGGACCAATTTTAGACATTCTGAACCTCTTAACCATCTATAAGTTATAGAAAAACATTCTAAGTTTCCCATTTGATGCCTCACTTATAGAATTTTTCAAATAGAAAGGTTAAAATTAGAGTTGACCTATGTTATCACAAATGAGAAATGAGAAACAAAATCCTAATGACAACACAATGAGAAATGAAATATTTAGAAGTTACGTATATACGTACATACATATAGATAGATATATATATAATTTTATAATACATAGATAGATAGATATAGTTTCATATTTTTAAAAAATTAGTTCTAGAATTAATGATTAACAAAATTCATCTCCATATTTTATGTGCATTTGGGAATGTTTCACAATCTTCACTTAGAGAAAAATACCTATTTTTCCATTTGTGTTGCCTACCACAAGTCATTGACAACACTTGATGTGACCTTAAGTTCACCAAATATGACTTCTTCTATAGCTTTTCCACCAAGATGTCCCACAATCCAAGCAAAGAATTACTTCTTGGTAATGAGACTCGAGTCATCTCCAGGAAAAAATCATGTAAGACCATGTGCTTGTCCTCGAGGTACAAGAGTAACTTGTTGAGCTGGATTTCATCCAGGGGTCATGGTGTTGACCTTGTAACAGTTACCAAAACAAGATTATGTTTCCTTTGAAACACACATTGATATCATATATTATTGCAAATCAGACTTCCAACTTGTGGTCCATACATATGTGAAGGTTCTACATAAAAGCATATAATAAAGTACCAATAGATGTTTAGTTTTGTGTACTTAAACACAAATTGCATGTCCAACTCCATAGTAAGGCACCAAAATCTTACTATTTCCATCATTCATATGCCCTCCAAACCAACCACAATCCTATCTATTGCATCATCTATTTCCTTACTTGATATGTATAGAATTGCTTCTTCATTCAAGAGGTTTGCAAGATCAGCACCACTAAACTTGAGTGTTCTCATGGAAACAACATCAAGTAAGACATATTTTCCAAACTTCTTCTTTCTTGCATGAACCTTAAGAATGACTTTGAGACCATTTATATTAGGAAAATATATAATGACTTGTATGTGATAAGTAGATGATTTTCAACATTAGCATCATCATCTCCAGCTTCTCAACTATTTTGATAGTATTGAATGTCGTTGGAACAACTACATTTTTTAAGGAATCCTATCTTTCTAGAAAATAACCATCTAGACAGAAAAAATGAATTACTCATTTCATTGAAGAATCCTATATTGAGAACTAAATTCAAATCCACTCATCTAAAAAGATGTGCAAATTGGTGAATGCAACAATAAAGGAACATAAAAGACTTGCCCTATATTCTAAAATAACTTGTCTGTCATTAAACATATGTTAATATCATATTCATGATGGATCACTGCGTGTGATCTAAACATCAATAAAAAATGCATAAATGATTCCAGCAAAATTAAATTTAAGTATAGAATATATCAACTGTGAAATTTCCCCCATTGATGATACACAAGAATAACTCGATGAGTTATATTGTGTCCTAATAGTGATGGATTAGAACTCTCCTTTGGAACCATTGTAACAATATCAGGGGAATTTCCATAGAGTAGCTTATAGGAAGGACCTCCAATCCCTTGGGCACCCAAAGGAAAGCTTAGAGTGATATGAATGTAGGATTTAGTGAGAAGCAACATTGATGAATCTCAAAATTTGATTTCAACATGGAGAGGTATAATTTCAATAACTATCCATGAGAATTTACCATAGATGTGAATGAGAGTAAGAATCAAAAAGTTCAAATTGTTCAATAGTACTTGAGGAGCTAAGAGATAAAATACTTTGATAATAAAGTTGGCCTAACATGTTCTCCTCGAGTGAGCTCAAGTACTCCTTGTGGCCACAATGATTCGTAGAAGACCACTATGCTATAACAAGATCTCCTATGTACCATGCTAACTATAAAATTATTTTAAATGAACAATTTAATACCAAGATGATGAGCTTGGTAATTAAATATTGTATAATGAGCATTGTATATTATATAATTAACAAAGAGAATTGTAAGCAAACAAGTTTTCATTGATTATAATATGGGTGAATTTGAGCGAGGTGACAATTTTTTTCTTTCAAAACCATATTTGAAGATATAAACTTTAAGTACAACATGTCTAATATTTTTGTAGATATACACATTAGTTAGGGCAAATTTTTCTTTCAAAACCATATGTATAGCTATAAAAATTGAGTAAAACATGTCCAATATTTTTACAGATATACACATTAATTACACCAAATTTTTCTTTCAAAACCATATGTGCAGATATAAACATTAAGTACATGTCCAATAATTTTGTAGATATATTTTCCTATGAAGAAAGACTATGCTTGACAATATGAACCTAGAACAAAATAATGAGACAATTTCTAGATTTTGGTCTCAATTCTAAAGAAAAATTGATAAATGTAATTGTCCTTGCAAAAAGTGTAAGGTCTTAAAAAATCAAAGAATTATAATTACAACAAGCCAGAGTCATTGTAGGGAACATGGTCACATTGAAGGGGGCCACAATTTTATTTGATTGGTGAATGTGGATTTCCAACTGAAGGAAAATGCAGGTGTGAATATCCAAGCTAAGGACAACACTCCCATGGAAGAAGATGATAATGTTCTAGAGGACATGATCAAACAAAATGATATTGGAACATCTGATGAAGGTGATCACAATGATGGTAGTAGTGCATCTAATAATGATGATGAAGATGGTCTTGATATATACCTATACTTGAGAAGACATACAAGCCCTTATACCAAGGCTCCCAAACATGTCTTCTCTCTACTATAGTGTTGTTGGTGAACATGAATGTTATGAATGGTTTATCCAATGTAGCAACATCACATATGCTAAGGTATGCCATATTTGTCATCTTCAATGTTGGCATACCATTACTATTCATTATATTAACAATTCATATTTCTTGTTTTAGGTTGATAGGCAAGTTTCTATTACCACCATAAAAAAATCTTCCTCGTTCATATTGAGAACTATCTACCATTATGAATCAAATTGGAATGAAGTACCAGACAATACATGCATGTCCCAACACTAGTATATTTTGACTCAATTTTTGACCAAAATTGGTCAAATTTTTGACTCATATTGGTTGAATTTTTGACCAATGGTTTCATTGCTATTTTTGTCATCAAAATTTTGACCAAGTCCTTTGAGTATCAAAATATCGACGCAAAATTTGGTAAAAAATTTCATCCTTGTCAATTAGAAATAATGTCAATACATTGGTATAAAATTAGACCAAGTTTCGTCTGAAGTTTGACTAATTTTGATCCTTGATTGACTAGGATGCCAAACCCACGACAAAATCCTGGTCGATGAGTTGGTAAAAAATTTGACCAGTTTTGGTCAAAATTTCAATGAATTCATACCATCATTGGTCAAATTTTTGATGAACTTGCTTTGTTTAAAAAAAATGAAAATTGGATTGAAGATGATTCTACAAAAAGTGAGATTTATCCTTGATATGGAGCCCACTACGGATGTCACTGAACTTAACACTTTCTTGGATACATTGGGTACTTCTAGAAGTTCATTAAGAGGTTTGCATAAAAATCCTATTGGTTAGATAAGTTGACTTGAAATGGCAAGCCATACACATGGGAGATTGCACAAGGGGAGTGCTTTGAGGAGCTCAAAAAAGGCTAGTGTATACGCCCATTTTGGCATATCTAAATTGGGACAAGGATTTCTATGTTCATGTGGATGCCTCTAACATAGAAATCCTTGTGCCAATTTAGATATGCCAAAATGGGCATACACCCTAGCCTTGTTTGAGCTCCTTAAAGGCCTCTCCATGTGCAATCTCCCATGCGTATGGCTTGCTATTTTGAGTTAACTTATCCAACCAATATGATTTTTATGCAAAGTTCTTAATGAACTTCTAGAAGTACCCAATGTGTTGAAGAAAGAGTTAAGTCTAGTGACATCCGTAGGGGGCTTTGGATATCAAGAATACATCTCACTTTGTCTAGAATCATCTTCAATCCAATAATCAGAGTAGCAACAATCACCATGTCATCTTTCCTTATTTCCTCAAACTTAAAGTTCATGCATTCAATCCATTCCAACATTCATATGTGTCAGGGGATAAATATTTTTAGATTATTGGGCTTAATAATGACAAATGGTTGCCGAACAGTTAACCTCAAAATCTAACTACTAACTTCATTACTAGATTATATCACTTAAGAAGTATAAGCATAAAAATTATTCTATAGAAAGGTTGCTTGATGGTTTATTCTTTTTTGAGGGTAATTTTGCAATGTATTGCTGCTTATCTCCATGGAAAAATGGATGCACGAGAGTTAAATGTTGTTTCAAACTTTCAAGTAGGGCACAACCCACAGATAATGTGCTTGTTCCTCTCTCTTTTTGGTTAAGCAATAGTAAAATAAATATATCATTCCACTTGAGAATGAAAAATTAATTAATAATAGAGTCAAGGGAAAGTGCATTTTGGTGTAACTTTATATTACAAGAAATGACCTTTTCAACTATCGTTTACTGCGAACAAAACCAAAGGTAAACAAAAAGATATATTAAATATCTTTACCATTTATAGCCAGAACCATAACACAAAGGAAATAGTAACCCAATGCCACTGAAGCTTCACCATCAGTCCATTTTTTTCTCCATATAATAGTCTCACAAGGATACAAGAGTATCTTAGACTAAATGTGATGAAGATAAGTCCAAAAATATGAAGCCCCATATGAACTATACGTTTAAAAACTCCTAAAATATATCAACATGGTGATAAAACTTCCATTATTTTTGTAAGAATACAATTATTCCTCTGATTTACAATAATAGATTCTACCATTTTAGTTTGATTGCATGCTCTAACATAAAATATTGAAAGCTGATATAAAGAACAACTTCATCAATAATGAAAATGAGATACAAAGTGCAATTTTTTAGATGAACACTCTTCATTTGGTATCCACCAAAAAATTAGAAATATAAAGTTCAAAACAAAAAATATAAAAAGAATTTATACCAAAAGATGCATCATCTATTGCAATTTTGTGGAAACTTGACCAACAACAGACATGATGCCATAAAACTATACATATCATTCATGATGACAAGCTTTAAGCCCAAGTGTAGAACATGTTCTAAAGCCAAATTCCTCCATGATGATTTGCTTATGATAAAAAGTGAGTATTTTATCATTGTCATATTGTATAAAAATGATCAACTAGTTGTTAAAACATTTAACTTGTCTTCTAGGGAGTAGGTTAATTTGTTTGTATCAAATTAAAAAGATATAAAATATGAATCCAAAATTATCTAAGGATATACAATAATGATAATTTCTAACAAATATATTGCTTGTTGACCAAACATAGATAAAAAGGATAAAAACATAATCCAATCTTATTGGTCATTGTTTTTATCTGCATAATAGTTGATAACTTTATCAAAAGGTACATAAGGGATCACCTTGTGCCACCTTCACAAAAATTGTAAATGCACTTTCTTCAAATGGTTGAAACACAGAGTGAACAACTAGACTTCCTAAAAGATATAACTGGCAAAATCAATGATTCTAGAACAAAGAAGACCATAATAGTTTGTAGTGAATAGACCAGACATTGAATTAGTTTAAATATGTCATAATGTCCAAGATACAAAGAAAACTACAAGAATATAGATTGCTCTAAGAAATTTCATCCTAGCAGCCAAGACACATAGCTACTTGGCTTCAAGTATGTTAGCTATCTTCAAGATGTGTATGCAAAATAGTTTTAATCCATAATTAAAAAATCTAGTGTTATAAAAATTAGCCCCAAATGGCTCCTCCATGGTCATTGGGAAATAAAAAGAACAAAAAGTTATATCACTGCCCTTAAAAAACTTCCACAATAGAGGAAGATGATCTTGTAAATCCTATGGAGACAAGACAACTTGCTATTAGACAAGTGAATTTTATTAATGGTGTGTCAAATTACATTCCTAGTTTCTCTACAAGATCATACACACCTTCATTAACCATCATGTACATACTACTATAAAATTTAATAAACATATAACATTTAGGAACTTGCTGCATTGGACATCATTGCCTTCTTTCAGCCTCTAGCACCATTCACTAGTCTTTCTTCTCATTAGCACTCCCTCTTCTCTTGCGACCCCTACCAACTATAAGAAGAAAATACATCTGCTTATACTAGTAGAGACTTTCAACAAGTAGAAAAGGCATCTGATTCTTCTAATGTAGAATATACAACTGAAAATAACACTAATATAGTTAAAAGAAATATTTGTGTGTTATATCTTGAAAAACTATATTATATCCCTAAAAACTTGAGAAGAATGAAATGAAACCACAACTATATCAATATATTATCTAAGTAGGACAATACAAAATATATAGAGTTAAGAGGACCTCATATTTTGAAAACTAAAAAAGTAACTAAACATTGATCACTAAAGCAATTTAAAAAATCAAGAGGAGAAATACTAATTAATGATCACTAATTGCAATTTAAAAGCAATTCAATAAAGCCTTATTATCCAAAAGAGAATGGACCCCACAATGAAAAATCAATTTGATGAAAATCAAAGCAAAATATCAAGACAAGAAACTACCACTCTCAAACATCAACGAAAGGTGGCAGTGAGAATAAACAACAATGTCATCTACTATGTTGAATGGGAAAACACATACTACTTAGAAGCTATTATGGGAAATATCTACAACTAAGGGAGATAGGCTGAAGAATTTTAGGAGGAAGGGGACATGCAAAGAACTTCACTTAGAATATCTCATATCATCAAAAAATAATTGGCCTCTAAAGGTACATAAAAATGTTATAAGTCTTGAACTACCAGGCAAGGCAGGTTAGAAGGTACTCAATTTAAGGAGGACATAAATCCACAAAGCCTAGTATTATACTAAGCAAGTTAGGATGCCCTATCAGTTGTGTAGGTAGTCTTACTAACCTCTACCCATTTTTTTCAATCGACACCATTTCAAGGGTGCTTGATGCTTTCTAAATTCAATATTAGTTACAACCTTCAAGAAGCGAGTAATCAACTAGGTAGTTCTAGAGGGCTTATGTAATGTTGTCATGCCCAACTTTTACAAGGCAAAACATAGCCAATTTTTATTTATTAAGGTGAACTAAAGGATAGCATATAAACATACCTATGCTTTGTTGTGAGTATTCTATAAAACTATGGGGTGTCGAGAATATAACAATTCATATCCTTCAAGGATATTAGAACGTTGCTTTATTCAATCATTGAGTTGGAGGTAATTGATTCTAGGTGATGTGGGAGAATTTCTTTTTCATATGAAATTCTAGACTTTAGTTTCTAAGGAAGACCAATTAGACTTTTAACATTTGTTAAAATCTATGTTATAACATAGGAGCTAGGTGATGTTTTCACTTCGGTTCTATAATCCAATCCTAGTAGTAAGACATTACATATATGAATGTGAAGTAAAATTTTGTGCCATTGTAGTTTCAATAATTCAATTCATCTGTGAATGATAATGTAAACACCAATCCTACATCCATATAAATTTTAAGAACTTAGTAATTTTTGAGAGTGGGTAGGTGTGTTTATATATATTTATATATATATATATATATCTTTGCACTTATAAAGTGTCCTTAACTTATTATGTTTTAGGCCAATCCCCTTTCCATTTTATTTTATTATTTTATTATTTTATTTTTATTTTCTTTTATTTAGGTATACAATTTTTAATGAGCTCTTGCACATTGTCATTTTGTTAAAATTCTAACTAATCCTGTACCATCATTTTGACTATTGCAAAGGTATATATATACATACTAATTATTTTTATTTTTTTATTTCTCTAGAACCTTATTATTAGCTTTCAATTATATAGCATTGATTTTATTATCAAGTTTATATATTAACTAAGGGGCATGAACAACTAAGCAACTAACTAACTACTACCTTGTCTACACTTATCCCATTAACCAAGTTCTCAATCAATTTAACTGTATCACTATACTTACTAATTCAACCACAATTTTAAACTACTATTTTTAATTATTATTGAATTTAACTACAATTTTAATTATTAATAAATTTAACTTCAATTTGAATTTTTCATCCCCTATTACCTCCCCACTAAATATGCCTTACTAGCCACTCTACCACTTTTAGCTATATGTTAAATCACCTAAGGTAATCTTTTCCCAAAAACTTAAGACATTAACTAATCCCTAACCCAATCACAATTAATAAACCTCCATACTTATTTACCACTAATCACTACTTATTAACTATCCCACACTACTTACTACTTTAATACTAACTTCTAAACTAACCTATACTTCCTAATCTACTAACTACCTTAATACTTCATTTCCTAGCCATTTTTCTTTTAAAATCTACCTATTTCCTCCAAAATGTGGTCCCCCTCGTTTCCCAAGACTCACATGACATGGAATGTAATGCCTTGCCAAGGGATCCAAAAGAATTAACCTAAAGTTTCACTAAGTTTGGTAACATTTAAAAATAAAAATAAAATGAAACATGACAATTAAACCATCCACATCAAACACACAGTAGCGAAAGCAATAACATCTATTCAACTAAAAGTATACATAAACATACATAACAAGTTACATTCCTTAAGGATACCTTAACGTTGAATCACATTTAAATTAACTAATACTAAGTCCATCAAATACCACATCCATATGAAAGAATAATGAAAAGTCCAACGTCCTTAAAACAATATACATTTGTTCCAAATATCTCTTAGCAAATGAATTTTCAGAATGCACAATCATCCACTGTACATGTCACAGGGTATGAAAGGGTTAAAAGAATATACATATGTGGAAATAAAGTAAATCATCCTATTCTCATCCATGATGCAAGTCCAATAAAGTAAATGAAACCATATACCATACATGAGACATCCATCCATCAATAAAGATATAACATCTATCATAAAAGATAACCATACATCATAAAACACAATTAACTAAGTGTGTGGTTCCTCCCAATTGTCAATAGTATCATTAGACCATCATGGTCCCTAGCCATCCCTCCATGCATAACATCCCAAATCACTAAAGAGATCATTGCTATTATCATAGTAGGAATGTCACTCCTAAAATGTACTACAACATATGCAGAGAGAAATCTAACATGCAAGAATAAAGCATAAGATGATCCTACAAAGTAGATAACATCATCTATCAAATACTAATCATCACTATAAGTATCCATGTCCATAATAATGATCCAAGAATAGAATGAAGATAAATGCCAACAAAGAATGCTCCAGCCACGGTGTCTCAGATGGATCTCAAATGGTAAGAGTGAAAAAGCACTACCACTCGACTGTGTGGAACCTAAATGGCCCACTCCCACCACGCTGAGGAGATAATCTCAAATCCCAAACATGATATCAAATCACATAACACATTTACTCTCTAAGTCTAGGAATCCTAAAAGTATACTAACTCAAAGGTTCCAACATAGACTAACATCTATACCTAGAGGCACACAAGACACATAGGAAACCTACCATGTAAGAGGGAAAGTGTCATTGCACAAATAGCGCTAGAGTTACCCTGGTAGTCTCTCAATAGACCTTGGCCCCCTAGTGATCCCTATGTGGCCACTAGTATCCTCTCATACTGACAAGGCATACTACAGAATGCAAGGTCACAACCAAGCATTCTCTCTACTCCTATCCTAGTCTGTACTAGCACTGGAGGTATGGGCAAGAACATAAAATTATCTTATTAGGTTCCTTTAAGTCAGTATTTAGTGTAATGTTTTCACTTATTAAATAACCTACAATGAGTTACCCTGGTAGCCACTTAGGGCCCCAGCCCCCATTGTAAGCCACTTCCCGACACTACATGTAGATAACCTACCCTAAGCTCATGAACTCACAAAATTTTAGAATTGCCTCAATCCTATACAAGAAACTGGAAAGCATCATAAAGATAATCATAATAACATATCAATTCTCTACAAGCAACTAAAAGGCATCAAATGACAATTCACAATATCCATTGGTTCTCAACGAGCAACTAGAAAATATCTTGAAATAATACTGATCAAGGCTTCCAAAATGGTCAAATCATACATGTCACAACATGACATCATCAAGATCAAATAAACACTTCAGTCCCATCAAGGCAACTGAAAAGTAATCCAAATATATAACTTATCAATGACTCAAAAGCGGTTAAGTCAAGTATCTCATATACATATATTATAGCTTACACATGAAGACTGGAAACAATAACAATCAGTAAACCACACACATCATAGAGCATGCCATCACATACCATGATTGGGTTTAAAAAGATCAAGATCAATTAGCATCAGCATGACATCACATCTCATAACCCTTGAGCCTTTGGTAGACGTCCTATAACTGGTCAACAATCTAGTCAACCCAAAAACCCAAAACAAATAGCATAGAGAAACAAAAATTGTAAGCACATGTTTTGGTTTCATTAAAATCACATAGGTGAATTAAGTGTGCGGTTTCAGTTTTCATTTCAGATTTAGATATCAAGGGAAGGAAAATTGTACATTTTCCTAACCCATGTGTTTGTTTTGCTAGATCGAAGTTTTCCTCCATAACTCTTTGAATCAAATTTTCTAAAATGTTCTAAAAGTATTTTACATATTCACTATATTGAAAAAGACCCTCCCTTCCATATTTTAAAATCAATTTCTCTATACTACTTTAGGAAGGTTAATTCTTTTAAATCATTTATCGCTTTCAAATAATTTACAATCTCAATAGTTCATAAAACATCCACATAACCCTTATTTAATCTAATTTACATTAATTTCTAAATATAAACTATATCATTAAAAACTTAAGGATTATGAGTAGAATCCTAGACTGCTCATTAGGGAAAGTGAAACAAAAATGGAGCAAGTTACCTCTAGCATCTGTGCTGCTATGGCAATGTTGGGTAAAAGAGTTAATGAAGGAACCATATCTTCGAAGGGCCCAAGCAAGAGGACAAGACATAGTTTGAGGAAAAAATCTTTGATTGCTACTGCTTCTTTGGCTGCTAACTCCATCCAGGACATGACTACAATTGGTAAGGAGGCTATGAAGATGATTACAAAATTGCAATAGTTTCCTGAGTTTTCTTCTCTGGTCGGGTTCTTGTGTAGGTCCTGTTTGTTGGCTGGTTCTTTTGGTTCTTGTGTTTGGTCTTGTTTTCTTGTTTTTAGTTTTTATCTTGTACTGTAGGTTCCAGGTCCTTGTAAAACTTGGGTATTCTATCTAGACTTTTTTAGTGGTTTCAGGTCCCCGTAAAACCTAATTTTGATGATACTTTTCAGTAGGTTTTTGGGCTCTTTCTTGTTGGATGGCTTGTTTTTTCCTTTTTTGATAATCTAAAACTATATCATTAAATGATATCTATTAATTCAATAACTAAATAAATTTCCATTTAAAAATTATATAATAATTAATAATTAATAATTATTAATATATAATAATTTATATTTTAAAAATTATTAATATTTAATAACAATAATTTTCAATAACATTATAAAGAAATCTATGTATACCTATATATATGTGTGTGTGTATATATATATATATATATATATATATATATATAACATGTGTTTTACCTAACACTAATATCAAACAACATATATAAATGTGCTCGAGGACTGTACTGTGAATTTAGGATATATATATATATATATATATATATATATATATATATATATATATATATATATATATATATATATATATATATATATATATATATATATAACATGTGTTTTACCTAACACTAATATCAAACAACATATATAAATGTACTCGAGGACTGTACTGTGAATTTAGGATTCACAGACTGCTGCGATTGTAGCGCCATCCCATACGAGAGACCTGCCCAACATTGCCACGGTAGTGGCCATCGTGCAGCCTTTAATGGCTGCCGATAGGTCCACTGTCGTGGACACTGACCACTGATGGAGAGTGAGATGTGACTGCCTACCTCTCACCAATTTTAAATAATTAAATTTTTTTTTTCCTATTTTTATTTTATTTCACAAAAAAATGTTTTCAAAATAAGCGTTTTCAATATGAACGTTTCTCCAAAACCATTTTTTTAAATAATGATAGTATAAATAATAGAATTTAGAGTATATATATATATATATATATATATATATATATATATATATATATAAAATATTCCAGACATAAATTTGAATGATGTGTACAGTGTATTTATTTAAAAAAACCTTGAATTATTCAGATGAAGAAATACAGTCTATCTTCCTTTTATTTAAATTTATCTATCTATTCCTTCTGAGAAGATTTACCCATAACATTTAAACCCTAGCCCAATAAATTCCTTAGATCTATGCATGATGTGGTTTTCTCATATAGAAATTTAAATATCCATGACATGAATGCATATAACTGAAATATTCAACACATGAAACCCTCAGAAAGCATTCAAAAGACAGGAAGTGGAAGAAGTGGAATAACATATGCAAAATCACGAGTTTCTACTTGGACACTGATACTAATTCACTTCTCCTTAGAATCTATAGAGTAAGCCCCTTCCTTCTCCAACATTCGTGGATCCACCCAAAAATGCACACCGAGCTGCTAGGAGTGCCTGAATATAAGAACCTCTCAGGAAGCACCTAGAATGTCTCTAGAAACAACTAGAAGATAAGATAAGCATTGACAACTAAGCACAAGCCTTTTCCAACCTTCTAAATGAGTCACAAGGTTGTAGACACCATGTGCTTAATTTGTGCGCTAACTCTTGTGTTGTAGACACGTGCATAAAAGAGGTGCACATACTCCTAGGTAGGCTTATGACTTTTATTTTTTTAATTATTATTATTTTTAATTATTAAATTCTTTTAATTAATTAATTTCTCATTTAATAAATTAAAATCAAAAAATCAAAATGTCATAATATCTCAATAATTTTCCCCAAATAATTAAATCTTTTAATTTAGACTTAATTAATAAAAAATTCACCAAAGACCTCCAAAATAAAATATGAAAACCCATCATAGAACAATCCATACAAAATTAGTCTAAAGGGTTAAAATCACAAATTATGTCATCTGACACATTCAAAAGGTAAAACATGTCAGATACTTGTCCTACCTTTCTATGACAAATGGTTTAAGGGTTTAGGATTTGGACTTGAGAATTTATCTCCCCTCTCTTACCATTGAGATAGTGCGATAGGGTATGCTTATCCTGGCAATTCAGGGAAGTTGATACCCAATACCTACAACCTAAAGTCCATGCATGTACATACACAATATATATATGCTAAGCTAAATAGGCAATGATAGAAAGTGGTGCATCGTGTAGATCCCGACTAGCAGGTGACTACAACTCCCTTCCTTAACCACATCAGAAATGCCATACATAAAGAAAACAAACACACACACCATACACATGCAATATGGGGTAAGTATCCATAAGATAACACATATAATAAGCCATCTAGCTAAACATCATCAATAACTGAGAATAATGTAATAATCATCATGCATACATGAAATGTAGAGTCTAAGTAATCTCATCATATATCAACTGAATTTGTAATACAATATCTAATAGTCTCAAAATAATGCTACTAACCATCAACAAAAAAATTTGCCTAAAAGAGTTTGGCAATGATAGCAACAATGTAACTAGAAAAATGTAAACTAGGGGCAGGCACTACATCCACCCCCCCTAGGATTAGGCTTACTCCTAGAAGCCTACAAAAAAGTAGGGATATAAATCATGTAACCTAGATGCATCCTCCCATGTAGCTAAAGAGTCATCAGTAGGGTCCCATTGGACCCTTTCCTTCTTTATGGTTCGACCCCTGAGTGTCAACTCCAATTGCTTCAGAATAAGAACTGGCTCCAAAGCCAATTGCCTATCCTCTACTTGCAATGCATTCCAATCAAGAACATGTACTACATCAATGATATACTGCCTAAGTACTAAAACATGGAAAACATCATGAATGCGAGCTAGGCTAGGCAGTAAAGCAAGGCGATAGGCAACTGGGCCAATCCTCTCAAGAATCTCGAATGGTCCCACAAAGTGAGGTGCTAGCTTCAAACCCTTTCCATAAGGGATCAAACTCTTCCATAGGCACACTCTCAAGAATACCTTGTCTCCCATAGGAAACTGCTTATCTATCCTATGTGCATCATCATACTTTTTCTGCCTATCTTGTGCCGTAATATAGTGCTCATAGATACACACTACCTATTGCTCCATGTCATGAAGCATCTAAGGACCCAACAAGATGTGATCCTCAAGACTATCCCAACTCAAAGGTGTATGATAAGCACATCCATATAAATCTTGGAATGGTGCCATGCCAATGGAATTGTGATACCCATTGTTGTAAGCAAACTACACTAGGTAAAGATAGTCCTCCCAATGTGTCTGCCTATCCATCAAATACATCCTTAACATATCTTCTACAACCTGATTTACTCTCTCTATCTGACCATCTGTCTCTAGGTGATATGTCGAACTGAAATTCAACTGTGCTATAAACTCATGCTGTAGTGATGTCCAAAATGCAGACGTGAATACAGGATCCCTATTCAAAATGATCTTTTAGGGAATACCATGTAGTCTCATGATGTCATGCATGAAGACATTAGCTTTAGATGCTACAGTATAGGAAGATTTGATCGATGAAAAATGTGCCACCTTAGTTAATCGATCAATGGTGACCATGATAGCATCATGATGACAAGTAGTCATAGGTAATCCTATTATGAAGTCCATAGAGATGATGTCCCATTTCCATGAAGGAATGAGATTTGGTTACATGAGTCCTACCAGATGCTAGTGTTCTACCTTGACTCTCTGACACTCAAGACACCTAGCCACATAATTAGCAATGTCATGCTTCATCCCGGTCCAATAGAATAAATCTCACAAATCAACATGCATCTTCTTGGCACCTGGATGTGTCGAGTAAGGTGCACGATGGGCCTCTGCTAGAATCAAGGTGTGAAGCTCATCTAGTAGCAACACATAAATCCCTCCGAAATGTCTAAAAGGGCCATCTAACTCTAGGACATAGCCTAAAAAATTACCCTCCAAATGTCTCCATAAAAATATCTCTCTGCACACCTCCTAATACCAAGAATTGGTAGGAAATGCCTGAAGAATTTGACCCCTCAAATCAACACTAAGAGTCATAGAAAATATCACATGACTTCTACGACTCAAAGCATCTACCACCACATTCTTCTTCCCTTGAATTTACTTTACCTTGAAGTCACACTCACATAGAAATTCCATCCATTGACTCTAACGAGCATTCAAATTAGGCTGAGTGAAAATGTATTGAAGGCTATGATGATCACTATGTAGTTCAAATTTTTGCCTCAACAAGAAATGTCTCCACCTTGTCAAAGCATGAACTACCACTACTAACTCAAGATCATGTGTAGGATAATTCAGCTCATGATCCGTGAGCTTGCACGACTCATATGCAATCACTCGTCCATTCTGAATCAAAACTGCTCCAATCCCCTCAAGGGAAGCATCTGTACACACCACAAAATCACCTTTTGGATTAGGTAATACTAAGATTGGTGCACTAGTCAAAAGCTCCTTGAGCTTTCAAAATGTTTCCTCGCATTTCTCCATCCATATAAACTTCTTTCCTTTCCTCTAAAGGGAAGTGATAGGATGTGCTATTCTGGAGAAGTTTTGAACGAATCTGCGATAGTAGCTAGCTAGACACATGAAACTATGAATCTCTGACACAGTAGTTGGTGTAGGCCAATCTACTATTGCCTAGATCTTTGTAGGGTCTACAAAAATACCATCACCTAATATGATGTGCCCTAAGTACTAAATCTCTAATTGGAAGAATTCACACTTTGTCGCATTGGTATAAAGCTAATTATCTCTCAAGCACTACAAAACCAACTGCAAATTTTCCTCATGCTCCTTCTGGGATGTAGAATATATCAATATATCATCAAGGAACATAAGTAAAAATCTATCAAGATAAGATTGGAATACCCCATTCATCAAGCTCATGAAAATTGATGGAGCATTTGTCAGCCCAAAAGGTACCACTGTGAACTCATAGTTCCCATAGCGAGTTCAGAAGGTAGTCTTGTGAATGTTAGCTTCCTTTATGTGTAGCTGATGGTATCCTGACTTAAGGTCAATCTTGGAGAATACTAGAGCTCCCTTGATCTGATCAAATAAATCATCGATCCTTGGTAGAGGATACCTATTCTTTATTGTCACCTTGTTCAACTGTCTATAATCAATACAGAGGTACAAAGAACCATCTTTCTTCTTCACAAAGAGCATTGGAGCTCCCCATGGTGAAACACTAGGTTAGATACTCCCCTTGGCCAAAAGTTCCTCTAGATGAAGATGTAACTCAAACAATTCCTATGTAGTCATATGGTAAGGAGCTCTAGAGATAGTCTCCACTCCTAGAATGAGGTCAATGCTGAAATCAATATCCCTCTTTGGGGGCATGCTTGAAATCTCATTCGAAAAAACATCTACATACTCTTGTAAAATAGGGTGATCTAAAGTCTTTCTCATAAAATCTTCCTCATCTAGCTCATTTATCGTAACAATAAATATCTAACATCCCTTACAAAAGCTTCGCTTCAGTTGTATAGTAGAAATCATCCGTAGAGATATAGGCCTTAGTATCCCAACAATCTTCACATCCTTCCCTTGGTCATCCTACCACATAATAGTCTTCTTCCTGCAGTCTATGCTAACTCTATGAGAGCCAAGCCAATCCATGCCTAAGACCACATCGTAGGAGCCAAGAGGTATAACCTAAAGGTCAAATATAGTATCAAATCCTCCTATGCTAAACCTACACTTATGAACTATAAAATCTATGGAGACCTTAATACCTTAGGCTAGTTCCACTTGCCAACCATGATCTTTCTTAACCGCTTCTATATTACACTTAGCAACTAGAGATGGAGAAATAAAATAATCTATAGCACCTAAATCAAACAACACTTAGAGAGGTGTACCTTGAATAGCTCTTGCAATTTCAACCACTATCTCCTGATGGTTTGCCTGATGGTGATCTATTGCTGCAAACACTCTATGAGCTCTACCTGCATCTCTGACTATGGGCTTAGATACTACTGGCCTAGGACCTAAACACTGAGGTTCTCACTCTGGATAGTGATCTACAAAATGTCCAACCTGCCCACATATAAAACATCTTATACTTCTGCCAAATCCTCTCCCTATAGGTGGTGCATTTGACTATTGGCGGCCATCCCTAATAGAAAAAGATTGACTGCTCTGTGTAGGCTGAGAGTGTTGATTTCATTTATTGCACTGAGCATTGCGGTTGTTCTTGGAGTTAGAACCTTTTCCACCACCTTGAGCCTGAGGGTACAATCCCTTCTGCTGCTATGTCTGCTGAGGCTGCTGTTGATACTATTTCCCCTTAGGAAAAGGAGGCTTCCTTTTTCCATCTGAGTTGTGGTTGCCCTGAGATCCTAATTCTGTAGGTGCTCCCACAAAACCTCCTTGTCCAAGGTTGACACTTTTTTCTACAAGGATGGCTCATTGTACCACATCCTTGAGGGTTTTAGGCTCAAATACCTTAGCACCCCCAATTATATGGTTGTTCAAACCTCTGATGAAGTGTTGTGTCAACTGAGCTAGGTTGTCACTGAATCCTAAAAAGGACATGAGCTCCTAGAATTTGTGCTCATACTCTGTTATATTCATAGAGTATTGCTTGAGGTTATGGAACTCATCTGCTCTCTATTGCTTCTATTCCTCTGGTAGGAATCACTCACGAAAGCTCTCTAAGAATAGCTCCTAAGTGACACTGTTCATATCTATGCCTAGCTTCTTTTCCTCAATTGTCCACCAAGTGGCCCCAAAATTCTCTAGGTTGGTAATAGCAAACCTCACTTTAACATTACTATCAAAGTCTTGCATGGAAAAAATCCTGTCAAGGGCAATAAGCCACTATTTGGCTACATATCCAGAACCCTACCCATTAAAGGGCTTGACCTTGGACCTCTAAAGGTCCTTCATCTGAGCAGATACAATGGATCTATGTCGATCCCTTTGAGGGCTCCTAGACTTGGATCTATGCTCATGTGCTACCTAATGTGCTCTATCTTGATCATGAACAAGAGGTAGGTGATAAAGAATGGTTCACATCATTTGTCTCAAGTCAACCTCCTCATATTCCGCATGGTCCTCTCTAGGATTCACTATAGCTCACTAACATGCTCTCTCCTGCTCTCTTCTTGAGCATGTCCTCCACGGATAGACTCATGGACATTGATAGCTTTTCCATGACCATGGCCTCTACCATGGCCTCTAATAGAAGACCTCATCCCAGATACCATCCTACAACAATATCCAAGATACAAAATACTATTACGACCATAATGCATGCTACTATACAACACACACACACACACACACACACACACACACACACACACACAGACACACACACACACACACACACACACACACACACACACACACACACACACACACACACACACACACACACACACACATATTAAGACACATGTTTTACAAATAGAATAAGTTCTATTTCAGTTTTGCCTATTTTACCTATGTTTAGGTTTAAGTATAATTTTCAGTTTTGACAACTAAGTGGTGAAGTATGAAACATATACAAGTAATAGTTTAAGTTCTATCTCAGTTCACCTAATTTCCAAATCTCATTTTGAAAGAGATACACATGATATTTCAAGTTCATTGCTTTGTTCAACTAGCTAACAACTAGTGGCATTCCAATATACCCATAGCTCCCAATGTAAAAACTCGAGCTTTGATACTAGATGTAACACCCCACAAAGGGATCCAAAAGTATTAACCTAAAGTTTCACTAAATTTGGTAACATTTAAAAATAAATAAAAAATGAAACATGACAATTAAATCATTCACATCAAACACATAGTAGTGGAAGCAATAACATCTATTCAACTGAAAGTATACATAGACATACATAACAAGTTACATTCCTTAAGGATCCCTTAATGTTGAATCAAATTTAAATTAACTAATACTAAGTCCATCAAATACCGCATCCATATGAAAGAATAATGAAAAGTCCAACGTCCTTAAAACAATATACATTTGTTCCAATGTCTATTAGCAAATTAATTTTTAGAATGCTCAATCATCCACTGTACATGTCATACGGTATGAAAGGGTTAAAAGAATATACATATGTGGAAATAAAGTACATCATCCTATTTTCATCCACTATGCAAGTGCAATAAAGTAAATAAAACCATATACCATACATGAGACATCCATCCATCAATAAAGATATAAAATCTATTATAAAAGATAACCATACATCATAAAACACAATTAACTAAGTGCATGGTTCCTCCCAATCGTTAATAGCATCATTAGACCATCGTGGGCCCTAGCCATCCCTTTGCACGCAACATCCCAAATCATGAAAAAGATCATCAGTATTATCATAGTAGGAATGTCACTCCTAAAATGTACTACAACATATGTAGAGAGAAATCTAACATGCAAGAATAAAGCATAAGATGATCCTAAAAAGTAGATAACATCAGCTATCACATACTAATCATCACTATAAGTATCCATGTCCATCATAATGATCTAAGAATGGAATGAAGATAAATGCCAACAAAGAATACT
This sequence comes from Cupressus sempervirens, assembly GCA_028749045.1. Lineage (NCBI taxonomy): Eukaryota > Viridiplantae > Streptophyta > Pinopsida > Cupressales > Cupressaceae > Cupressus > Cupressus sempervirens. Next base: position 329,668,658 of record CM053786.1, read on the forward strand.
CCAACCACGGTGTCTTAGACGGATCTCAAATGGTAAGAGTGAAAAAGCACTACCACCCGACTGCTTGGAACCTAAATGGCCCACACTCACCACGCTGAGGAGATAATCTCAAGTCCCAAACATGATATCAAATCACATAACACATATACTCTCTAAGTACAGGAATCCTAAAAGTATAGTAACTCAAAGGTTCCAACATAGATTGACATCTATACCTAGAGGCACACAAGACATGCAGGAAACCTACCATGTAAGCGGGAAAGTGTCATTGCACAAATCATGCTAGAGTTACCCTAGTAGTCTCTCAATAGACCCCAACCCCCTAGTGATCCCTATGCAGCCACTAGTATCCTCTTGTATTGACAAGGCATACTATGGAATGAAAGGTTGCAACCAAGTGTTCTCTCTACTCCCATCCTAGTCTGTACTAGCACTCGAGGCATGGGCGAGAACATACAATTATCTTATTAGGTTCATTTAAGTTAGTATTTAGTGTAATGCTTTCACTTATTAAATAACCTACAATGAGTTACCCTAGTAGCCACTTAGGGCCCCAACCCCCATTACAAGCCACTTCCCGATACTACATGTAGATAACCTACCCTAAGCTCATGAACTCACAAAATCTCAGAATCACCTCAGTCTTATACAAGCAACTGGAAAGCATCATAAAGATAATCATAATAACATATTAGTTCTTTGCAAGCAACTGAAAGACATCAAATGACAATTCGCAATATCCATCAGTTCTCAACGAGCAATTAGAAAATATCTCAAAATAATACTGATCACAACTTCCAAAATGGTCAAATCATACATGTCACAACATGAAATCATCAATATCAAGCAAACGCTTCAGTCCCATCAAGGTGACTAAAAAGTAATCCAAATATATAACTTATCGATGACTCAAAAGTGGTTAAGTCAAGTATCTCATATACATATATTACAGCTTACACATGAAGACTGGAAACAATAACAATCAGTAAACCACATAGATTGTAGAGCATGCCTTCACATACCATGGTTGGATTTAAAAAGATTGAGATCAATTAGCATCAACATGACATCACATCTCATAACCCTTGAGCCTCTGGTAGACATCCTATAACTGGTCAACAATCTAGTTAACCGAAAAAACTCAAAACAAATAGCATAGAGAAACACAAATTGTAAGCACATGTTTTGGTTTCATTAAAATCACATAGTTGAATTAAGTGTGGGGTTTTAGTTTTCATTTCAGATTTAGATATCAAGGGAAGGAAAATTGTACGTTTTCCTAACCCATGTGTTTTTTTTGCTAGATCAAAGTTTTCCTACATAACTCTTTGAATCAAATTTTCTAAAATGTTCTAAAATGTTCTGATAGTCTCAAAATAATGCTACTAACCATCAACATAAAACTAGCCTAAAAGAGTTTGGCAATGATAGCAACAATGTAATTGGAAAAATGTAAACTAGGGGCCTTTAGTTTTTCTCTTGCCCTTTTGATTGCCTTTTTCCTAGGTAAAGGTTGGGTAAAGTGCAAAATTTAAATGGCGAATATTTTATTTTTGACTTGTCTCCATCAAATCATCTTCTTCCAAGGCTAGCGAATTTTCTTGGGTGTGGAAGTAGGTTCTCATGTGTGAGGGAAGATGGCATAGAAGCAAAGGGTGGGAATTTTTTTTTAATGCATAAAAATAAAATATATTTTTGGTTTAAAGGTTGTTAGTCACGTCTTTTCACCTAGGGATGCCTAGGTTAGGTGTCTTGTAAGTTAGGTTTGTGTGTGTGTGTGTGTGTGTGTGTGTGTGTGTGTGTGTGTGTGTGTGTGTATCTTTTAAAGGTATTATCTACATCTTATTTTAGGGTAATGGCATGCATTATTATATATAGATATATATTTTGTTCATAGGAATTTTCTTTCATTATTATTTTCAGATGTAGATTGTGACATGCAGTCACATGTATGAGATTGTCATAATATTCCTTCAAAATCTTCTATTCTAAAAACTTTATTTGATGTGTCTCTTTAGTTGACAGGACTTGGTACGTGGGTTAATCTTATGAATATTAACTAAGGAGAGGAATTATTTCCTTCTCCCATACAATTTCTAGAGAGTTAAAAGAAGCTACAACATACTCTCCCATATGAATTTTTTAACTGTCTTATGAGGTGCTAATTTCTTCATATAACAACTATGATGTCAAAGTGATTTGTTCGATGATAAGTTGATGAGGTTCCTTATAACTATATAGGCTACAGATCTATTGGTTATAGATACTCAAAATTTAACACACTAATGTACAAAATTAATTATAATGTTCTCTACTATAACTTGGATTACATATGGAGTCGCTTGTTATTGAAAACAAAATGAATCATTTCATATGATCCATTTGAAAAGCAAGAACTCTTATTTCCATTATAGCAACTGCATAATAGAGCATCTTATAATGGAATCACTCAATTTTACAATAAACATTCATTTCAATAATTTCTTTCATATAAAAATTCCATAGGGCTTATTGATGGAATCCAAAATTCTAGGCAAGAATAATGAGATAATCTACATAACTTCAATATGTTTCCCCACAACATTACATATTATTTTACATGAATTGATCTTTCCTTTTATACACAACTATGATAGTGCTACAATATTTCTTTTGCAAAAACAACTATATACAAATTTTAAAACTCCACTTTACATATTTACAATAGTATGCAATAGGAAGTAAATCTCTTTCATATTACAATGAAACAACAATGGAACTTAACATCACAACACATTATGAGATCACATGGAAAATAGTAGTCTCTTCAAAATACTTAACATTTCCAAGGATGAAACCCTAATCTCTTCATAGAATCTACTTACTCAAAACCCACATGACAACACAAAACTTGGAACCATGGAGTCTCACCTCCCATCCTAGGCTTCTATGAAGCCACCCATTGAGCAGGGGAAATAAGATTCAAACCTTGTTTCATTCCAATCTCACACATGCATAAAACATCACATTACAACACTTGAAAAATTTCATCCCAAGGGTATTTCACAATGGTTCACTAATAGAACCTCAAACATAGGGTGAAGGTGTGCTTTCAAATAGGATACTTGTCATATCATACCATATCTACAATAACAATCTTCAAGCCCTTTTGAGGCTTTCACAAATTAACAAATTTACATGCCCTTTTAGGGCTTTCACAAACCTCCTCCAAACATAGTACCATTGGTTATAGTTTCCTTGAAGCCCGTACTCCATAAACTTCCTTTCTACACCATCTTTCTCTTATCAAACCCAAATCAAGATATGAATGAATATTGCATACAATGGAGCCCATATTCCAAGTTTATCAACTATATTTCAAGCCCAACTAAGCCCTTCACCCTGGACTTCTCTTCCCTTCCCAAAGGGTGAGTGAAGCCCTCACAACCATAAAAACACTCATGCTCAAAGTCATGGAAACCCAAAAAAAAAAAAAGAGGACAATGAAAATCCAAACTTCATGCTCATTACAACACAACATGATACAAGATGATACCACACATTTTTCTTACAATGCCATTCTCCATATCTACATACTCATGAATGCAATACCAAGATTCAACTTCAAAATGTAAGAAGTTAACCACATGGTAAGAACACTAACCTTGGATTCCTTTGCAAAATGGTAATGGAAGGTTGTAGAAGATCTCCCTCCAAGCTTCCAAACCCTAAGAGTCCCTAAACTTAGAGAGTGGGTGAACACCCCACTAGTTTTTCCAAGACATTCTAAAAGGCATTCCCACTAACTATTTTAGCAAAAACATGAAGTCACTTCCTCTTACAAACTTGTCTCCATATAAGTTTTTTATTTTTGACTTAGTGGAAACATGGAAAAGAGTTCATGTGACAACTCCATTTTTGAATTGATGGAAGAAGGCATTGGTAAAGGCCCCCCCAGGCTATCTAGGCACTATCATGGTCAAAATTAGGTCCATAACATGTTATACCATCATATGGGTAACTTATTTTCACACAAAAGACTCTTTGGGACCACCTAATGACCATTCCAAACCCTAATCAAGTCTAAATTCGAATTTCCTTTGATTGTGACCCATCCTTTCCCTTGTCAAGTGAATTTTCTTAATCATTAACAAGGTAATTATTTTTAGGGTAAAATGCTACCATGACCAAAACCCTAGATGACATGCCATTAACACACACAAAATCTACAAGTGTCAAGTGACACATAAAAGCACATTCCACATCATCATGACATGTCCCTAATGCATTATTGAGATTACAAATTTCACACACAAGAAAGCTTACATTCATGAAATAAAACACATCACAATGAGGCTTTTGAATCTTCCAAAGATTCACCTTGGCTAAATCGTGTTTAGAGGTTTGGACCTTATTTCCCCCAAAAAATTCCATGGTTCCACTTCCTGCACACTAAACTTGAGTATTAGTAGTTTAAGGAGGTCATATAAAATACATATCATAAATGCATATAAATTCAAATGTTAAGTAATCCATATTAGCATAATTTAAATAAATTTCTTCTCCTAATCATTTCCAATAAATCATTTGAAATGTTAGAATATCAAAATCTACATATCACATTAAATCATAAATCATCATAATCAAATTAACCTTTCACATCACATCATAATCTAATTTCTATCCTGTGATGTGTAAAGTTGCATTCATATTTATTTGATCATCCCATTCACAATACTAGGTTCTTAGTACATATCATAAATGCAATACACTACTGTAAATGCAAAATTTAAGCTACTGCCCATCTAAGTCTTGAATAATGTCAAAATATCCAAATCCTGAATATCAAAATACAAGTAACATACCTCCACTTAAACATTACAATTTTACATTACAAGCATTTCTACAATTCAGCTTCTATCTAAGCAATTGAAAAAGGTTAGAACATGAATGCAATCATTAATTATATCATTTAGGTCTTAATGTGCAAACATAAGTGCGGATCATCAAAATGTAGATATTAAAATAACATAACCCTATAGTCTCGAAAGTATATCAAAACATCAAATTAGAAGTATCATAATGCAAATATGTCATCTATACTATGGCAGATTGGGTGAGGCCTCACAAATATCACCTAGAAGTTATGAATTCTTGGGAAAAACATACCAGAAACCTTTGAATAGGGGTTGACAATGGAAAGTGCAAAGGGAAATGCCATATTGTTTGAACAAAACTGTTGAGATAATGGGTGTTGCACACATTGCATAATATTGTTATTTTATTATTTTATTTTTTATTATGTAATGTTGTATCTAGATGGACGTGCAACATGTAAAGATTCCCATGGAATATTCTTGATGAGTTGTATTGTAACATTGTGATAATATTTTATGTAATTATTTAATAGTGGGGAAAAGAATTAAATGCCCAATATTAAATGTGGGGTCAGTGGGTTAGGTAGCACATGGTTTTAGCACATGGTTTATGTAATACCACTTAGTGGTTTTGTGGGACTTGCTACTATATAAGCAACCACAAGGGTAGTTGTTGTAGAGTGACAAGGAGAAGACAAAAGGCAAGAGTCGAGGGGGACAAGGCTTGATAGGTTAGCCAAGGGAGCATTTGTGAAGGTTGAAAGCATGGCATGGGATGTGTGGATTCATGCTTGTTCACATAGTTTGCTCGGTTGTGGCTATGGCCATGAAGGCTTCCATGGTTGTATGGAAATGGTATTTTTGCTGAATAATACTTGGTGATGGATGCTTTTGGAGGCTGGGTTTTTCCCTCAATGAGGGTTTCTCAGGGTATATCTTGTGTCACAATTTTGTGGGTATGTTGTCTATTCTCTTGCATGTGGATTTTAATTCCGTGTTTATTTCAAATTTATTATGGGTAATGTGGAAACGGTTATATTATTTCTTGCCAAGTTTCCTTTCAAGTGGTATCAGAGCTATGGTTTTATTATTTGTAACCCTAGATTGAATCCATGGGAATGCATGAGAGGATAAAAGAAAAGGGCAAGATATATGAATGATTTATTGTAGATCTAAGGGTTTTGGATTTGCTGTTATGATGGAATGTTAAAATATTTGGGCATGTGAAATTGTTGGACAAAAGAGTTTTTCGGATGTTTCATTTAAATGAGGGTTTTGGGGGGTAGCATGCAGAAATGACCTCCTGGGTAAAAATAGACCTCACCATTGAATCCGGGTTGACATTTCCATAAATTTTGATATATAATATGTTCTAGTTTGGCCATGTTCAGAGGAAATAAAAGAGTTTTTTGGTTTCAGTCCATGATGGCCATCAAATTTAATCCCGTTGGAATTTTTGTCACTGAAAAAAAAATTAAAAATGAAAAATTGTACTGAAAATGGTAAAAAGTCTGTCTTAGTAAAATGGCCATAACTTTCTCTCAGAATATCAGATTTTAGAGTTCTTATAGGCGTTGGAAAGCTAATTCAGAGAACTATAAGACGATGTAGGTTTGGTTCTATGATTTTGAAAATTTTTCAGGTTTTAAGAGCCCTAAAGTCAGATGTTGTTTATTTTGAGCATGGATTAGGGCATAACTTGGGCATACGGAGTCAAATTTTGGACTTTGAGTAGTCAACGGAAAGCTCTTGGAGAGATCTACACATTGGTTTAGATTTGGTGCAGGTTTGGCATGATTTATTTGTTGATATATTGATCTAAACAATTTATAGGTATATTTTGACTATGGTAACATTGTGAGTTTATGGCATTAGAGATTTAAGATTTGATGTCATTGTATACTCAGTTCATATTTCAGATTGGTCTCATGATGATATGGTTATCAGTGTTTGGTTTGGATATGCATGATGACTTGTTGAGTCTACAAGTTGTGCAGTGTTGTAAGAAGTCTATACTTATAGATTGCATTTATAGCTTGATTATGGGTTGTCTTTGCCCATTGATCTTCATTACTGATGCATATTTAGATTGGTGGCTTGGATTTGGGTTGTCTATGCCCTAAGTCACATGATTTGTTGATTTTATTCTTCATGTAGAAGGGATGAGATGTTGTTACTAGGTACAGTCATGGTGGAGGATTGTGGTTGACTATTTTATGCTGACAGGTTAGACATATTGAGAGCTTGATGCTCGGTTCATGGATGTGATCATGGTGTCATAGATTTTGGCATGACATGATTGGATATAAAGGTACATCCTTGATGTTCATTAGCTTGGATTTCTAATTTAGTTATGGCGGTATATCTTCTTGGTGGAGGATCATGGTTATTTAGTTTCTTTTGAGGAGCTCATGATGTGCACTTTGAGTTCTTTGATGGTTTAATGCCTTGGTTGATTCTAATGGTTAGAGGATGGATTTTTTCATCATTATGTCATGGATAGCTTAGATACATGGTTTAGTGGGAGCTTATGATTGTGATGGGGTTACAGTGCAGGATTAGTTCCTAGTTTGGTTTGGATGTTCAAGTAGGAGATGGATTTTATGATGCCATAGGTGACTTGGTACCACAGTTGAGTGGGAGTTGTTGGCATTGATATATTTATTGAGTGTTTGCAGATGTTGGAAGTTTGTCTTAGATCCTATTGCTGCAGAAGCATCTTTGAAATTTTCATGGTGCACTTGTTATCTTCATGGTTCGTGGAGATGGTTCTTCATTGTATGTGGAGATGGTTTTTTTCATGGTGTGTGGAGGTGGTTGCATCTTAAGGATTCACAGGGTTCTTGGCAAAGGTGTGGTTTATGCTTTTATTTGGCATGTTATCCTTGCTATGAGGATGGTTTCATTATTATGTCATGGTATACTCTTGATACACATTTAGAGTTGTGACATGTTATAGTATGTTCATGTGGAGCATGCTATCTCTTTGGTTGAGATGGTTAGATCTATGTTGCATTTGGAGTTGGAATGGATTGATTGGTTACAGGTGCTCATGGATACTTAGAGACGGTGGTGATGCTGATTTCTCTTGGATTAGAGAAGTATTTGTTAGGACGGTTGATGATTTTAGCAGGAAGTTCGAGGGGCAGTCACCTGATATGGACTTGAGAGGAGATTGTTCTTAGATGAGTCTTGGTTGGAGACTTGGGTATCTTGATGAGCATTCTCATTTCCCACTCTTGGTTTACTTGACGGTTTGCTACTTGAGAGGTATAGCCCATTGTTTCTCTCAGTTGCATTATATTTATGCTTATCTTTCATGGATATGGATCTTGAGCTATGGTACATGAGTTAGTTCTGGAGGGTTCATTTGAGAGATGGTTAAGCATTGGTTATCTCCATGTGCATATGTTGTTATGTTGGTTGAGTTTAGGAGATGGTTTTATTGAGCATATTCCTTGGATTAGGAATGGTTTTATTGAGTTTGATCTTCTTGTGAGAGGCTTACATCCATGATGAGTTATATGGTATGGTTTGGTTGTTGTTGAGGCTTCTTTTTGGGGTTTTATGGAGGAGATCATACTTGTACAGTTTACATCTAGAGGTGTGTATAGAAGGACATGATACAGGTTATGATTTGCATGGTTTCTCTGGTCTTGGTTATCTTCTTGGATGTTCAGTTTTGCTTACATTGGATTTAAGATTGGTTGGAGATTGTGATCACTAGTTTGTGCTCATGTATGTCATGTGAGAGATGACATGGTTATTTCTTTCTCTTTCCTCTGTTGGTTGTGGAGAACTTGGAGACTATTGGAGACTTGTTATGAGAATTTTTTCTTTCAGGATATTAGTTTATGTATTGTGGATGTCCTTGATACTACATGGATTCAGTTCTTTGAGATGTTGTGAGTGGATTGGTTATAGATTTGACATTATCTTTTGCAGTGGGAGCTTCTTGGTATATATGTGGTAGGTATTTCTCTTGAGGCTTGTGATTGCAGGTTATAGATTGGATATGTCAGTTATATGAGATTCACTTGTTATACCTTTGAGGTATGGATAGTTGGATGGGTTTGGCACTTGCTGTGGGTGCTATTTCAGCTATGGATATTTTGACAACTACAGATACATGTGATTACCTTTGGATCAGTTTTTTTTTGTGCTTGGCATTTTAGTTGGTACAGGAATTTATGATCTTCTAATGCAACAGGTTGGGTGGATTTCTCTTTGGATGGCTTCTATGTATGTCCAGTGGGAGTGGCATAATAGGAGGTGAGATCATTCATGTTTGAGATGCTGGATACTTTGATTTTGTTGCAGGTACCAGGATGGAGCACTTGGTGTATTTTGATCCATGATGGTGGATGTGCTTGGAGGGATTGTTCCCTTGTTCATTTATGTGGCTACAGATTGACCCTATGCAATGTATACAAAAAGTGGGAGATTGTTGAGATAATGGGTGTTGCACACATTGCATAATATTGTTAGTTTATTATTTTATTTTTTATTATGTAATGTTGTATCTAGATGAACGTGCAACATGTAAAGATTCCCATGGAATATTCTTGATGAGTTGTATTGTAACATTGTGATAATATTTTATGTAATTATTTAATATTGAGGAAAAGAATTAAATGCCCAATATTAAATGTGGGGTCGGTGAGTTAGGTAGCACATGGTTTTAGCACATGGTTTATGTAATACCTCTTAGTGGTTTTGTGGGACTTGCTACTATATAAGCAACCACAAGGGTAGTTGTTGTAGAGTGACAAGGAGAAGACAAAAGGCAAGAGTCGAGGGGGACAAGGCTTGACAGGTTAGCCAAGAGAGCATTTGCGAAGGTTGAAAGCATAGTTTGCTCGGTTGTGGCTATGGCCATGAAGGCTTCCATGGTTGTATGGCAATGGTATTTTTTGCTGAATAATACATGGTGATGGATGCTTTTGGAGGCTAGGTTTTTCCCTCAATGAGGGTTTCTCAGGGTATATCTTGTGTCACAATTTTGTGGATATGTTGTCTATTCTCTTGCATGTGGATTTTAATTTCGTGTTTATTTCAAATTTATTATGGGTTATGTGGAAACGGTTATATTCTTTCTTGCCAAGTTTCCTTTCAAAAATAATTCCTCCCATAGATCTCATAGAAGTCTAGGACACATTAGATAAAATATTATAATGTTATTTTGTATCAATCTTCTAGAAGGAAAAAAAGATGAAAAATCCTCTTAGTAAATAGGATACAAGGATCTATCTCAGCTTGGAATAGTAGAACAACTAACAACCCAAAGAATATGCTCACAAGAGATGAGATATCCATAGTGTGCATGAAATGTGCAACATATGAAACTAACATGGGGACTAGAATGTGTGGGCAGTACATGTCCTCTCATAAGCTTAAATGATCACATGCTTGAAAGTAAGGAAAAAGGGGGCATTAAAGAAGCATATGAATGGTGGAAGAAAATCATTCAAAAAGTAGAAAATTATGGGTACCTTGCAGCCCATCTTAATGATGTGAAAACTACAATAACATATGCCTCACTTTGATTGTTGCACGTACCTAAAAATCATATATTCCAACATTTATATCCTTGGATTAGTGATTAAGGTCTTCAAGATATTAAGAAACAAATACTAAGAACAAATAGCATGCCACACCATAATTTGCATTAAAGAAAATCTCATTGCACTCTAATAGACAAACAGAGAATAATTAGTAACACAAAATCTTGGAAGAATATTTCTTGCACTACACCACTATTGTCCATCCATGTAATGTACAGATCCAATACTATCTTTGCAACACCTTCCTAGTGAATGTATACTTCAAATGGATACTATTAATGCATATATTCAATATTTAGAATTATATGTCAAAACTTATTATATGCTCACTAGTAATCAAAGATCAACATCTTTTGGACTCTTGGAAGAATCTTTAGATACATTGTCTCAAATCCCTAGCTAATACTTCCCCTAAAATAAATGGAAAATCTCAAATGTGATTTAAAGAATGATTAAATCAGTGTAAAAGAGAGAATGTAAAATGCAATATTGATATTCATAAATTTGTATTGTATTGTATTCATAAATTTGTATTGTATTATATTCATATATTTGTATTGATATTCAATAGATGATTCTACAACTTACATTGGCATATTGTATTCATAGATGCCTAGAGCCAAGTATAACTGTCATCGAAAATTGTGAGCATTAAAGAAAGTTTGTATACATATGAATTAAAGTATAGAAATTTAGTTAATGAATAATTATAAAAAAGTACCTAATCAAGGTTGATTGTTGTTGTAGTTCTTAATAGGGGAGGAGTAACATGATCTAGATAAGAAACATGACTAAGCATTGGAACTTTCTTTACAAGACTTGCAAGATCATTATTTGTGAATCCAACAAATGATGTCATGGCTCCCTGCATTATTCAAATATAAAATTTAGCTAGTTTTATGAAATTCTTTTCTGTATATGTATAGATTGAATTCTATAAATTTTCATTATTTGAAAAATAATAATATAAATAATTAGTTTATATATATATATATATATATATATATATATATATATATATATATATATATATATATATATATATATATATATATATATATATATATATATAGATTGATGTGTATAAATTTTCATTACCTTAGAAAAACCAATGTGGAGAATTGGGTTTGCTGTCATAGAATTAACAAAGTACAACATTTAACACTTTTTTCTAGAAGTCAGTAAGTCAGTCATTAGTTTATAATGCTTAAATCAACTAAGTATTATATATAGCAAAAACATCATGAATTGTGAGAAATTTTTTTGCTAGCAATCGTAGAAAACTAACCAAGAACTTATACCAATTTTTTTAAAAAAAACCTATAGAAAATCATTTGAATTTAGTTATAATCATGTCTAATTATAGTACCATTATATAATTATCTCTTTCATCATAACTAAAGGAAAAATCATTAAAAATGATCATATGCATACTCAGATTATTCACAACAAATCCAATGGCAGTCCAACCATTAACATGAACAACAAAAATATTCCACTGGAGAGGGTTAACCAAATTGAACTTAAGAGGATCCCTATGCAGATCATAATTCCTCCTAACCTTCCTTTAGAGATTCATACCTATACCATAGAGTATCATCCCACTATTCTAGACTTACAATGAATGGAATTGATTAATTAATGAAGGTATATTAGTTTGAGCTTCACTTGGTTTGAGCATCTATTTGTGTTTTGACAGAAACTAACTATTTATTTCTCAAAATAGAGGAACATGTTTCTTCTAGGGTTCTCTCATCATGTGGCATTATCTAATGATTAATCAAGGTTGTGACTTTGTTTGAATTCATGTAGATATTAGTATTTTTAAGGTTATCACTATAGCTACAATGATACAAAATTAAATTTTAGGATACATTGTTGTGATTGAGTTTTAACAGTTTTAAGTCAAAGATAGTATTGGTATAGGAAATAGTGATTGGGTTCATCACTAAGTGGAGAAGGTTCAAAGAAGACATAGTGATGAGCAATAGATTTATCACAATACTTTATAGTGATGAGCAGTAGAGTTATCACTATACTTTATAGCAATGTGTTTGATCACTGAGCGAAGAAGGTGCCAATTTGATATGCCAATGGGTAATAAGTCTTTGGATGTCACTATATGTTATAGTGATTATAGTGTATCGCTAAGCGGTGAGAGTGCAAAATCTTTTGGCAATCAGGTATGAAGATTTTAATATTGCTAAATCCTATGATGATCATCACTAATAAAAGCAACAAAGGAGTGGCCTGGGCAATCAACGATGAGATGAAGTCATTGTTATATCTTGTGGAAATCATTGCTAATTGAGAAAACAAGCTTTTAGACATAGTGACTAGTGATAAAGAAAGGTTATCGCTATATTTTGTAGTGATCATCATTGATTGAGGTATTGAAAAAAGGCTTTGACAATCAACAATAAGGGTTTTGTGATCACTAATAGATATGGCAATGAAAGACTATATTATTAAGTAGTTATCACTATATGCTATGCCAATAAAGTAAGGTGTAATGGAGATATAATGACCAATGATGAGGTGTATAATATCAACATATGTTATAACGATTCTTTCTACTAGAATAAAAAATAGAGATTTACATTGCCATACCTAATAGCAAAAAATTGTATTGAGGATCGCAGTCAAGGGGTTTTCATTGTAGTGATGAGCAATGGTGTTATTGTTATTATAGCAATGGGAAAAAATTTGAAAATAGTTTTCTATTGGAGGAATTCGATTATGGTGATCAAGAGACTCATATGTTCATATCGCTAATGGCTATAATGATGAATGTTGGAATATATTTTATCAAGTGTAGAAATGAGTGCACGAGATGACCTCTGACAACTAGTTCATCTGCTACAATGATAAAAAATGGCTTTATCTTTCAATTCATGTGGAAAGTAAATGCACAAATGTATCCTATTTTGTAATAAAAGGGTAATCATTATAGTGCTATGGTCACAAATTCTCATAAGCGAGCTAGTAAATTTAACATTTGTGTTTAGTCTTTGCAGAAGATTTCTAGTTGGAAAAGTATTAGGAATAGTCATAAGAGCTCTAGTTTTGTTTAGAAAAGGAAAGAAGGGAAGGTTAAGAAGGAAAATGCTGACAAAAAGAAGAAAACTAATGATGAGTTGCTGCCACGAAAATTGAATGAGGATCTCATTGAACAAATAGAATTTGCAGGCCCCAAATCTAGAAGAGGAAAATTTGCTTCTCTAGACAAGGTGGAAGACAAGTACAGTGAAGTTGGAGATGTCTGGACTCAGGCTAGAGGCTATGAGCTATTTCTATATCATTATTTGAGAAGAAACCATAAGGCACCCATATGTCATCCTTGGGAGATGAATTTGGGAAAATTAACAATGGAGAATGTATTCTTGAATTTGGAGCTACTCAAGGTCATTATGAGAAAATATAATGTTGAGGATAGATGTATATACAAAAAAGATGGGGAAAAATTCATGGAAGTATCTATTGAATCCTTGAATGAAGCATGTAGACTCACTGATGGTCTAACAAAGAATTGTCTTTCACTCAATTGAAAAATGAATATGAATGGTTAGATATCTCATACATGCAATAGAAGTTGATGTTGCATGAGATAGAAAAGGAGCCTTTAGCATCAATAGATGAGACTCCTTTCAATGTCAAATTTTTTAAGACATACTTAGATATGACTTATCAATCATGTGGGCAAGTTGGGGGAATAGAAGCACCTTATTTGATGGAGTTTGGCCCTATGGTGTTAGCATTAGATGTGCAGATGCTAGAACCAAGACCTTGTGATTACATAGAGAATGTTGTTGACAATATTCATACTACTTTTGTTAATTTTAATGATGCAAAATACCCTAACTTTAAGCACTATTCATTGTTTATGCATATGGTTTTGTATTTTGGGCAAATGAAAGGATTATGGGCTAAGGGTTTAACATTGCATTTAAGAGAGTCCAATGGGGATATGAAACTAGTTCAAATGTGGATGTTAATATGAGATGATAGGTTTAGTGTTTCTTATTATCTAACATTTGAAGATCACTTTGTGCAACCTTTGTATACACTATTTGGTCACCGATCTTTCCCTTCAATTAGCCCTAACATCAAAAGATTCTTAAGACCTAAGGAAAATGGGCTAGGTGAGAAGATCAAGCATAGTTAGGGAGATTGGTATGCTTATGACTATTTCTTATGTGTAAGGGTGTTTGGATTTGAAGGGAGACCATATAGATTTCCTGCATTAGTTCCTAATCAAATTGCTTATTTGGAGATTGTTAGGAAGATGTCAGAGCCTAGCAAGCACCATTTTGGAGGTAAGCAAAGAAAGAAGTCTTTCCTTCCTGTGACCTTATCATTTAGAGATTTTACTATTTTTTCAACCAAGTCATATGATAAGATAGAAGAAAAATTGTAGAATGAGTATCATATGTATACTACAGATTCCTAGAGCCACTATGATCCAAAAGGATACATTCATGTACGTAGAAAATTACAAAAGTTGGGTGATTACATTCACCATGGAAATGAGTATGTAGAAAGTTTCAAAAACATGGAATTGATTGAAGTACCGCAAAAGATTGAGGAACAAGAAAGGGAAATGGAAGAACAAAGGTAGAAAGCCAAGGAGCAATTTAGAGAAAAAATTCAAAGAGTTCTAGATTCCCCTATTCAAGTTTCTAGAACTATAGAGACATCAGTACTTCAGCCTGTGGAATATGATGTGCAAATCCTAGAGAGAATACATGTCATGAAGGATGAGAGACTTTTAGAATCTACCAAATTTGTGAATGATGATGCTTTCATCAAATCCAAAGAATTTATAGCTATGTGAACACAAAGGTAAACTATTGAGGTAGAGTATCCCTGATATCTCTCCTGAGAATGGGCAGGAATTAATGTAAAATCTGAAAGAAGATATTAAGAGAGAGGTTGAACACATGACTTTGGCAAGAGGGAGACAATTGTTGAATGAGGTAGGGGTAATGGTTCTACTTCTTTGGGACTTAAGTGCATCATATATTTGTTGGAAGCATGAATACTAATGATATTATTATGGGGGAGTATTGTAGAAACATGATTAGATCATTGTCATGATGATATGTTACATTCATGACCATGTTTGTCATTGATGTCAACATAGTAGTTTTATGTGGTATTTGACAAAAGAACGACAAAAAGATCAAGTTGGTATAGATATAAAGTTGAGTACTTTTAGTAGCAAGGTTAAAGGGAGATTATACTATGTGTCTAGTATACATAGCTAACCTCAAAAGCTTAAGATATTAAGTTTGGACAAAATTATACAAGTTTCAGTGAAGACTATTCTAAGATAGAGTTTCAGAAGGCATGTTCTGGTAAACTTATTATATCTCTTAGTAGAGTCATTATTCTAAGAAGCTGAAGTTATAGATGTGAAGAAGACATGTTAGTGATGATGTGGACAAGATCATTGATCATAATGTTACATGTACGAAAAGTTATTCAAGTTGCAAGGAGAAAGATTAATGTTATTGCTAAGTGTAACATGTTCTTAATGTGGTCCTACAATAATTAATTGTGAAGGTGTAACAACTAACTCAAGGAATTGTTTTATGGATTTGGTATAAAGAAAGGAAATTTTCCTTTATCATTGTAAGCAATATGAAGAGCAGAATGTGAAGTTGAGTAGTGTAGAGTGGAAGTGAAGGAAACTTCATTGCTAAGGTTTTATTGTGTGATCTAAAGTTTGATAGTTAGATCCAAGGTTCATGATCTAGTCTACAAGGTCTAATAGTGATTAGTCTAATCAACATGATAAAGGAAAGAAGTTAAAGTATAATACAGAATTATTCTGCAAGGAATAGTTGAGAGATCAATTGGACAGTGAGTTCAATGGTCTTGCCCCATAAGCTATTTGGACAATAGGTCCTTCTATCTTCTACAACTCCTAATAGGGACTCATATTTACTAAATGTTGTAATAGACTCCTAATAGGGTCCATCCTCTAACAAGGACTATTTATATTAGTACATCATCTTATGGGTATCATTCCCACCGAGATTTTCCTTCTGATCAAGGGTTTCCCTAGTTAACATATTTGGTGTAATTGTCTATGTGCATCTTGTTATGGTTACTATTTACTTTGGTTGAATGGATAAGATTGTTTAAGGTTGATAATGTTTTAATTATTGGATAACTACTTCAACCCCCCTCCTCTCAGTTATCTTGGTGGACTATTGTTTCTAACAGTTGGTATCAAAGCATCAGGGCCTTGAAGATAAAGTTTAACAACTTTGGGAGATCCATGACAAGAATGTTCATGAAAGATAGTTTGAAGTTTGATGGACTAAATTATGGCAGCTGGGAGGAAAAGATGAAGACACACCTGCTATGTATGGGTCCAAGATATTGGATCTTGAAAAAATCATCAAAGATAATTATTGCTGAAAAAGATTTGGAAACTTGTACTGAGGAAGAAAGAGATATTTTTATGTGTGACATGAGAGCTAGAGAAGCATTATTGACAGAACTTCCTGAAATTGAATACAATTAGGTAAAGTCACTTGTTACTTTACATTTGATTTGGAAAGCTTTGGAAACTAGTTTTGAAGGTAATGAACATTGTAAGAAATTGAGGCGTAAAAATTGGATTTGTGCATTTCAAGATGCTAAAATGATGGAAGATAAATCTATAAGAATATATGTAGGAAAAAATCAGAAATTACTGTAGGTATTAAATTTCAAGGAGGAACCAAAGAATATGATAAGGTTATATGGAAAATATTGAAGAGCTTAACACCACCATTTATGTTAGTAGTTCAAATGATACAGTTGTTGACATCTTGTACCAAATATTTCATAAAGGAGACATTGCTTCAAAGACTTGAAGCAATTGAGAATGAGCTTAGACAGTCTAGAGAATTGACCAGAATAGAAACAACTTTCAGTGCCTTGAATATTTAACCTAGTTTATCAAGAAGCACAAGTGCTAGAGGAGACTTTGCTAGTAGTAGAAAATCTGATGAGGACATAAAGATTGAAGAAGGAGCAACCCTTCTAGTAAGAAGAGAAAAAGATGGTAAGAAAATCTTTATATGTATAAAGAAAATTTAAAACCTAGAAGAGATAGAGAGTGTTTGTGATGAAGGGTGCTCCCCTCAATACCATAAACTCGTAATTAAAAAAAAACAAAAAAATAAAAAAACAAAAAAAAATGCGAGAACAAAATATGGACTTCTTATTTGTGCCATAAATGTAGTATTACAAAATTCACAAGTACAATATGCTAACCCACATGGGCACTTTCAATACAATTATCTGCAAGATAAGCTACGAACTATCACACAGAGTTGTTCTAGATAATATTCAGGACTTTCTTAAATAGGAAATTTTATGATGTCTGGGAAGGTTCTAGACATTAAAAATTAATACCTAGGGCCAACAGACCCTAACAATACATATAGAGTCAGCCATATACATCTTTGACAATTATTTTAGATATTTCGGGTAGCCCAATTTTGAAAGGCCATAACTCACAAACCTTTGTTCTGATTGGCTATTATAACCACTTTTTAGAAATGTCAGCTCTTAATCTATAGGAATAGAACAACACTAGTGCCCTTTTATTGAGTTTTTGGACCTCATCTGGGCACTCTAAGGTCTCCAATGGTGAGCCTGAAGATTTTTGTGCAATTTTTTACACCAAAAATGCATAATAATTTCTCCGATACTTAATCTTAAGAAATAAGATTTTAATGGTAGGCTTATATCTCTAAAATGACTTGTCTTATAGAAAATGAGAACATTTTGAGCTCAAATGACAAACTTACTAAAAATAGCAAGTTCCCATAAATAGTAACCACCCTATCTATTAGTCCTTATTAAAATGGAAAAGATTGAAAATAAGATATTTTTGGGTGATGCAATATTTCTCTCACACCCAGGATGCTCTTGCATCAGTCTATATGCAAATGAAGAAGATGAATCTAATGAACAAGAAGTGCTAGTGATGATGAAATAGGATTTGAAGCAATCAAAGAAGAAAATGCAAAGAAAGTATCTTTGGTATCATAGGTTGAAAAGAAATCTAATTGGATAATTGAAAATGGTTGTTCACATCAAATGACCGGTGATATGAACAAGTTTGTTGACTTCAAAGGTCAGGATGGAGGCATTGTCAGAGTAAAAAACAATGCAACATGCCATGTTAAAGGTATTGGATCTATAACTCTTGATGGTAAAACTAACACTAAGGATGTATATTTTGTTGATGGTTAGAAGTACAATATTCATAGTGTTGGAAAACTAGTAGATAAAGTTTATCAGTTATAGTTCATAGAAAAGACATGCATTATCAGAGACAAATATGGAAAGGTAATTGGAACAATATCTAGATCTAGAGGTAATGTATTTAGTTAAATCCTATTGAAATGACATACTTGGTTGCAAAGGTAGATGACATTTGGTAAGGGAATAATAGATTTTGTCATATAAACTTTGACAGCATTGTGAAGACTAGTAGTATGCTTGTAGTTAGAGATTTTTCTAAGATTATAAAACCTACTAACATAATTTGCAAGGAGTGTGTTTTGGAAAAGCATAATAGAACAAATTTTCCTTGCAAGAAGCTTACTATGACAACAAAATTGGAGATTGTCCACACAAATCTTAACAATCCTACAAAGACTAAAGGATTCTATGGTGAAAGGTATTTCATGATTTTAGTTGATGACTGAACCACCTCACAATAAGTGTTCCATAGTCATGTGCTAGGCCTGGCTTAGGAATAATCTATTCAAGATAAGGACTACTTTTCCCCTACCATGAGGTGCATTTAGATTGTCAACCCAAGGATGTGTACTTGAAATGGTCGGCACAGTATGTACACTAGGTACCTTGATGAGTCATTATGCTTGTGCTGTAGGAAAGTAAAAATGCAAAGGAAACTACACTACTGCTATGGAAAGAAAAATACTGAATCTATGAATGTTGAAAACACAATGACAAGATAACAGAGATTCCAACTTGACTCATCCACTAGACTGTTCTCGCAGATGCTGCAGGAACATTTATGAAGTGTGATGCTACAAGAAGGAATTAACTAGCTACGTCTTACTTAAAATACTTCTAATGCTAGTAAAATGAATCTATTCTATCCTAATCTAATCCACCTTCCAAGTGCACCCCCTTGGTTGGCTTCTCTAATCTACCAACGCAAGATAGACGCTAAAGAGAACTAATTCATTTCATTAATCAGTCATTACATGATTCAGAATTATAAAACACACCTACAACAAACTGTGAATCAATGTTCTCTCTTACTCGATAAAACTTATCAAAAACTAAAAATTTACACATAGGAGTCAATCCTGACATATATAGGGAATCTACTCTTTATTACATAATAGAAAAGTAACTATCCTAAGTTAAGTCTGTAGGAGAGAATATAGGAGAACAACTGAAAGCAGAAAGGAAGGATAACAGAATTGAGGAGGGAGCAATGAAGTCTTCGCATCCACTTGTTACAACATAAATGCAGAGAAGGCAATGGCTTGTAAAAGCTCCTCCTTATTCACTACCATGTTTCCTGGAGTGGTTATAACTTCCTTTTCATGGCTGTTCCTTGATGCTCGTTTCTCCTTGAATGCTGTCAGCAACCAACTTCTGGATTCTTCTGCTCATCCTTTAATCCTTATCATCAGGTTAGTTATGATATAAGACATATTTGCAAATAAATATCCATCAAACTAAATTCAAGCATAAGAATGCACATTTGGATATTTATATAAAATACTGCATATTAGATATAATTTAGGCAAAAGATGACATAGTTTTTCTACCCCATAAATCATCAAAGATTTATCAAACATAGGCTTATAAGTGTTAAAACAAGGATAAATAGAGTATCACAAAGTATCTTAAACATAACAAAATAAAGATATTTTTTAGACTCATCAATGACTTTTCTAGAATGATGTGGGTTCCATTTCTTAAAGAAAAATCTGAGGCATTTGATAAGTTCAAGATATTCAAGAATATAGTTAAGAATGAATTAGGCATGAAGAATAAATGTTTAAGATAAAATAGAGTAGGAGAGTCTACTTAAAATGAGTTTAACATCTTTTGTGAAGATAATGGAACCAAAAGGTAGTTATTATCTCTGAGAACCCCTGAATAGAATGGTATAGCAGAGAGAAGAAACAAGTTAGTAATAGAAGTAACAAGGGCTATGTTAGATGAGAATGATGTATCCAAGATGTTTTGGAGAGAAGCTGCAATACAATAGTACATACTATGACCAGAGTGTAGGTAAGAAAAGACACAAACAAGACCCCTTATGAACTATGGTTTGGTCACTCACCTACAATTAAGTATTTCAAAATTTTTCATAGTAAGTGTTATATCAAAAGAGATGATGATATTTGTAAGTTTGATGCTAGAAGTGATGAGAGTATGTTTCTTGGTTATTCATTGAAAAGAAAGGATTATAGATATTATAATCTGAGAACTAAGACTATTATGGAAAGTGCAAATGTGAGAGTTGATGAGAAATTTAGGATACAAGAAAGAATAGTTGATTATAATTTAGATGATGATGTTGTTACTAAACCAAACAATGATGAAGTATTCCTTGACACTAAAAATGATATGTAGAATGAAGGAGAGCTTAGGTAGGAAAAAATCTTGGAACCTTTGACAAAGCCAAGAATTGAGATAGCAACTCGTACTTTGGGTAAGAATATGACAAACGATCATCCACCTAAGTAGATCATCAGAACTAGAGATAAAGGTGTGATGACAAGAAGTAGCATCAATGAAGAACTATGTTTAATAGCTCAAGTTGAATGTAAGAATGTAGAGGAAGCATGTAAAGATGACTATTGGAAGCAAGTTGTGAAAGATAACTTGGATGAGATAGTAAAGAATGAGACTTGGGAATTGGTCTACAGACTAGTAGACAAGAATGTGATAGGAACTAAATGGGTATTTAGGAACAAGATGAATGAACAAGGTGAAGTTTTATGGAATAAGGAAATATTGGTATGTAAAGGTTACTCACAACAAGAAGGAATAAACAATGATGAAACCTATGCTCCTATGGATAGAATTGAAGTAGCAAGGTTATACTTTTCATATGTAGCATATAAGAAATTCAAAGTATATCAAATGGATGTCAAGTCAACATTTATGAATGGAGAACTTGAAGAAGAGGTATACAATGAACAACCTGAGGGTTGTCCTTTAATAGATGACAAGGACATAGTATGCATATTGAAGAAGCTTAGATACAACAAAGGTATGATAGATAACAATCTCTATTCCAAAGAAATTGATGACGGATTAATGCTTTTGGTAATATTTGTTGATGATATCATATTTGAAGGAAATGATGATGAAAGTGAAAAGTTTGCAGAAGAAATGAAGAAGAAATTTGAAATAATTATGATAGGAGAAATGAAATATTTTCTAGGATTACAAATTGTGCAGGATAAAGAAGGAATCTTTATTTCTTAGACTAAGCATTTGAAAGAATTACTAAAATAGTTTGGTTTGGAAACATGTTAGCTTGTTTAACACCTATGGTAATTGGACATGAGTTATCTAAAAAGAATGAGACATCTACTATTGAGTAGAAGTACAAATCTATGATCAGAGGTTTTCAATATGTGACTCACACAAGGCCAGATATAGAAAATGTAGTTGGAATTGTTGCAAGATTATAACCTAATCCTAGATAAGCACATTATGTAGAAGTCAAAAGAATATTTAGATATTTGAAAGGAACACTTGAGTTCAAATTGTGGTATGATAATTCTAATGATTTCACTTTGTATGCTTATACTAATGCTGATTGGGTAGGTAGTATGGATGATAGAAAGAGCACCAATGATGGAGCCTTCTTTCTTGGAGGAAGATTAGTTTCTTGGCTAAGAAAGAAGCATAATTGTACCTCACAAAGTTCAATAGAAGTAGAATATGTTGCAGTAGCAAATTTTTTTAATCAAGTTGTTTTGATGAAGCAAATGCTGAAGGATATAAGGATAGAATTCAGCGAACCTGTTGCCATACATTGTGACAATACAAGCACAATAAATATATCTAAGAATCTAGTGTTGCATTTTTAAGGCCAAGAAATTTCTATCAAGTATCACATGTTGAGAGAGAAAGTTGTAGAAAAGACAATTAGATTGGAGTATGTTAGCACTAAAGACCAGATTGTAGATATTTTTACTAAGACTCTTTCCAAAGAGACTTTTTAGTATTTGTGAGGTATGCTAGGTGTTGTGTCCCTTCCTACATTAGAGTAGAAGATGCAAGAATGCATTGGTCTAGTGTAACAGAGCACCATTTTTTGTCTAGACTGAATGCTAATGCTTCTTGTATGGGGGAGTATCTATGATGGATGGAGTCATCTAGGAATCTTGTTGGATGTTGTTTTTGAATAGTATTTTTGTACACTTGAGGTATTCAGAAATAGTTGTTGTAGAGTTTAATGGTTGCTAAAACCTTTGACATTGATGTCAATAGGGGAGAAGTTTAGCATGAAAAAAAAATTGAGTACATTGAAGGGGGAAGAAAATAGTTTGGGAGAAGCACAACATCAGAGAATGATTGATGAAGAGGATTTGAAAAGAAAGGTTAATACTCTTTTATAGTTGGTATTCTTAGAACTAGATGTTTTTCATCTATGTTGCCATCAATGTCAAAGGGGAAGATTGATGGAAGCATGAATACTAATGATATTCCTATGGGGGATTATTGTAGAAACATGATTAGATCATTATTATGGTGAAATGTTACATTCATGACTGTGTTTGTCATTGATGTCAACATAGCAATTTTCTGTGGTATTTGAGGGAAGAACAACAGAAAGATCAAGTTGGTATTGATAGAAAGTTATGTACTTTTAGTAGCAAGGTTAGGAGATTATACTAGTGTATATTATACATATCTAACCTTGAAAGCATAAGATATTAAGTCTATAAGAAGTTACACAAGTTTTAGTGAAGACTATTTTGAGATAGAGTTTATAGAGGCATCTTTAGGTAAACTTGTTATATCTCTTAGCAGAGTTATTATTTTGAGAAGCCAAAGTTAAAGATGTGAAGAAGACATGTTGGTGATGATGTGGACAAGCTTGCTTGTCATAATGTTACATGTATAGAAATTTATTCAAGTTGAAAGGTGAAAGATTAATGTTATTGCTAAGTGTAACATGTTCTTAATGTGGCCCTATAATAATTAATTGAGAAGGTGTAACAACCAACTCAGGGAATTATTTTATGGATCCAACATAAATGAAGGATATTTTCCTTTATTATGGTGTGACGGATGAAGTAATTTTAAGGAGCACAAAGAGTAGAATGTGAAGTTGAGTAGTGTAGAGCCGAAGTGAAGGAAACTTCATTGCCAAGGTTTTATTGTGTGATCCAAAGTTTGATACTTGGATCTGAGTTTCGTGACTTGGTCTACAATGTCTAATAGTGATTAGTCTAGTTGAAAGAATAGAGGAAATAAGTCAAAGTATAGTACACACAATTATTTTGCAAGGAATAGTTGAGAGATTAGTTGGATAGTGAGTTTAGTGGTCTTTCCCTATAAGCTACTTGGATAGTGGGTCCTTCTATCTTCTACAACTCCTAACAGGGTTGGCACAACTCCTAACAAGGTTGGAATCTTCTCACAAGGATTCAAACTCTCCTAATAGGGACTCATATGTACTTTTTGTAATAGACTCATAACATGGTCCATCCTCTAACAAGGAATATTTATATTAGTACATCATCTTATGGGAATCATTCCCTCCAAGGTTTTCCCTCTAGTCAAGGGTTTCCCTAGTTAACATATGTAGTGTAATTTTTTATGTGCATATTTTTATGGTTATTGTTTACTTTGGTTGAATGGATAAGATTGTTTAAGGTTGATAAATATTTTAATTATTGGATAACTGATTCACCTACTCCCCTACCCCTAGTTATCTTGGTGGACTATTGTTTCTAACCATATTTTTGATAGTTTTATCAAATTGGAAAAGTAGGATACGAAGTTGGATATGCAAGGAGTTAAAGATGTTATTATTGGATCATGATTTATTGAGGATGAAAAATCTATGTTTCTTTGGGCTTTATATCCACCACATAAGAGGCCACAAATTAACAATGTTAATAAGGCATTTGGTCATTTAATGACATTAAATGTTGGTTTCATAGACTTAAACAAGGTTATAGACATGTAAGTAGATCTTGCATTATTCAATCAAGTAAGTGTTAAGCAAGTTACTTTTGAAAGATATAATTGGAAAACTATTTACAATGATTTTTTGAAAAAAGATAGCCTCATATGCAACCAAGGATACAATCATCCGATTATGCCCTAAAGTCTAAATTGAAGAGGTTGTGAGAGGAAAATGCTAAATTGAAAGATATCTCAATGATCAGAAGGGAGGTGACTAATACCATGATTATAAATCATTTCAAGAAATTGTTGGTTAAAGTAGGTTAGGTCTGGGATGCTTATAATGTGTATAAACCTCTAGCCTAAGACACAACAAGATATATAAGAAATTGGTTAAAGAAAGAGATACCCTAAAAGAGGACAAAGATATAAAGGAGGATGAGAAACTGATCAGAGATCATACTATCTATTCTCAAGAATTCAAGGTTTCTTTCAGACTGATGGAGGAATTAGTGACATAGCATGGAGTTGTATCTTGGTAGGAAGAAATCGGTGACATCATTAGCCAAGATAGATGGATGGATACATGCCATGAGATGGAGAGAGAAGCACATAGAAAAATAATATGTAAATAACAAAGGCTAGCATGCATATAGAGCATATGTTCAAGATCAAAGTCAAATCCTAAGAGATTATCAAAGGATGACAAGTATGCCAAACACTTAAGGCTCTAAAATGAATTTATCAAATCATCATCGTCAGAATCAACAATATAAAGCCTTCTATTTTATAATTATGCTCAAAAGTGCATTCAGTTTGTTTTTAATATGTCAATTAGTTATAAATTTTGTAAACAAAGGGACATGTCCTTTCAGAATGTAACCAATCTGATGTCTATAATTATAAGGGTCAGATTTAGAATAGGATCTCATAGGACAAAAAACTTTACATTATATATTAAAGGAAGTTGATTCTTTTTGTTCATTTTGGATTTTGTCAATTGTATGAAACAACAACATATTTAACAATGTGGTGAGGCATTTCAAATTTAACATAAAGGCTTAATATCATACTTGCAAATCATTTCATGGACAATTTATCAGGACATGAGACATGATTATTTCCTAGGGTTTGTTCATGAGATAGAAAAAAATATTTTTGAAACCTTAAGAAATATTTACCACAATTATCCCTAATTTTCATAGGGTATTTCAATTTTTTTTAGCTAGGTAAAAATCAGGCCAACTAATACAACCCTACTTTTCTAAATGGTTATTTTCTTGTATTAGTTCTTTTTAATAGGAAGATATGGATGCTTACTTGAGGGATATAAAAAGGATTGAAAAATCTTATTTAGAGAAAAAAATCAAAACTATTACAAAGTGTTGGTAAACAAATTGTTCTTTGATTTAACTCTTGAACACCCAAATTTGTGAACAACATCTGGTTACAATAGTTAGAAAGTTATTTTGAAACAACTAACTTTCCTGTGAATTTTTAGCTACAACACCCTATTGCATAGTTATTTGCAATGAATTATGTTTGTTTCTAAATCTAAAATGGGGTGTGTTCTTAACCCAAGAATAGAAAAGGATAACCAAGCTAGACCTAAATAGGAACTAACTTAGGCAAGAGTTGGTATTTTAAGATTAACTAAGCCTATGAATTAACACATCTTATGAACCCACAAGGCATAATGCTTTAGTAATGCATGCCAACTAAACCTAAACTAATAGCAATAGGAAACTAACTATAGAGACTGAAAGACTAAAATGAAAGAAAACACAAAGTGATTTCTCTTGAATCTATGCTAACAATACTATTATCTTTAGTTTGCCGCTCAGAAATAGGGGAGTAAAACTTTGTTCATTCCTTGATTAAATTCAGATGAAAGAGAAAATGTAAAACTAACATAAATCATAATGGAATAGGAAATAATTGACACAAAATACCATTCAATTGTCTCTACAACATTAAGTATTTCACACAAAAAATTAGCCGACCTTTTATTAATCTAGTACATATAGAATTCCACGATGACTATTACAAAGGAACTTAAATCGATTCATCTCCTCTGAAATGAAAAATGTAAAGTAGCCAATTTTTCTATTACAATCATTACATAAAAATATGAAAGGGGTGAAATATGAATCACTTCGCCTTCTTTTTCTTTTCTGATTTTGTCTTATAGGCCTCGGCAGCAACAATGATTGGAATGAATTCCTCATGCTTATGTACATGTACATTAGTGTATCTTAAGAGCCACTTAGAATGCTCTCTAGCTAAATATTTAACAACATTTTACCAATCTTGTATTTCCTCCATGGCCACGTGTACGCACCAGCCAAGTTTTTGGAGCTCGAAAACTCTATTTCGATGATCAAAAGATATCCCTGTCAAACTATCTATGTAATTGGAGAAGTTTTTTTCTATGATAGCTACTCCAATGATTCCCTTCCCTTTTCCACTAGTCTATGAGTCTATATATAGACCTCCTAGGAGTTCATAGTCTCTATCTTGATCCTTTTTCACTTTAGTTTTTGTTTCCTTAAGTCCTTCATCTGCTGCCATGATCATCTGAGACTTAAATTGCATGCTCTAGAGCCACTCAAATAAAGGCTCATCTCCTTTAGGAAAGATATTTTCTTCCATAGCCTCCTTAGCTTTCATATGGGTAATCATCTTTAGTAAATAGACACAATCTTCATTTTTATCTTTTCTTGTTGCTAGGGTAGCTCTATTCACTGAAATGTTGTCTTTCTCTATTTTGAGCCTCAGTATTGCATTGCCAATCTACTCTAAATGGAAAGTACTTCTAACTTGATTTTCTTGTTCTATTCTCTACCTATTTTCCCTAAATGTTTATCTTCTTGGAGCTGAGAGATGAGTGCTTGGACATCGGTAGCAATAGGATCAATAGTGATTGAGATTCTAGAGATGCTTGGTAATAGGGTAACCAATTGCTTAATGAAGCTGTTAAGTTCATGAATTTTTTCCTTCATTCTGACTTTTGATTATTTAAGGCTTTCAAGTTGTCCCTCTATTACCTCATTTTTTGACTTCCATAAGCCAACTTTGGTGTCATGTTTTACCTCCTCAAGATCTACAGAATGTAGGGAAAAAATATTTGCATACATATCTTTGATTCTTCTTTGTTTAGTGGGCTTTGCAATTTCCATCATCAGATGCCTTGTTTAAGGATCTTGTCTGAGAATGGACAAGGTCTTCTACTTTTTGACTTTGCTAAGTGCTAATCCAGAGTGGATACCTAGAGATAAAGTCTCCTTGTTATGAGCTCCTTCATCTCTTCTCTTTCTTTTTTTAGTCCAGGCTATCCTCAAGCCATGAATCTATGCGATCACCTTGGAAGTAGTCCCAAGAGCATCTATGCTAAACATATTTCTCTTGGATAGAGTGAGTGTCTTAATTTCCAAAGAAAAATGATTCTTTGGGGCTTGTGAGATGAGATCTAAAGAATCTAGGCCTTTCTCTACCTCTAAAATCTTCTTTGTTGCCTCATCAGATTCAGTTGACTCACTTTCACTACTCCCCCCATCTCTGAGATCTACTACTTGCACTTGGGGACTACTTAGTAGGAGAAGTGCATCACTTATAGATTGGATTGGAATTCTATGAGGTGAGAGGGAAAGAGTGACTACACCATCTTTTAATTCCTCTACCTTCTTCTTCTTAGCCTCTGATGGAGTTTCGATCACCGAAAGGGAGCCATCTTGATAATTCTTAGTTAAGGGAATACCTTTGTTGGGAGGTTGATCACCTCCATTTGATGGTTGTGCTAACCTTGGGTAATAGCCAAGGTTGCACCTGATGTGCCACCCTAGGAGGAGGAAGCCACTGCAACTATTGGGGAAGCCTATGTAGTTGTACTTTTTCTTTGACTCCTAGCTATGGTCCATTCAACCCATTTCCTGAGCCTTTTATAGATTTGAGCCATCATTATATTTAGCTCTTCCTTAGAATCTTCACAAGGCTTTGAGCTTATTATAGTACCTCTTACCTTATTTAGGTAAGTATTTTTGTACATGTTTTGGTCATCATCCCCTACTCCTTCCACATCAATATTAACTTTTTACATTTTCACCTGCTCAACTGTCAGTCTGGCAAAGGCATGATCATAGCTCTTGAACTCACTATTGCAATTGGCCTAGTAGTCTTTGATGGTGGTAATGTGTTTGATAACACTTCCAATTTGCAAAACATCCCTTGCATACCCATTTGGATCAAACTTGGGCCTCAAGACTTTGTACATCTCCAATTTATACTTCATTTCAAACACCCTCAACGTGTTCTTAGCATCTGAATGAGTGTCACACCTGAAAGCTCCTGCCTTCATGGAAAATTCATACCCTTCTTCTTCAAACTTGCACTCAACATGTTCACTTGAATATCTTGTTGGACAATCTCGATCAACACAATCATATCACCAGATATCTTGGTAGCTTCAAGGGAAAATTGTCAAAAGTTGCATGGTGCAAATAGGAAAATGATGAGGATTGGATAAAATAACTCCCAAATTGGCTGATGGTTGCCATGACATTAGGACTAAAACTCCTTTTTGGACACCCCTATAGCTCTTTTCAAATCCTCATAGTCAATGCATCATTAACTTTTACATATTTTGCATAGCTATTTCCCAACTGTAAGCATGGATACAACTCGTAAGATTTCACATCATCAAGAAAATTTTTCACTCTTGGGAGGCCCGACCACAACTATAAGGAAACTAACATATAGATGAGGAAAGAATACATATAAAATGTATTGTAAAACTTTGTGGCATGGAGAGCATTAGACAAAATTTTGCTTACCTCATGAGCCCAATCAATATATTGGGTGTTAGAGAAAATGACTTGTACTAAAAAGAAATATTGCTCAATGAAATTCAAAGCTTCTACCTCACCTTTAAATATATGTAAGAGGACCAAGATATCAATGATCTTTGGTTTGAGGTTGGTCCTAAACAAGGTCTTAGGAACCTTACTCTTGGCACTCCGTGGTTTTTGGAAACATGTATGTATGATTTAGTTCCTCCATATCATCTTCTTTGTGGAGAACTTGAAAATGGATCCTCCAAAAGTCAAGTCTAAGAATTCCTCTCATTCTAGTACTCATAGGAAATTTACCACAGTTTGCCTATCGATTGAAATCAACACTATGTTATCTGGTAGTACAATCTTCCTTGTCTCTAGGTTGTAATGGTGTATACATTAGTAGATCAATTTTGGGGCCTAAACTACAACTAAAAAACTAGCTTCCTTGACCAATCCACATCCTTAGAGCTTCATAGTGATGGGATGAATCCACTCAGAATTCACTCTTTTTGAAAATCCTCCATGTCATAGAAATAGAGAGAGGTATCTATGAAATTCTGTAATTGGGATTTGATTCCATTCAATCAGTCAAAACCTACAAATCTAGTTGCCATTGTTTTGAGAATGAGTTTTGAATTAAGAAAGTGAAAAGAATAGCTAATGCAATAGATACTGGCTTTTTGAAAAAGTTATGCACATTAAAAAAATAGAAGTTCAAAGAAAGAGTGGTAGCTTGTTTAACTGTTCATGTTTTTCATATATATGGGAGCCTTGATTCATCCATTGATCTTTAGAATTCATGCCACATGAATGAATTGAAGAAGAGATCCATTGAAAGGTAAATGTAGGGGATTAATGGATATCTTTGGGTCTTTTCATTGTTTCATTGGCTCAATAGTAACTTTCTATCTTCCCATAACTTACTTTCCCATTTTCATTTAAGTTTTAGGAATTTACTAATAGAGTACTCCATGGGAGTGTAAGAATATTCCTTAGGGAAAAATTCACCCAAGAACTAAGAGCTCAAACATAAGCACAACTATAGACCATAAAGGAGTATGATAAGAATATCAATTTATTCGATTCAATATGCATTGAAAGTACACTAGGAGTGCCTATATATAAAGGCCTCTAAGATGCATCTAGAATGCTTAAGAATCAACATCATGATAAGTCGTACAACCAACCACATGTCCACTAGATATGAGTTATCCTCCATTAAGCATGAAATTAAATGCGATGATGAGAGGATAAGACTACAATGGTGTATCATGCAAATCAATATTGTAGAGAACATGTGCGAATAACTATGTTTTCTAAATGACAACTCAACGAATGATGCAAACTCTAGTATTGTAGACACCATATGTTGAAATATAGTTGCATACTTTTGTGTTGTCAACATAACAACTCATAAAGGTACAAAAACTTCTAAGTGTGTCACAAAATAAATAATAAAATAATGCATTAACCTAAGTAAACTTAAGTAAGTGTAAATAGTAAATAGACATTTACACCAATAGGGAAAATGCCTGCTAAGTTGAATTCTGATCATCAATTTTTTTTGCAATAGTTAGATTCTTTCTATTATCATTCTAAGACATTTTATGCACAAATTGAGGATCCAATCTGATTACCAACTTGATTTTCTTTAAAATTTAGGAAATTGTCTTCATGGGTTGAAAACCTATTGAGAAGAAGACAATTTTTGTTTCTCCACCAACACTTCCTTTCTTAATTGAACTTTTGACCATTATCCTTTTTGGGATTAGAAATTCCTAAATGAGGTGTGAAGATTTTGTAGGATCCCACTTATCATTTCTTTTCACTCTAAGCTACCTTTTCAAAAAACTAACTTCATGGGTTAAAAACCCACTAAGGACAAATTCATTCTGAGTTTTCTGTCGAGGATGATTATGAGAGTTGTGACAAATCTTAAACATTTTCTGAGGTCATATTCACAAAGGGAACATGAATTCACCATAGGGTACCTTTCTATTTTCATATTTTTGATCCATGTGTATCATTTGGTGCCCTTTATAGGAAATCAGCTTCATGGGTTGGAAATCCACCAAGGAGAAGTCAATTTACAAATTTTTGCAAGCTTTTGTTTCTATTGAAAAAGTCATAGGATGAAAGTGGACATAATTTGTAATTGATCATTTGTATGAGTAACATGAATCTCCATCGGACCAAGCACTAACCTACCCATAAGATCACTTCAACAAAAAGAAAAACCACCTAGCAATGAAATGGGGAGAACGGAAGGAGAATCTAATGGAGATTCATTCCACCTAAGAGGGATTAGACCTATAACACAAGTATTCACTTTTTCTAATTGGTTAGAGGATGAAAAGTGGGGCAACACAAAGAAAGAACAAAACTACTCTATTTGTACTTATTTTAAGTGGATCTTGTATTTGTACCAACTATAAATAAAATAAAATAATCAAATAGAGTAAAATTCACTAATATGCTCATCAAAATTTAATGTAGTGGTTCAATAATACAATATTTGTTATTTTTTATGTAGATCTTGTATTTGCATCAACTATAAACAAAACGAAACCTTAATCAAAGCAATAGACCAAAATAAAATTCATACTAATCTACTCACCGTTATTCTCATTTGATTACTACCAAAAACCACATCATGCATGTAAAATTCTTGTTTCAATGTCAGCCTTAGATCTAGTTGTAAGACCCAAAATGAGGCAAGTGATAGAGCTATTAAATGGAATTGATTAATCAATGAAGGTATGTTAGTTTGAATTTCACTTGGTTTCAAAAATACTTTAAGATTCCCTACTTAACAAGGCCAAACACATGAAGGTGGAAGCTCATTTGGCCTCACCCCACCACCCTAACATCAATCTAAATTTTCCATTATCATCTAATTACATACTTCATTCATTCATTCATCCATTTATGAATTAAAACATTTAATCAATACAATCACATAACATTCATTAATATGATATAAAATTCATTAATACACAATACAAATCAAGACTTCATTAACACATAACAATATTTATTAACATGACATAAAAATCAATATTAATATGTAATATTCATAGATAATTAATTAAAACAACATTCTTTCATTATCCAAAAAAGTTTATCAAACAAGGTTTATCAAAGGGCATTTAAATAAATAAAAAAATATTTCTTCTTTTTGTTTTTACTAGCTTTCTTAAGGTAAAGGTGTTGCATAAAATTCTCTAATTGTGTGTTGTCTTTGATGTCACAAAAATGTCATATCAGTTGTCAGTCAGTACTTACTGAGTTCACTTGGTCAACATGACAAATTTCATTATCTACCAAGCATTCTTGAATTTTGTTATGTGAAGATAATGTCTACCAAGCTCACTCGGGTGTCAAAGAAAATTATGGTAGAAGATAGTGTTTACCAAGTTCACATGGTTAATAAAGGAAATTTTGGATAGAGTTAGTGCTAACCAAGTTCACTCAGTTACCAAAGGATTTTTACAAGTTTGCAGTGTTAACCAAGCTTTTGTTGGTTAACACAGGAAATCATCTTAGAACCAGTATTTACCAAGTAGGGTCAACTAATAAAGGATTTTTTTTTGTTTTGGCATGAGAGGCTTAATTATTTTAAGTATTGTTTCTAGCTGACTATGATGATGAATATTAGTGATTGCAATTTGAATTTGGGCTTACTTAACAATTTGGAAGGTATAAATGTAAGGTCAAGGTGTGGTTTTCAAGTGTGTTGATTGGATTAAGAAGAAAAGAGTGAGAGCGAACTTGAAGGATAAGTAGATATCCTTGTGGAGTAGAAAAGTAATATTTGATTAGGAAGGATCAAGTTTAAGAAAAATAGAGATCTGGATTCAATAATTCAATTGCATGACAATCAGGTCATTTCATTGTTACTCTCTAACCATTGTAGCAGTGATCTAAAATCTCTTAACCGAGTTGGTTTAACAACCAATTTTAAATCCTCTAAAAAGGTGGCAATTCCATTGAATTTTTATAAGACCTCTTTCAAGGCCACTCCCAATAGAATGATTAAATCCTCTAACAAGGTGTGTTTTGTAACCCTTAACAGGGTTGGCTCCTAACAGGGCTCACTTCAGAAGAGTGAAAAACAACAACTAGTTACATTGGTGGTTTTTCCCAAATTGGGTTTCCATGTTAAATCCTAGTGTTTAGTGTGTTCATGTTATTTCTCTTATGCTTGCAAATTAATTACTGTTAATGTTTTAAGATTTGTCAAAAGCAATTCACTCTACATTTACTGAGTTACAACATTTTCTGTGTGTTTACCGAGTAACATCAGTAATAAGTTTTCTCAGTCTAAATTTTATTGTTGACATCTAAGGGATCTAAGATTTATTATAGTGGTAACTAATTTACCCCCCCTCTCAATTACTCTTTCTATATTGCTAATAATTGGTATCAGAGATTTTGGTGCTTTTAGGAAAGGTTTCAAGGACCTAAGCTAAAGATCAAGATGTCATACAAGAGAGAGATTCCAAATCTAAATAGAAATCACTTTTCAGCATGGCAGAGACTCATGAGACTTCATTTGGTCACTACTAGTGATTTAGGCATGAAATACCTTGATGAAGAATAAAAAACTCCTTCTGGTATATTATTTGTTGGAGATCTTGTTGAGAAAAATAACCATAACATCATGATGATTGATATTACATCTACCCTGAGCTATGGTGAATTTGATGAAATCAAAGATTGCAAAACTACTTTTGATATGTGGAACAAGCTAAAGGACATCTATGATGGTGATGAAAATGTAAGTAGAGTCAAAGAAGAAAGCCTTAGAGGACAATTTGATTAGATGAGAATGAGTGAAGATAAAAATATTGCCAAATATGTGGAAAGAATCAAAGCTAGTGTTAGTGTAATAAGAGCTTTTCGAGGAGAAATCAAGGAAGAAACTATTGTAAGTAAAGTTCTTAGAAAATTGCTTCATATCTATGCAATTAGAGTATTTTCTATTCAAGAAAAAAGCTATGATCCAAATCACAAGTTAAGTTTAGATGCCTTGGTAGGAAGATTGACAACTTTTGAGCTAGACAACTTTGAGAATTATGTTCTAGCTTCTAAAAATGTTGAGTTTGCATTCGAAGCTAAACTTTCACTCAAAGAGAAAGACAAGAAGATAAAGGACATTCAGTCAGAAAGTGAAGAGGAAATAGAGGAAAGTTTTGATAATAATCTTGAAGTTGTTGAAGCTTTACTTGTGAAGAAATATCCTAAAGGAAGAGGAAAGTACAAAGGTAAGGTTCCTTTAATCTACTTTTCACGTGAAGAGATTGGTCATATTGATACCAGGTGCCCAAATAGAGAAAGAAAGGATGAGAAGGAGAGCCACAAGTACAAAGGCAAGAAGGAATCCAAAAGTCACAAATCCTTCAAAGACAAAGGTAAGAAGAATTTTTTTATGGAAAAAGATTCTGATAATAGTGAAGATGAGATAGTATACATTGTTGTGAAAGATGAATCTAATAATGAAGAAGATAAGATGGCACTTATCTCACATGTCAGTAAAAATGAAACATGGATCATTGATAGTGGATGTTCCCATCATATGACTAGAGACAAAACAAAATTTGAACACTTTGAACACTATGATGGAGGTAGTGTAAGGTTTGGAAACAATGAACCTTGTTGCATAAAAGGGAAAGGCTGAATCTCATTAACCAATGAACTTGTATGTGACAATGCCTATTGGGTTGAACAACTAAAACATAACCTACTAAGTGTAGCACAACTAATCAACATTGGATTCAAGGTAGAATTCATGCATGGCAAGGCAAGACTGCTGAATGACAAAGATAATCTAATTGGATTAGGAAAATAAATAAGAGGGAACCTATTTTATCTCGATCTTAGTGATTGCTCATGTTTTATATCTCAAATGGAAGAAATTTGGTTATATCATAGAAGACTATGTCATGTAAGCTTTGATAACATGGTCAAGATAAGAAAATTTAGAAAACTAAGAGGTATCCCTAGTTTGAAGAAACTAGATGTTGGATTATTCAAAAATTGTTAGATTGGCAAAATGGAAAAGACTAGTTTTAAGAGAAAAAACTATCAATTCGAAGATGTCTTGGAAATTGTACATACTGATTTGTGTGGTCCCATTGGAATAGAAAGTTATAGTGGAGAATTTTTTTTTATTCTTTTTGTTGATGACTATTATGTATCTTAGAGAAAAGTCAGAGGCATTTGAGAAATTCAAATGGTATTTGGCAAGAGTACAGAAGGAAACATGGAAAAGATTGAAATACTTAAGATTAGATAGAGGTGGTGAATTCATCTCCAATGAATTCAATAAATTTTGCATTGAAAGAGGAATCAAAGGGCAAGTATCAGCCCTTGGTACTCCCGAGCAGAATGAAATAGTTGAAAAAAGAAACAGATCCATCATGGATTGCACAAGGACTCTAATGATTGAAAAGAATGTTTCTATCAAATACTAGAAGGAAGCCATCAGCATTGCAGTTCATACTTTGAACCAAGTTCAGTTGAAGAACTCACATAAAACTCCCTATGAATTATGGTATGGCTACAAACCCAATGTTAGTTACCTAAAAGTATTTGACAATAAATGTTATATCTTGAAAGAGTCTAGAAAAGGAAAGTTTGATGTGAAAGGTGATGAAGGTATATTCTTAGGATATTCTTGCAGAATTAAGGCATATAGATGTTTGAATTTATCTACTCATAAAATCATAGAAAGTGAACATGTGAGAATTGATGAGTTTGCAGAAAAGACTGAAGAAGAAAGCAAAAGGGAATTAAAAGATTACAAAAGATTTGTTTACTTCGAACCTAATACATTGCCAGGCACATCTAACACTAAGGAGACCTCATCTCTCGAGTTTTCCTTAGCTACAGAGTTGCAAGAAGTATAAATTGAGTCATAGGGACCCGAGTCACATTCTAAAGCCACTGAGCCAATGCCTACTGAGTCTGAACATGAGACAGAAGTTGAAATTCAAAATGAAGATAGTGCAATTCATTCAAAAGGCAAAGGACTTGTATTGGCCAAGTATGTCAGAAGACATCATGCACCTGATCAGATTATTGGAGATAAATTAGAAGGTACTATGACAAAAAACAAATTGAAAGGTACATGTTTACTTTCTAATTTTGCACCTAGAAGTGTTAAAGATGCATTGGAAAATGAAATTAGGATTGAGGCTATGAATGAATAAATAGAAAAAATAGAAAAGAACAAAAATTGGACCCTTGTTCCTAGGCCTAAAGATAAAAATGTGAATGGAACAAAATGAGTATTTAGGAATAAGTTGAATGAAGATGGTAAAGTATCAAATAACAAAGTAAGACTGGTATGTAAAGGCTATTCTCAAGAAGGAATTGATTATGGTGAGACTTTTGCTTTTGTTACAAGATTAAAAGGTGTTAGGACCCTACTTGCATATGTTGCTCATAGAGGATTCAAAGTATATTAGATGGATGTTAAATCTACATTTCTCAATGGTATTATTGATAAAGAAGTCTACATTGAACAACTAGAAGGTTTTGTTTATCCAAACAAAAGGGACATAATTTTCAAATTACACAAAGCATTGTATGGTCTAAAACAAGCTCCTAGAGCATAGTATGAAAGGTTACATAACTACCTTATACAAGTTTGTTTTTAGAGAACAAATGATAACAGTAGTTTGTATATCAAAGAAGGACTAGATAACAAGATTGTATTGGTAGAGATATTTGTGGATGACACTCTATTTATAGGGAATGAGGATCTATGCAAATAATTTTTAGAATAGATGAACAAAGAGTTTGAAATGTCTATTTTTGGTGAAATAATTTTTTTTGTTGGATTATAGATACAACAAAACAACAATAGTATCTACATTGCTCAATCTAAGTATGTAAAAGAGATACTCAAGAAGTTTGGCATGGAAGATTCTAAAACAATTGGTACACCTATGTGTACTGGACTCAAGCTTACCAAAGATGATGGCTCAAAAGATGTAGATTAGACCTTATATAGATAAATGATTAGAAAATTACAGTATGTAGTTCACTCAAGGCCTGATATTGCTTTAGCAGTTGGGATAGTGGCAAGATTCTCAGCTAAACCCAGAGAAAATCATATGATGGAAATCAAAAGAATTTTGAGATATTTGAAAGACACTGAAGACTATGGTTTATGATACAAACTTGGAGGAAACTTAGACCTAAAGGTATTTGCTGATGC
Organism: Cupressus sempervirens; assembly: GCA_028749045.1. NCBI lineage: Eukaryota > Viridiplantae > Streptophyta > Pinopsida > Cupressales > Cupressaceae > Cupressus > Cupressus sempervirens. Next base: position 329,706,294 of record CM053786.1, read on the forward strand.
TAATTGGGTGGAAAATCTTGATGACAGAAAAAGCGTAAGTGGTGGAGCATTCTTTCTTAGTGAAAGATTGGTATCTTGGACAAGCAAGAAGACAAATTGCACATCCCAATCCATGACAGAAGCAGAATATGTTGCAGTAGCAATGAATTGTTCTAACATTGTTTGGTTCAAACAATTGTTGGAAGGCATGAAGGTTGAGATCAAAGAACTAGTTGTCATGTATTGTGATAAGATTAGTGCAATTAAAATATCAAAGAACCTAGTGATGCATTCTAAAAATAAGCACATTGCCATAAAATATCATTTTGTCAGAGAATTGTGTAGGACAAAGAAATCAGATTGGAATATGTTCATAAAAAAGAATAGATTGCAAACATATTCACCAAACTATTACCTAAGGATGCATTCCTATATCTAAGAGAGTTAGGGGTCATTACCCTATCTGAAGCTCACTAAATAAAGTTTTAGTGATGCATCAATAGGAACCAAGTTGAAGTTTAATCAGTTGATGTAGCATAGTCAAGAGAATATTACATATGAATCAATACTCAAGGTACATTGATACTAATTTGGCATGTGTTGTCAAAGAGGGACAAGATTACTATCATATCTTTTTGAAATTTATTTTTATCATTTCAAGAGAGAGAAGCTATGTAATTCCTTCACAAAGGGAGATTATTACATGAAGGATAAGTTTTTGATGTAAAATCTAAGAGGGAAAAAGTTTCTATCAGAGAAAGTCTTGTTCTAAAATTTTATTATACTATGATATGTTGTGTTTCCATCAATGCCAAAGAGGGGGATTGTTGGATGCAATTGTCTAATTATGTGTTGTCTTTGATGTCACACAAATGTCATATTAGTTTTTAGTCAGTGCTTACCAAGCTCACTTGGTTAGCAAGATAGTTTTCCTTGTCTACCGAGTATTCTTGAAGTTTTTTATGTGAAGACAATGTCTACCAAGCTCACTTGGGTGTCAAAGGAAATTATAGCAGAAGACAGTGTCTACCAAGTTCACATGGTTAATGAAGAAAAAGTTGGATAGAGTTAGTGCTAACTGAGCTCACTTGATTACTAAAGGATTTTTGCAAGTTCATAGTGTTAACCGAGCTTTTGTTGGTTAACACAGGAAATCATGTCAAAACTAGTGTTTACCGAGTAGGGTTGTCTAATAAAGGATTTTTTTGTTTTGGCATGAGAAGCTTAATTATTTGAAGTATTATTTCTAGCTGACTATGATGATGAATATTGGTGATTGTAATTTAAATTTGGGCCTACATAACAATTCGAAAGGTATAAATGTAAGGTCAAGTTGTGGTTTTCAAGTGTGTGTGCAAGTGTGTCGATTGGACTAAGAAGAAAAGAGTGAGAGTGAACTTGAAGGATAAGTAGATATCCTTGTGGAGCAAAAAAGTAATATTTGATTAGGAAGGATCAATTTTAAGCAGAATAGAGATTTGGATTCAGTAATTCAGTTGCATCAAAATCAAGTCATTTCATTGTTACTCTCTAACCATTATAGCAATGATCTAAAATCTCTTAATAGAGTTGGTTTAGTAGCCAATTTTAAATCCTCTAACAAGGTAGAAATTTCATTGAATTGTTCAAAGAACTCTCGCAAGACCACTCCTAATAGGTTGATTAAACCTCTAACAAGGTCACACCTAACAGTGTGTTTTGTAACCTTTAATAGGGTTGGCTCCTAACAGGGCTCATTTTAGAAGAGTGAAAAATAGTAACTAGTTACATTGGTGCTTTTTTTCAAATTGAGTTTCCACATTAAATCCTAGTGTCTCATGTGTTCATGTTATTTCTTGTATGCTTGCAAATTAATTAATGTTAATGTTTTAAGATCTAACAAAAGCAATTCACACTCTTCATTTACCAAGTTAGAGCATTTTCTGTGTGTCTACCAAGTAATAGTAGTAATCAATTTTCTCAGTCTAAATTTTATTGTTGATATCTAAGGGATCTGAGATTTATTATAGTGGTAATTGATTCACCCCCACTCTCAGTTACTCCTTCTATATTTCTAACAAAATGCTGATAGGAGCATCAATGTCTTCCTCATTCTCCTCCTCTTATGGCACGTGTAATGTCAAATTATGATGCCTCCTCCTATTCTAAGGAGCATGAGGCCACTGCACTGAAGGGGGCTCTATTGCAATAACAATTAAATGGGTTAAATTAGTATATTCTTTTTCTTTTATTAACTATTATATGTATTTACTTAACCGGTAGAACATAACATGCATTTTTCTTACCTAAAAATGCCACATCATGTACAATAATATTTTGATCCACTACCACCTCAATATGCTGAACACTTGAAACATGCTCCACTCCTTCACCATTAAGTTCAACATGCTCTAAAAGAAAGCTTACACATCAAATTTCAATTAAAGATGTTAAATTGTATTCATAATTGTGTAATTAATTTTCGACAACAAATTAATACCTCCACCACTATGATGCGCACATGGCCTTCATCATGTGCAAGTTCTGTGTTAGGATTTGCAAGATGTAGTCAAATGTTATGTAGTCAATTTATGTTGGAAACTAACACCAAAAAATGAATTTCTCAACTATTCAATTTGATTTAATTTTCATTTGACCAATTTACCCATGTCTAAATTGGTGCACCAGATTCTTGGGTATGGATTTTTGATTCTTGGCATAGGAGTGCAATCATGACTTTATAGACTTCCTTCAAAGAATTTTTTTTATCTTCATCTATGGGCTCTACATTGAATTCTGACCCCTTTATTTTTTGTTTAATGTTACTAGTATTTCATGTATGATTTGATTAAACAACATTGTTTGCAACATTATATGAAATTTCATTGTTGTTACTTACAAGTCAAGGTTGAAGATTCATATAGCCACCAGAGCCAAGTTTGTGTTGACCAACCTTTTCTGGTCTCTCTTTTGTACCCACTAATGTGTCCTGCACTCTATGAACAATTTGAAACATGTTAGATTACATATTTACAAAGATCACTAATTACCTTTTTTTGCCCTTTTCTAGTTCATTTTCTTTACCACGTAGCCTTTTCTCTTTTGTATCTTCTTTTATTTCATTCCACTCCATCGGTAGAATCATACGAGGACAATCATACTTTGGGTTATTTTTTAGACCCCTTCTATATTGGTCCCTTATAGTTCGTATATGTTTGGATGCTCTTTTGGGAAGTAGGGTAGTGTGAATTTTTTTTTTTCCAAAAAATTCCTCAACAGATGTAATGAGCTTAATTTTTAATTCAGACCCTATTCATTCCACCTTTTAAAAATAAAATAAAATAGTTAGATCAATAAGTTTAATATAGTACAATAAATGGAAGAAAAGAAAAATATTGTAGCAATGATATGAAACTACGTACCTATAACATATAGTGGGTCCAAATAGCTTCAATATCATATCAAAAAGATGATCAAAGAAAGCATTATTTCCTACAAAAAAGTTATGGGATTCTCAGTCCAAAACAATTTATGTATAAGTAAACTACAATTACACTATAAATAATACTAATTTTAAAGCACCAAGAAGCTTTCATAATTTTATGAAAATATAATTTTTATGTTAAACAACAATGTCCCCACAAATGAGCTAGTACTAGTCATGCGGGCTGCTTTAGGAAATGGTTCAACTTTAGTAGTATTGGTCTCTATTGTTCTATCAATTGAAGGTCTATCTATTATTGAACAAAATAGGTCGATAAGTATAAAATCCACCCAACAAAAAAAATCAATGCATGATTAGCACATTACAAAATATAGAAAAACAAAGTTTTACCAATTGTACTTGGCATAGTCGAAGATGTTTGTAAGCTCCTTGTTGCTAATAATACACTCAACAATAGTAGAGTGATGACAAAAGAAGGCATCCATGCTTCATGATGAGTTGAATAATACATTGTTAGCAAAAACATTTGCAGTGCATAAAGATCAAATGGGATACTAGCTAGAAGCATCTGAAAATAAAAGTGAAGTGTTATAATGTTGATGAAACAAATAATATTGCACTATCAGGGCCATGATCTTCTATTATTGCTCATATTGTTTCATAATGTGTACAATTGTTGCATTATTTCTTCTCTTAAGAGTTGTTTTATGGACTTTGGAGAATAAATTAAACCATGATTTTCAAGGACATCAAAAGGAGAAAGCCACATTGTTAGCAAAGACATTTGTAACATTGTTTTTTTTCGTTTGCAATGGATAAAGATCAAAGTTAAGTGTAATAATGTTGTAAAGAGAAAGTGTTACTTACTGTTGGAAATGATTGAAAAGCTCATGAATGAAAAGTAATGGAACTAGTAAAGAATGTTTTCAATCATTGTTTTGTCATTGATGTCAAACTTGCTACTTGCAGGAATGACAATTGCTTTAGTGATCCAAATACTATCAATTAGTTGATTGACAAGGAGGCGGCAATCAATAAGATGTAACTAGAGTACCTAGAGAAAGTTTGAAGTTATGATGTTGTAATGAAGAATAAGGAACAACTAAGCCATTGATGAAATAATGTATTGTTGACATACTCTAAGACACAGAGGATGCACACACCAAGACATATCAAAGATGTAAGGTTTAGCTAAGTCATTTGCAAAGCCTAACTAAGTTCATTAGAAAGAGATGAGCAAGCTAGTTAGTTCCAAATAGATTCTTAGTTGAAGCCAAGAAAAGTTCAACTTAGTGTGTGCCAAGTGATCTTTAGGTGCCAAGTAGTCTTCAGATGCCGAGTGAAGATTAGGTGCCGAGTAGTTTTTAGGTGCCGAGTGAAGATCAGGTGCCGACTAGAAAAAAAGAAATAGTTGCCGAGTAAATTTTCAAGTACTAAGCAAGATATAAGTGCTAAGTGATATTGAAGTGCCGAGTGAATTTCAAGAGCCGAGTTTCACAAAATTTCTTCAGGTGCTGAGCATCAGTAAATCAATAATGCCAAGTTGCTACATTATTTTGAAAATTGAAGATTTGCCAGATCTGAGCCGACATGGTTGTTATCTAGAATTCTATGAATCAGATAGAAGACAAGAATGATGAGTTGGTGGCATAGAACACTATGTACAACATTTTTGGGGAATCCAATTGGATTCTAGATGAAGTTTCTAGATAAGAGAAAAATATGGGATAGATACATTGTATCTTACCCAACCTATTGAAACCCTAGAGTTTGAGAGAAAGAATCGAGCAAGAAAGGTATTCCACATTTCTATTTAAGGAGTCATAAGGTCACGAAGCAAAGTGAGGTGGTCGAGCATGAAATCTTGAAGTGCTAAAGAAGGTGCTAAGGTGGAAGAGAGCACAGATACTCTGCTTCAATAGGTGACCATAGATATGGTTGCATTGGTATGATGAGTAAGAAGACTCAAGGTGACAAAGCTTGAGATGACAAGCTTATAGAGCTGCAGTGATTAAAGCCAAGCAAAGGATTGAATTGAAGTGTGATCTATAATCTGCAAGACATGTTGTAAGTTGTATCAGATCAAAAGCCATTGTTGTTACTCTCTAGCAATTGTAACAATTAAGATAAATCTTATGGACTTAGGTTGGTTTAATAGCCATATTATAAATCCTTTAATAGGATGAAATTCCAAGTGAATGTTCCAAAGTCCTTTAACCAGGCCCATTCCTAACAGTATGGTGAAATCCTCTAACAAGGTCACATTTAACAATGTGTTGTAGCCTTTAACAGGGCATACCATTAGAAGTGGTTGAGATCAATTGCGTAGTTATTTTGTGGGTATCATCCCCACTCCAGTTTTACCTTCTTATTCCTAGAGGGTTTCTGGGTTATCAAATTTTTAGTATTATGGTGTGATGCATGTTTACTTTTCATAGTTGTTTAATGTCCAATTACATGCATGATCATTTCAGTTATGCACCATTAAAGATTTGTGGAAAAAGTATTATTAGGGCATTTGGACCTTGAATAATTGATTCACCCCCCCACCCCCCCCCTCTTAGTTATTCTAAAGAATTATTATAATTGGTATCAGAGCATTGCTACTGACTTAGTTTAAAGGGACTAGAAGCAAAAAAGATCAAAATGCTCAAGAGAGAAGTTCCCAAGCTCAACAAAGACAACTTTGTTGCATGGAAAAGATTGATGAAGTTACATCTTGGATCCATAGGATATTATGCCCAAAATTCAATTGTTACTAAACATGTTGATCCAACTAGTACTCTTACTATAGAAGATTTGAATAACAAACAGGAACACAATCAAACAATGTTGGAAATTGCTTCTGCACTCAACTATGTTGAATTCGATGATATCGAAGGATGTGACACTGCATTCAAGATGTGGAAATCCCTATTAGACATTTATGGAGGAGATCAGAATGTCCAAAGAGAAAAAAGAGAAACCTTAGAGGAAAGTTCGATGATATGAAAATGGAAGAAAGTGAAAATGCTTCTCAGTATGCTGCTAGAATAAAAAAAGTGGTTAGTGCAATAAAATGTTTGAGTGGTCAATTAGATGATGATACTATTAATAGTAACTTCTTAAGAACCTTTCTCCCTATCTATGCTATTAGAGTATCAGCTATACAAGAGCTAAGATGTGTGCCAGGAAACAATCTCAGTTTTGAAGGTATAATGGGTAGACTCACTACATTTGAGTTATCTAACTTTGACAACTATAGATTGGAGAATGTTGAAACTGATTTCAAGGCCAAGCTATCACTAAAAGATGTTGATCAGGTGAAATCAAAGAAGGGAAAAAAGATGAAATATGTATCCAGTGACAGTAGCATTGATGAGGAAGATGTGGAACAACTGAAAGCTTTACTAGCTAGAAGATTTCATAGAGGCAAAGAAAAATTCAAAAGTAAGCCGCCTATCATTTATTTTAATTGCAATGAAGTAGGACATATTGATGCAAGGTGTACACGGAAAAAGGAATACAAGGAAGGCAACAAGTACAAAAATAGAAGAGAAGATGATAAGAGAGATTACAAAGAAAAAGGCAAGAAGTGCTATATTGTTGAAGAGAATTTTGATGATAATGATGATGAAGTTGTTTATGTGGCCATGAAGGACCAATCTAATGAAGAAGAGCCTACAACACTGGTAACATGTATGAACAAGAATGACAGATGGATCGTAGATAGCGGATGCTCACATCACATGATAGGAGACAAAAGTAAGTTTATTAACTTTACTCTAGTTTATTAACTTTACTCAGTATGATGAAAATAGTGTTAGATTTGGTAATGATGCTCCATGTCAAATCAAAAGAAAAAATTCCATTAAGCTTACAAAAAAAATTTCATGTGATAATGCATACTATGTTGAAGGACTAAACTGCAATTTGCTAAGTGTCTCACAGTTAGGCAATGTAGGGTGCAAAGTAGAATTTGGGAACAAAATTGCAAAAATCTATAATACTGATGGTAAATTGATAGGAAAAGGAGATCAAACAAGAAGTAATCTATTTTATCTTGATATGGTAAATACTTTTTCTTGTTGCAAAATTTGATGATGTGTGGTTATGGCATAAAAGGCTATGTCATGTCAACTTTGATAATCTGGTCAATATCAATAAAATGAAAAAAGTCAGAGGTTTACCTAAACTGAAGAAGCTTGACAATATCATGTGCAAACAATGTCAGATAGGAAAGACGATCAAGTCAAGTTTCAAGAGTAAAAACTATACATCTAAAGAAGTAATTGAGTTAGTCCATACTAACTTATGTGGTCCAATAGAAGTATAGAGCTACAAAGGAGATAAATATATAATGTTGTTTGTTGATGACTATTCCAGGATGATGACTGTTATGTTCTTAAAGAAAAAATCTAATGCTTTTAAAATGTTTAAGTGGTATGTGGCTAGAGTTGAAAAAGAAATAGGAAAGAGTTTGAAATGCCTAAGATCAGACAGAGGTGGTGAATTCACGTCAAATAAATTTGAGATATTTTGCAAAGACAAAGGAATCAAGAGACAAACATCAGTTCCTAGAACTCCCTCACAAAATGGAATTGCTGAGAGAAGAAATAGATCTATGATTGACTGTGCCAGAACATTAATGATGGAAAAGACTATTGCTCTAAAATATTGGAGAGAAGCTATAAGTGTGGCTGTTCATACATTGAACTGAGTACAAGTCAAGAAAGGTACTAGTGCAACACCTTTTGAATTATGGTATGGTCACTCACCCAATGTAAAGCATTTCAAAGTATTTGGTTGCAAATTCTTTATCTTTAAATATGCTAGAAATAGAAAATTTGATGCAAAAAGTGATGAAGGCATATTCCTTGGTTACTCCAGTAGAAGTAAAGAATATAAGTGTTTAAATACTAACACTGACAGAATTGTGGAAAGTCCAAATGTAAACTTTGATGAGCATGCAGATGTCCAAGTTGAAAAACCAAAGAGAATGGATCACTACAAAACCTTTGTGTATTCTTATGAAGGAATGCCTGTTGATGAGGATACTATCAATCAAATTGGGATTCAACAAAAAGTTTCAGTCTCAACCGAGTCACAACCAATAAATGCCGAGATGCATTTAGAAGCTGAGTTGCAAAATGAAGGAAATACTCATTTTGACTCTAAAATTAGTACACATGATAGAAATGTAGAACTACTTGACAACGAAGTGCATAGTGATCCTGAATCTGAAAGATCAAACATGGAAACAAGGACATAACCAAGATTGTCTAAATATGTGAAGAGGCATCACCTTGCTGAACAGATAATTGGTGACAAAGATGCAATACCAATGACAAGGAATAGACTAAGACATGAATCATGTCTATTAAGCAAATTTGAACCTAAGACAGTGTATGATGCATCACAAGATGGTGACTAGTATAAAGCTATGGAAGAAGAGATTGATCAAATAAAGAATAACAAAACCTGGAGTTTGGTTCCCAGACTAGTTGACAAGAATTTGATTGACACCAAGTGGGTATTCAGAAACAATCTAGATGAGAATGGTGAGATTACTAGAAACAAAGTCAGACTAGTATGTAAGGGTTATGCTCAAGAAGAAGGATTAGACTATGGGGAAACATTTTCCCCTGTTGCAAGAATGGAAGGAGTAAGAACTTTACTTGCATATGTTGCATATAAAAGTTTTAAAGTCTATCAGATGGATGTAAAGTTTACTTTTTTGAATGGCATATTGGAAGAGGAAGTCTATATTGAACAAACAGAGGGATTTTTTGATGAGGACAACAAAAATATGGTTTGTAAACTACATAAAGCACTCTATGGTTTGAAACAAGCAGCTAGAGCATGGTATGAGAGACTTCACAAGTATCTAGTGCAAATAGGATTTGAAAGAAGTGATGATAACAATAACATGTACATCAAATCAGAAGAAGGTAAGGATATTATTGTATTTGAAATCTTTGTGGATGACAATGTTTGGAGGAAAGGAAGTGCTTTGCAAAAGTTTTACAAACAAAAGGAAACATGAGTTTGAGATGTCTATGTTTGGAGAGATCAAATTTTTTGTTGGTTTGCAAGTACATCAACTAAAACATGGTATATTTATGACACAATCAAAGTACATCAAAGAGATACTTAAAATGTTTGGATTAGAAGACTCCAAACCAGTCAACACACCAATGGAAACAGGACATAAGCTATCCAAAAATGATGTATCAACTAAAGTTAATCAAAAAATGTATAGATCCATGATTGGAAAACTATAATATGTTGTACATAGCAGACCAGGCATAGCATTAGCAGTTGGAATAGTGGCTAGATTCTTTGCTAATCCTAGAGAGAATCATCTCATAGCAGTAAAAAGAATAATAAGATATCTCAAAGAAATTGATGACTTTGGCCTATATTATAAAAAGAATGAAAAGTTTGAGCTCAATGCATACACAGATGCAGATTGGGGAGGCAACATTGATGACAGGAAAAAGCACAAGTGGAGGAGCATTATTTTTAGGTAAAAGACTAGTTACTTGGATGATGGGGACACCACCCACACACATAATAGACACAACAAGAAAGAGAAAATTTTTATTAACTGTGTAAATATGCTAATACATTCAGTACAAAGAAACAGACTTCAAAACATGCCCTAAGGGCTTATAATAGCATAAATCTGGAGATAAATTCTTCTCCTAGTACCTTCTCTCAAACTCCACTCTGAACTGCCTTTTACAATGCCATAAATGTTCTTAAATAGACCCCAGAGGGTTAAGGATTAGGAATATATTCTAGAAAGTGCTAGTTGGCATCCACTGACCAAGTAGAAGGCTCCAGAAGCCATGTTAGAAGTTGGTGCAAATCTAGAAGAATCTAGAAATGGTAACCGAACTTCCAGGAGGCATAACTTTTGAACCGTAGCTCCGATTGACGAACTATTTACATTTCTAGAAAGATCTTGAAGCACTCTATAGCCCTATGGATAGATTTTCTTGTTTCCCATTTTCAGCCCTGTTCGAGGTCATTTAATACCCCTAACTTGACTTTGAAGCATTCTTAAGAGGTCTCCAAAAATTGAAAAACTGCAATAACTTTCAAACCGTGGGGCCTTTTGACCTAATTCTTTTTTTGGAATGCTCTAAATTATAATTATAATTATCTAAGAAATTTACACCTTCTAGTTCACCAAAATTATGGCTCAATTATATACTCCTATTTTTTGGCATTTACACGTATCCCAAGGTGATTAAAAACTCTAACCCAGAACACTAATAGTGGAACTGTGAGAGTTGGAACCTTTATTTGACCCAAATGGGTATCCAGAAATGAAAACACATGAAACAACTAGGTCTAAGTACATTTTTTTGGGTGACACAGGATTGCCCTTATACCTCTGGATGCTCCTGCATCATTGGACTAGCAAGAAGCAAACATGCACATCTTAGTCCACTGAAGAATCAGAATATGTGGTAGTAGCAGTCAATTGCACAAACATTGTGTGGCTCACACATTTATTGCAAGGAATGAAAGAAGAGGTAACCAAACCTATGATATTGTATTGTGATAATACAAGTGCTATAAACATATCCAAAAATCTAGTAATGCATGCAAAAATCAAGCATATTACAATCAGGTATCACTATGTCAGAGAATTGGTAGAAGACAAAAAAGTGAAGATGGAGTACATTCACACAAAGGAACAAAATGTAGATATCTTCACCAAACCATTTCCCAATGATGGTTATGAATATCTTAGAGGCAAGTTGGGGGTAATGCCCCTAAATCAATCAGTTTAAAGCAAAGATGCTACCTTGCATCAACAGGAACAAATCAATGAAATATCAGAAGAATGATGCAAAGGATGATAGTAGGAGCAGAAACTCCAAAACAAGTCACAAGCATGGTGACAGAGGGAGAAAACATGAGATGCAAAGCTTATATTTCGCATGTTAAAGATGTTACATCTTTGGCATTTATGTCAAAGAGGGAGATATATGCAGAAAACTGATCAATACAAAGTAAGAGGAAGATATATATGAAAGAGGGAGATTTATGAGAAACTAAAAGGTAAAGATATGGAGATATATGAGATCAGTAGTAAAGGATGTAGCGGTGAAGAAGGACACAGAATGTAGCAAAAATTTTTGGTGGTAACTAAGTTGATCAAGTGATCAGTTTAGTTTGCCATCAATGCCAAAGAGGGAGATTGTTGGAAATGATTGAAAAGCTCATGAATGAAAAGTAATGGAACTGGTAAAGAATGTTTTCAATCATTTTTTTGTCATTGATGTCAAAATTGCTACTTGCAGGAATTACAATTTCTTTAGTGATTCAAATACTATCAATTAGTTGATTGACAAGGAGGTGGCAATCAATAAGATGTAACTAGAGTACCTAGAGAAAGGTTGAAGTTATGATGTTGTAATGAAGAATAAGGAACAACTAAGCCATTGATGAAATAGTGTATTGATGAAATACTCTAGGACACAGAGGATGGACACACCAAGACATATCAAAGATGTAAGGTTTAGCTAAGTCATTTGTAAAGCCTAACTAAGTTCATTAGAAAGAGATGAGCAAGCTAGTTAGTGCCAAATAGATTCTTAGTTAAAGCCAAGAAAAGTTCAACTTAGTGTGTTCTGAGTGATCTTCAGGTGCCGAGTAGTCTTCAAGTGCCGAGCAGTCTTTAGGTGTCGAGTGAAGATCAGGTGCCAATTAGCAGAAAAGAAATAGGTGCTGAGTAAGTTTTCAAGTGCCAAGCAAGATATAAGTGCTGAGTGATATTGAAGTGCCGAGTGTGTTGGAAATATTCAAGATATGACAAGTTACTGAGAGGGGAGGGGTGAATCAGTTACTGTTAAAATTTCAAACAATAAAACTGCATACTGATATATTCACCATTCATCCAAGTAACCTATTGTAAGCATGAAACAAAATCATTTGCAACACTTGAACACACAGATTTGGTGACCTAGAAACCTTCCAAATAGAAAGTAAAACTGGGGTGGGGATGAAACCCGCAAAGCTTCGTTACTACAGTATGAAGTTGGCCGGTTAAGGCTTACAATGACCACTTTTGGTGATCTGCCCTGTTAGGAGCACAAAGGATTGCTAGATCCACCTTGTTAGAGGATTTACAAACATACAATAAAGTATGCACTCTGTTAGGAGATTTACAAAAGACTGTTAAGTCTACCTTGTTAAAGGATTTACAAAAACTGATTCACCTGTTAGAATGAAACAGTGGATCTGATTATAACTGATTGCTGATAAGATCCGCTATGCTCTGATTCACCTTGATGTGATAGATAAAACTTTTCTGCTCCAAAAATTGACCTTGCTGAATACCTTCACAACTCAGCACACATACTTTTGCACACATGTATTTCTTTCACACTTTCACATTTTCATTCATTACCATTACATTTGAATGATACAATACATTGCATATATATACCATCCAAATAAACAATACATGCAAGGTCGGCCAAAACAAGTGCAAATCTCTATACAAAGTCGGCCCAAGGTAAAAACTCGGGTTCACTGAACTGACTCGGTGTCCTTCTGATACTCGGCGTCCACTGCGTTACTCGACATCGTCATGCACTCGATAGAAGTGAAGGCACGGTCCATACTAAACACTTCGAGTAGTTCTGAACTCGGTAACCACTAGAGACTCGGTAGAAGAGATGTCACTCTGTCAAAACTGATTCCTTTCTTTACCTCGAACACTCGGTAAACACTGGCTGCTTTGTTCACCTCGATCACTCGGTAAACACTAACTTCTTTGTTCACCTCGATCACTCGGTAAACACTGAGAACTAGGTAAAGCTTAGCTTACAAAGGAATGTCCGGTGAGAGCTCGGTAAGCATTCAGAATCCAATAAGTGTTGTAACTAATGACAAAAATGTATCATAATGCCAACAGAGTGAATTTCAAGAGTCGAGTTACACAGAATTTCTTCAAGTGCTAAGCATCAATAAATCAATAATTTTGAGTTGCTACATTATTTTGAAAATCAAAGATTTTCCAGATCTGAGCCGACATGGTTGTTATCTAGAATTCTGTGAATCAGATAGAAGATAAGAATGATGAGCTGGTGGCACAAAACACTATGTAAAACATTTTTGGAGAATACAATTGGATTCTAGATGAAGTTTCTAGATAAGAGAAAAATATGGGATAGATACATTGTATCTTACCTAACCTATTGAAACCCTAAAGTTGGAGAGGGAGAATTGAGTGGGAAGGGTATTCTAGATTTCTATTTAAGGAGTCATAAGGTCACAAAGAAAAGTGAGGTGGTCGAGCATGAAATCTTGAAGTGCTGAAGAAGGTGCTAAGGTGGAAGAAAGCACAGATACTCTGCTTCGATAGGTGACCATAGATATGATTGCGTTGGTATGATGAGTAAGAAGACTCAAGGTGAAAAAGCTTGAGATGACAAGCTTATAGAGCTGCAATGATTAAAGCCAAGGAAAAAATTGAACTGAAGTGTGATCTGTAATTTGCAAGACATGTTGTAAGTTCTATCAGATCAAAAGCCATTTTTGTTACTCTCTAGCAATTGTAACAGTTAAGATAAATCTTATGGACTTAGGTTGGTTTAATAGCCATGTTATAAATCCTTTAACAGGGTGACATTCCAAGTGAATGTTCCAAAGTCTTTTAACCAGGTCCATTCCTAATAGTATGGTGAAATCCTCTAACAAGGTCACATTTAACAATGTGTTGTAGCCTTTAATAGGGCAGACCATCAGAAGTGGTTGAGATCAATTGCCCAGTTATTTTGTGGGTATCATCCCCACTCTAGTTTTACCTTCTTATTCCTGGAGGATTTTTAGGTTATCAAATTCTCAGTATTATGGTGTGATGCATGTTTAATTTTCATAGCTGTTTAATGTCCAATTACATGCATGATCATTTCAGTTATGCACCATTAAGAATTTGTGAAAAAAGTATTATTAGGGCATTTGAACCCTAAATAACTGATTCACCCCCCCCCCCTCTCAGTTATTCTAAAGAATTATAACACTTACATGAAGGTTTTCTGCTACAACCCTCACCATATTGTACACATAGTCTTGCAGATGTCACAAAATCCTATAGAAGAACACATAATATTTTAGATCATGATCCATAAGATACTATAAAATATAAACATATATTAAACTTTTATTATTGCTTAAGATTACTTATTGCTTACCTTCAAAGAATTAACTCTAAATATCAATTCTTCTTTTAGTGCCTCTATTTCCTTGGTTATGTTTCTCTCAAGGATAATGTTAAGAATTTCATCACTATATTTTTGTATGAGTTTATGGGCCATAAATATGGGGTCTACACTATGGCTGATGTCATCTAGAAATGATGCATGTGTTTCAAATTGCATTTGATTAGGTGTCATATTCACTTTTCCCTATCAAAAAATATTAAGTTGTGACATCAATATTAGTAAAATTATACCAAAATAACGCCAAAGCCATAAAGAAAAAACTATAATAATACAATATATATTTCTATATAATTTGTACAATTACAATAATTAAGGTTTAACTTTGCTGAAGAAGGTGTGTGAGTTGATACATCCCCACTTGTGAGTTGTGGTGTATCCATGTTGCCTGGTGAAAAAGATTAGTAATTTTTAGCAATGAACAAAAAAATGAAAGTAATACACTTACCAAAAAAAAATATTAATAAAACAATAGATTGTAGATTGGAGTCAATATTAATTGGAGGCAATTGGTTTAAATGTTATACTTACCAGTCCCATGATAGGAATTTTTTTTGTATCTATAGGATTCAAATTGTAATCTATCAAAAGCTCATCCTCCGCACTTATTTATTTTTTCACACATACAAAAATATGATTTCCCTTGTGTGCCTCAAATATACAATTAAACCACTTTTTAGTTGACAAAGATCGATAACTATTTATAAATCTTGCAATATTCCATGTTGCTTTTGGCCTTCCATCAATATACTAAAAATTACATAGAAGACAAAAATTACATGATGCATTCATCAAAATCATTGTATATTTTTTAATTCCTTACTTCTACTTTATGTGTGGTAGTTATGCAATATCATTGTATATACTCCATGACAATAGAGTTTAACATTTAATAACTTAATTATAAAAACTTACAAATCAAAGAAAATTTTATAAATAAATCATGACCCCATCATACTTGACATTGATCATACATCACAGACATTTCATTGATCATGTCATTGATCATCATCTTCATCCATGTCATCATCATCATCACCATCATTGTACTTATCACTTTGATCATCATCGTTACCACCACCATTTTCATTGCCATCATCATCATATTCATCAACATTATCATGACCATTATTATAATGACTATCATTGCCTTGATCATCACTATCTTCATCAGCATGATCATGATCATGATCATCACCATCATCATCAACATTACGAGAGTCATCATCAACTTCTTTTTCATCATCATTGTGTAACAGTCATTTGTAATCATCATTTACTTTATTTTTTGATTCTTTAGTATCTTCTTCTTCCATTGCATTATACATTACTAACCTTCCTCTTGAATCATGTCTAACAACATATGACCAACCTAGTTTATGTGGAATGCCAAAGTAATACACTTGCTCACATTGTCTTGGAAGAACATAAGACTCATCTCTAACTGACTCAAATGACCTTATATTAATCATTTTAAATTCACTACCATATTTAATAACAGTCCTATCAAGATTATTTTGATTCAGGTTTAGCCTATACCATTTGACAACAAATAAAACTAATTTACATAAATTAAAGTCATACTCAAGTATATCATCCAAAATTTCATAGTATCAATTTTCAGATTGTTGAGGATTTATGTCATTTCTAGACAAAATATTGGTGACTTTGAAGACTGTACTTATTCCAAAATCATAAGTTTTTTTCATTTTAGCTAACTTTTTAATGCAAAATTTATGACCATGATAGTACATAGCTTTTTTTTGTTTAATATACAATTATTTAGACATGGTAAGAATATTTTCATTGATCTATGAGTTGATATTAAACTTATGGGTTATAATTAGTAATCTTCTATGTAACTTTCTATCTCTTAAGCCATATACTAGATCAAGTACCATTGGAGTAACACTGAGATCTCCATTATGATGAGATTCTTTAACCAATGATTCAACACTGTCCTATGTTAATAAGCGATCATTTTCTTGAGATTTTTGAATCTATAACGTCATGCAATCAAGATTTTTTTGCAATATACAAATGTAGTGCATTCCATTCACGACCAACTATAAAAAAAAAAAAACTAGATAGTTAGAAATTACTTATATTGATGATGAATTATAATTAATTAACTATAATAACATCTTATAATTACCTCTCATTCTCCTCAATTTACCTTTCCTCGTCAGATACTCCCCTTCAAATTTGTTAATAGAGTTGGGATCTCAAATGCGATCTACATGAATATTTACTATAAACATCGAAAGAATTCACTAATGTACACCATAGTCAAGTATACCATATATTCTTCTATCATAGAACCCCTAAGACATTCTCTTTTTTGAATAGAGTCCTTCATAAATTTCAAGTGCCTCTCAACCATCCACATTGACTTAGTTTGTATAGGTCCACACAATTTAATTTCCTCAACTTGATGAATGAGGTAGTGTTTTTAAGCATTAAAAAAAGTTGAAGGTAGACACTTTTTCATTTGATACATAAGATGTGGATTTTTTTCTCTTCTAATATATGTGTATGTGTATGTGTATGTGTATGTGTATGTGTGTTTGTATATATATATATATATATATATATATATATATATATATATATATAATCAATTTCTTTATATGATAACCACCTAAAAGAGATTCAACACACAAGAAAATATACTAGATCAAGTACCATTGGAGTAACATTGAGATCTCCATTATGATGAGATTCTTTAACAAATGATGCAACACTATCTTATGTTAATAAGTGATCATTTTTTTGAGACTTTTGAATCCATACTGTCATCCAATCAAAATTTTTTGCAATATATAAATATAGTGCATCCCACTCATGACCAACTATAAAGAAAACAACTACATAGTTAGAAATTACTTATATTGATGATGGATTATAATTAATCAAATATAATAACATATTATATTACCTCTCATTCTCCTCAATCTACATTTCCCAGTCATATACTCCCCTTCAAATTTGTTAATAGAGTTGGGATCCAAAATGTGATCTACATGGATATTTACTATAAACATTGGAAGATATTTACTAATGTATACCATATATTTCTCTACCATAGAACTCCTAGGATGTTCTGTTTGTTAGATTTTGGTGACTAATCAGGAAAGTACTATACATACTTCATAAATAGTGAGGTTCGGCGAATTTTTTGTTTTTGGGAAGTAGCCGACATATGGCCAACATGTTATAACGCTAAAGTGGTTTAATACTTGTATAAAAAGGGCTTAGGGTTGGGTATTTTTCATATGTGGTGATACGAAATTGGCTCTTGCGGCGGTATTGAGCTGTAAGGGATTACAGATTGTAATCAGGTTGTAATCACTGGATTGTAATAAGATCAGACTTGCTGTTTGGTGGACGTAGCCCAGGGATTGGGTGAACCACGTTAAATCTTGGTGCCTTGTGTTCATTTCTGTGTGTTCTATTATTTTCTGTTATTGGTTATATTTGCATATAGTTTTTATTTCTGTCCGTGGTTTATCCTAACACTATTTGTTGAACCGAGTCTTTTATAAATTTCAAGTGCCTCTAAGCCATTCACATTGACCTAGTTTGTATAGGTCCACACAATTTAATCTCTTCAACTTGATGTATGAGGTAGTGTTCTTGAGCATTAAAAAAAGGGTAGACACTTTTTCATTTGATACATAAGCTATGGGTTTTTTCTATTTTAATAGTTTTAGTTTTTTATCAATTTCTTTATATGATAACCACCTAAAAGAGATTCAACATGCAAGAAAATATACTAGATCAAGTGCCATTGGAGTAACATTATTATCTCCATTACAATGAGATTCTTTAACCAATGATGCAACAATATCCTATATTAATAAGCGATCATTTTCTTGAGACTTTCGAATCCATACTATCATCTAATCAAATTTTTTTACAATATACAAATGTAGTGCATCCCACTCATGACCAACTATAAAGAAAACAACTAAATAGTTAGAAATTACTTATATTGATGATGGATTATAATTAATTAACTATAATAACATCTTATAATTACCTCTCATTCTCCTCGATCTACATTTCTCCATCAGATACTCCCCTTCAAATCTGTTAATAAAGGTGGGATCTCAAATGCAATCTACATGGATATTTACTATAAATATCAGAAGATATTCACTAATATACACTATGGTCTAGTATATCATATATTCCTCTACCATAGAACCCCTAGGACATTCTCTTTGTTGAATTGAGTTCATAAATTTGAAGTGCCTCCTACCCGTCCACATTGACCTAGCTTGTATAGGTCCACACAATTTAATCTCCTCAACTTGATGTATGCGGTAGTGTTCTTGAGTATTTAAAAAAGTTGAAGGTAGACTTTTTTCATTTGATACATAATCTTTGAGTTTTTTCTTTTCAAATAGTTTTTTTTAAAAAATAGTTTCTTTATATGATAACCACCTAAAAGAGATTCAACATGCAAGAAAATATACTAGATCAAGTACCATTAGAGTAATATTGAGATCTTCATTACAATAAGATTCTTTAACCAATGATGCAACATTGTCCTATGTTAATAAGTGATTATTTTCTTGAAACTTTTGAATCCATACTATCATCCAATCAATATTTTTTGCAATATACAAATGTAGTGCATCCCACTCACGATCAACTGTAAAGAAAATAACTAGATGGTTAGAAATTAATTATATTAATGATGGATTATAATTAATTAACTATAATAACATCTTATAATTACCTCTCATTCTACTCAATCTACCTTACCCAATCAGATACTCCCCTTCAAATTTGTTAATAGAGTTGGGATCCTAAATGCGATCTACATGGATATTTACTATAAACATAGGAAGATATTCACTAATGTACACCATCATCTAGTATACCATATATTCCTCTACCATAGAACCCCTAGGACATTCTCTTTTTTGAACCGAGTCCTTTATAAATTTCAAGTGCCTTTAAGCTATCCACATTGACCTAGTTTGTATAGGTCCACACAATTTAATCTCTTCAACTTGATGTATCAGGTAGTGTTCTTGAGATTCAACACACAATAAAATATAAACAAGACTTAAAATAAAAATATATAATAGATTACATAAAAGGTGAAGTAAATCATAAATATAATATATGTACCACAAATCTAAGAAATAACACTTCTAACCTCATATATTTTACAAGATCATATATTGTTTGAATTAAAGATAGTGTAATTGAGAGGGGGGTGAGTCAGTTACATACAAAATTAATCCATAAATCCCTTAGATGTCTTAATGATTTAGTTACTAATTTTACTAAGTAAACAACTGTTGTAACTCAGTAAATTAAACTATTACTTTCTTTTCAAGCATTCATGCATGTAACTGAAAATAAAGTGAACACAAGAGACACCAAATTTAACGTGGAAACCCAATATGAGAAAAAATAACAAGTAACTAGTCACCAATTTTTCACTCTTCTGAAGTGAGCCTTGTTAGGAGCCAACCTTGTCAAAGGTTACAATACACACTGTTAGGTGTGACCTTGTTAGAGGATTTAATCACCCTCTTAAGAGTGGCCTTGTTAGAGGTCTTTAGAACAATTCAACTGAACTATCACCTTGTTAGAGGATTTACAAAATGGCTATTAAACCAACTCTATTAAGAGATTTGAAATCACTACTAAAATGGTTAGAAAGAAACAATGAATTGACCCAAATAAGATGCAACTAGATTTGCTGGCTACAAGTCTTTATTCAACATCATTAGATCCTCCTTGATCATATACAACTTTGCTACTCCTTAATGATCTCTGATCATCCTTCAAATTCACTTCCACAATAATCAGTCCTCATATCTCATTAATTCCACTTTCTTCTTGCACACTTAGAATTCACAACTTGACCTCTTACTTATACCATTCAGATGGTTAAGTCGACTCATTTACATGTTACATTTACCAATAAACCATTCATTAGTTAGCTACAGATATTATTCTTAAACAAATAAACATCTTTTACTAGCTGACCCTGCTCGGTAAATACTACTTTCAAGAATTTTCAAAGTTAACCTTCTTGACTCAGTTAATATTACAATATCTTAAAATCCTTTGGCTTCTGAGTTTACTCGATAAGAATTAATTTTACTAGATTATTTTTGATGACCGAGTGAACTCGGTAAGAACCAAATTTCTTTGATTACCTTGAATGCTCGGTAGAAACTATATCTTCCAATTTTCCTTTGATGACCGAGTGAACTTGGTAAGAACTGCTTCTTCCATATTATCTTTGATTACCAAGTGAACTCAGTAAGAATTGCATCTTTTCTTTTCTGACCTTCTTAGCTCGATAGACACTATTCTTTGCTTTGTTGACCTTCTAAGCTCAGTAAACACTGTTCTTTGCCTTGTTGACCTTCTGAGCTTGGTAGACATTGTTCTTTGCCTTGCTGACCTTTTGAGCTCGGTAGACACCGTTCTGATAATTGATATGACATTTGTGTGACATCAAAGACAATACACAATTGAACAATTGTATCCAACAATCTCTCTCTTTGGCATTGATGACAACACAATATGTCATAGTAGGATGAAATTTGAAAACAAGTCTTTTAAATGATAGAATACAAAGCTCCCTATTTCATATAATCTTTCCCTCTTACACAAATTCTTATTATTTGCAAATTTCAAAAAAATATGACAACATATATTCTCTCTTTGATAACACATGCCAAAGATAACTCAAAACAACTGAATAGCATTGTACCTGATGTAGTGATTCATATGCAATGTTTTCATTGATTTGCTGCATCAACTGATAGATCTTCAATTCTGTTCCTGTTGATGCATCACTAAACTATATTTTAGTAAGCTTTAGATAGGGGAATGACCTCTAACTTGCCTCTTAGATACAAAAAGGAATCCTTAGGTAAAGGTTTTGTGAAGATGTCAGCAATTTGTTCCTTTATATGCACATATTCCAATCTTATTTTATTTTCTTGCACCAATTCTCTAACAAAGTGATACTTTATGGCAATGTACTTGGTTTTTGAATGCATCATTGAATTTTTGGAGATGTTAATTGGATTTCTTGCTTCATACCTTCCAATAATTGTTTAAACCACACAATGTTTGAACAATTTACTGCTACTGCAACATAATCAGCTTCTATTGTGGATTAAGATGTACACTTCTAGTTTTTGCTTGTTCAAGAAACTAACCTTTTTTCAAGAAAGAAAGATCTTCCACTTGTGCTCTTTCTATCATCAATATTTCTTGCCCAATTTGCATCAGTGAGCACTTTTAAATTCAATTTTCCTCCAAGTTTATACCATAATCCATATTCTTCAGTTCCTTTTAAGCATCTCATGATCCTTTTGATTGCCATCATGTGATTTTCTTTTGGTTTTGCTGAGAATCTTGTTGCAATTCCTACTGCAAGAGCAATGTTTGGTCTTGTGTGCACTACATATTGCAATTTTTCAATCATAGATCTATACAATGTCTAATCCACTTCCTTTGATTCGTCATCCTTGATTAGTTTTAATCTAGTACACATAGGAGTCCCAATAGGTTTGCAGTCTTCCATACCAAACTTTTTCAGTATCTCCTTGATGTATTTAGATTGAGTAATGTAGATGCCATTCTTATTCTATTGAATTTGAAGACCAACAAAGAATTTTATTTTACAAAATATTGACATTTCAAATTCCTTGTTCATTTGTTTTGAATTTTTTTTGCAAAGATCATCATTTCTTGTGAAAAAAGTATCATCTACAAATATTTATGCCAAAACAATCTTATTATCTGGTGCTTCTTTTATGTACAAACTGGTGTTGTCATTAGTTCTTTGAAAACCAATCAAAATAAGATAGTTATGCAATCTTTCATACCATGTTCTAGGGGCTTGTTTCAGACCATATAATGCTTTGTGCAATTTGCAGACCATGTCCTTCTTGTTTGGATCAAAAAAACTTTTAGGCTATTCAATGTAAACCTCTTCATCCAATATACTATTGAGAAATGCTGACTTGACATCCATCTGATAAAGTTTATATCTTTTGAATGTAGCATATGCAAGTAAGGTTCTGACATCTTCCAATCTTGTAACAGAAGAAAAAGTTTATCCATAGTCTACACCTTCTTCTTGAGAGTATCCTTTGCATACTAGTCTAGTTTTGTTCCTTGATACCTTACCATCTTCATTTAGTTTGTTTCTAAATACCCACTTTTTTCCAATCACATTTTTGTTTTTGGGTCTTGGTACAAGAGTCCATGTCTTGTTTTTCTCTATCTATTCTATTTCTTCATTCATAGCCTCAATCCAACTTTCATTGTCTAGTGCATCTTTGACATTTCTAGGTTCAAAATTAGTAGGTAAACAAGTGCCTTTCAACTTACTTCTTGTCATTGTTCCTTCTGATTTATCTCCAATGATCTGATCTGGTGTATGATGCTTTCTGACATATTTGGCTAACACGGGCTCCTTACCTTTTGAATGACTTGCATTGTTATCCTTCTGTATCTCAACTTATGGTTCTAATTCAGGTTGTTTGGGTTTGGTAGACGCTAACTTAGTAGCTTTCGTTTGCAACTCGGGTTCTTGCAACTCAGTAGATGTTGACTCGGTTTGAACTTCTTGTGACTCGGTTAATGAAGATTTTGGAGTTGAGGATGTCTAATTGATAGGTATACTTGGTATTGTATCCGGTTCAATGTAAAAAAATCTCCTGTAGTCTTCAGGTACCCTTTTGCTTTCTTCTTCAATTTTTTTTGCAAACTCATCAACTTTTAGATGTGCACTTTCCATGACTTTGTGAGTAGACAGATTCAAACATCTATATACTTTACTTTTGCAAGAGTATCTCAAAAATATTCTTTCATCACCCTTTACATCAAATTTACCTTTTCTATATTCTTTCAAAATGTAACATTGTCTTCCAAATACTTTTAGATAACTTACATTGAGTTTTTAGCCATACCATAATTCATAGGGTGTCTTGAATGAGTCTTTTTTCAGCTATACTCGGTTCAAAGTATGAACTGCAGTGCTGATAGCTTCCTTTCAGTATTTGATAGCAATGTCTTTCTCAATCATTAGGGTTCTTGCACAATCCATTATAGATCTATTCCTTCTTTTAGCTATTCCATTTTGTTCAGGAGTTCTTGGTGCTGAAACCTATCTTTTGATTTCCCTTTCAATGCAAAATTTGTTGAAGTCATGTGAAATGAATTCATTGCCTCTATTAGACCTTAAGCATTTCAGTCTTTTTCCTGTTTCCTTTCCAATTCTGGCCAAATACTATTTGAACTTTTCAAATACTTCTGATTTCTCTCTTAGGTACATGACAGTCATCATTCTTGAATAGTCATCAACAAACAAAATGAAGAATGTTTCACCAGTATAACTTTCAATGCCAATGGGTCCACATAAATCAGTACGCACAATTTTTAGAACTTCTTCAGTTTGATAGTTCTTGCTTTTAAAACTTGTTTTTTCCATTTTCCCAATTTGACAGTTTTTGCATAGACCAACCTCAGGTTTCTTGATGTTAGGAATGCCTCTTACTTTCTTAAATTTACTTATCTTTACCAAGTTGTCAAAGATTACATGACACAACCTTCTATGTCATAACCAACTTTCTTCAATTTGAGCAATAAAACATGAACATTCACCAAGTTCAAGATAAAATAAGTTACCTTTTGTTTGAGTGCCTGATCCAATCAGCTTTCCTTTGTCATCTAGCAACCTTGCTTTTCCAT
The DNA here is from genome assembly GCA_028749045.1 of Cupressus sempervirens. NCBI lineage: Eukaryota > Viridiplantae > Streptophyta > Pinopsida > Cupressales > Cupressaceae > Cupressus > Cupressus sempervirens. The sequence goes on from CM053786.1 coordinate 329,730,669, forward strand.
TCATAAATTCTACTTTAAATCCATTATTGAGTAGCTGAGGCACACTCCAAAAGTTGTGCTTAGGTCCTTCTACCCAGTATGCATTATCACATACAAGTTCCTTGGTTAGTGAGATTCTTCCTTTTCCTTTTATACAACAAGGTTCATTGTTACCATATCTTACACTACCACCATCATAGTCTTCAAAGTGTTCAAACTTAGTTTTATCACTAGTCATGTGACGAGAACAACCACTATCTATGATCCATGTATCATTTTTGCTCATATGAGAAATGAGTGCCATTTCCTCATCATTATCAAACTCATCTTTCATAGCAATGTAGATGATTTCATCTTCTTCTTCATCATCAAAATTATTAGAATCTTTAGCCATAAAACATGTTTTCTTACCTTTATCCTTGAATGATTTAAAGTCTTTCTTGCCATTGTACTTGTAACCTTTCTTCTCATTTTGTTCTACTTATTTGGGCACCTAGCAACAATATGTCCTATTTCTTCACAAGAAAAATAGATTAGAGAAACCTTACCTTTGTATTTTCCTTTGCCTCTTGAATATTTTCTTGCTAGTAGAGCTTCAACCACTTCAAGATTACTGTTTGAACTTTGATTTGATTCTTCATCATTGTCTGATTGTGGATCCTTCATCTTTTTGCCCTTTTCTTTGAGTGAAAGTTTGGCTTCAAATGTTGATTCAATATTTTTGGCAGCTAGAACATAATTATCATAGTTATCTATCTCAAATGCAATCGATCTTCCAACTATAGCTTCTAGACTTATCTTATGATTTGCTTCACATCTTCTTTCTTGAATTGCATAAACTCTAATTGCATAAATGGGAAGTAGAGTTCTAAGAAATTTACGTATAACTGTCTCCTCCTTGATATCTCCTCTAGATTTTTTGATTTCACTAACACATGCTTTGAATCTTTCAACATATTTTGCAATATTTTCATCCTCTCTCATCCTCATTTGATCAAACTGTCCTCTCAGACTTTTTTCTTTGGCTCTTCTTACATTATCATCTCCTCCATAGATTTCTTTCAACTTTTTCCACATTTCAAAGGAGGTTTTGCAATCTTTGATGTCATCAAATTCTTCATAACTCAGAGCAGATCCTATATCTATCATCATGTTGTTGTGAGTCTTCTTTTCAACAATATCATTGATAGATAGTGTACCAGCCGATTCTGCATATTTTTCATCAAGGTATTGTAGTCCAGTATCTCCAATAGAAGCTAGATGAAGTCTCATCAACCCTTGCCATGCTGAGAAGTTGTCCCTATTATGTTTTAGAATTTCCCTCTTATAAGAAATCCTGAACTTTGGCTTAGATCCTTGAAATCTTTTCCTACAAGCACCAAGAGCTCTGTAACCAATTGTTGGAATTAAAGATAGTGTAATTGAGAGGGGGGTGAATTAGTTACACACAAAATTAATCCATAAATCCCTTAGATGTCTTAATGATTTAGTTACTTTTTTACTAAGTAAACAACTATTGTAACTCAGTAAATTAAACTATTATTTTCTTTTCAAGCATTCATGCATGTAACTGAAAATAAAGTGAACACAAGAGACACTAGATTTAACATGGAAACCCAATATGGAAAAAACCACCAAGTAACTAGTCACCAATTTTTCACTCTTTTGAAGTGAGCCATGTTACGAGCCAACCCTGTTACAGGTTACAATACACACTGTTAGGTGCGACCTTGTTAGAAGATTTAATCACCCTTTTAAGAGTGGCCTTGTTAGAGGTCTTTAGAACAATTCAACTGAACTGTCACCTTGTTAGAGGATTTACAAAATGGCTATTAAACCAACTCTGTTAAGAGATTTGAAATCATTGTTACAATGGTTAGAAAGAAACAATGAATTAACTTGAATAAGATGCAACTAGATTTTTTGGCTATAGGTCTCTGTTCAACATCATTAGATCCTCCTTGATCAAATACGGCTCTGCTACTCCTTAATGATCTCTGATCATCCTTCAAATTTGCTTCCACAACAATTAGTCCTTATATCTCATTAATTCCACTTTCTTCTTGCACACTTAGAATTTGTAACTTGACCTCTTACTTATACCATTTAGATGGTTAAGTTGGCTCATTTACATGTTATATTTATCAATAATCAATTCATCAGTCAGCTACATATATTATTCTTAAACAAATAAACATCTTTTACTGGCTAACCCTGCTTGGTAAATGATGCTTCCAAGAATTTCCAGAGTTAACTTTCTTGACTTGGTTAACATTACAATATCTTAAAATCTTTTGGCTACCAAGTTTACTCGGTAAGAGCTACTTTTACCAGATTACTTTTGATGACCGAGTGAACTCAATAAGAACCAATTTTTTTTATTACCTTGAATGCTCAGTAGGAATTGTATCTTCCAATTTTTCTTTGATGACCGAATGAACTTGGTAAGAGCTGCTTCTTCCATATTATCTTTGATTATCGAGTGAACTCGGTAAGAACTGCATCTTTGCTTGGCTGACCTTCTAAGCTCGGTAGACACTGTTCTTTGCCTTGTTGACCTTCTAAGCTCAGTAGACACTGTTCTTTACCTTATTGACCTTCTAAGCTCGATAGACACTATTCTTTGCCTTGCTGACCTTCTAATCTCGGTAGACACTATTCTGATAACTGATATGACATTTGTGTGACATCAAAGACACCACATAATTGAACAATTGTATCCAACATATATAACTTCTTTAATACTTTTGTCAAACTAGTGTGAGAGGGATAGAGGTAGGACAAACTACAATCATTAAAAAATGATCTGTTCAATATATTATGAAATAATATAATAGGTAGTACATGTAATTTTAGAAATATATTATAAATAGAGAACACGAGTTACCATGATGAAGGTATTTCAATCAAGTGTTTTCAACCCTAGCCAAAAATTACCTTTTTTTGATAGAAGACTGCCTATATTTGTAGAAAATCTTATGGAATTTTTAAATTTTTTTATGACTTATTTCAATGCATCACTTTGTTGATTCGTTAATAACCAAGAAAGGAGACTCCTATTTATGCGGTCCCCATTGCTATTTGATTCAATAAAATCTTTGAGTGTATGATTGGATTCATGAATATCTTTACAATTTTTGACAATTTTTTCTCTATCATGCCTTCCATCCAATATTTTCCATAGTGTCTTTCTTAAATTCTTTCCAATATGCATAGCATCAAACAAATGCATGATTGAGAGATCCTTGTAGTACGGTAACCTACTAAATTGAATAGGATAACTTTTTATTCCTCTAGGAAGTTGGTCATTGATGCCTTGATAAAATTTATGAGAATCAATTACATCATTACTAAATAAAAGATAATATCTAAATATGAATTTCAAACTTCGAACCACAAACTAGATATTACTTTTGCAATTTTGTCAATTGTATTCCAATTTTTATAGATAAGGTGTCATTCTTCAAAGCCTTAATGTTTTTTTTCCTTCTCTATTAACAATATATTTTTTAGTAATTCAATACTTATGATTATTGTGGAGAAAGTGCCTAAACTTGTCAAACACCTACTTTTCTAAATTTCTTGAATGACGAGAATTCATTTTCAATTCACAAACTAGACATGCAATTTTTTTCTTTGTTTGAAGACCTAAAAGATCATGTACAATTATCATGCACAACTTAACCATACAACAATAATGAGTAATCACTATAACTAACGAAAAATATGTGACCTCAACAATATAACATATCACAAAAATGAGTTAGCCTAGGGGCATTATGTATTGTCCATACAAGCATTGCATAGAATTGAAATTGTCTTTGTCCTATTGGTCTATAGATGTCATACATAGCAACCTCATTCCATAATTTTAACATTTCATCAATAATGGGTTCAATATATACGTTCATATCTTTAACTTGGTACTTACCTAGTAATTGAATAAACAAAAATATTACATAATTATTATGACCATTTTCATGCACTGTTTATAAATTAATTTAGATAACTATTAAATGAAAAATACCTGGTACAATCATTGACAATATCATGTTCTTCATCTTCTATGGACATACAAGGAGGAATCTTATTATTAATAATAAAAATATGCCATATTGAGTAAATAGATCTCATATCTCCAAATGGATTGACACAGTCTACTGCCAAAGAAAGCTTGAGATTATGAGGTTCTTCTTTAAAGTGTGGTCATGTTTTCTCTTTTTCTTTAAATGTGGAACCATCCATAGGCATCCACATAATTTCATCTTGACTTCTATTGAATACATAGTAATCCATAAATTATGCCAAACTAGTGCATTTGAATAATTGTTCAAGACATGGAATAATAAGAATGCATTGAAGAACTTTGTGAGACACCTTTTTTGTTATTTGATCTGAACGATATCTAGTAATATGAAAATTAGGGCATTCTATTTCAAATTTATATTGTTTATAATATAAAATGTGATCATTGGGATATGCATATATTATTTTGTACTTCATTCCAATTTGATTCATAATGGTAGATAAATTTTGGTACAAATAAGGTAGAATATTTGATGGTGGCAACAAAAAGTCACCTATCAACCTACAACAACAAATATGAATTGTTAATTTTTTAAATAGTAATAGTATGCTAACATTAAAGATGAAAAAAATGGCATACCTTAGCATACATGCCATTTCTACACTGGATAAACCATTCATAACCTTCAAGTTCACCAACAACACTATAGTAGAGAGAAAACTTGTTTGAGAGCCTTGGTATAGGGGCTTGACTTCTCAAGTATAGGTATATCAAGACCATCTTCATCATCATTATTAGATGCATTGGTACCATCATTGAGAGCATCTTCATTAGTCGCATCAGTACCATCTTCTTCAATAATGTCCTCTAGTACATTATCACCTTCTTCCATGGGAGTGTTATCCTTAGCTTGGATAGTCACACCTCCATGTTTCTCTAGCTGGAAATCTACATTCACCAATCAATGAAAATCATGGTCCCCTTCAATGTTCCATGTTTCATACAATGACTTTGGGTTGTTATGATTATAATTCTTTGATTCTTTAAGCCCTTACACTTTTTTCAAGGACAATCAAATTTATCAACTTTTCTTCTAAACTAAGACCACAATCTAGCAATTGTATCATTAATTTGTTTTGGGTTCACATTTCTAGGCACTGTCTTTCTTCATAGGAAAATATATTTGTAAAAATGTTAGACATGTTGTACTTAATGTTTATATCTACACATATGGTTTTGAAAAATTTTTTTGGTCACCTTGCTTAAATTCACCCATATTATAATCAATGAAAAGTTCTCTTCTTAAATAAAATTTTATTATTTGTAGTTAAATATTTATTTTCAAGGAAACTAGCAAGGAAGCAAGGACAAAAGTTAGAAGAAGCCAAAGATTTCATTACAAGTATCACCTCCCAAAATCCAATCACAAAAACAAAAAGAAAGAATTTGTACAAATGCAAGATGGAGAAGTAGAAGAGTTGGACAAGGTTCCAATAAACTCAAAATTCTTAAATTTTCCAAAAAATTGGAATTCTTATATGTTCAATATACAAAAAGCCAAAGTGGGGCAGTGGTGCAGGGGTCTAAGGTCCTAAACAAGATGGTCAAACATCAAATTTTGGATAGATTAGATGATTAATAAGTGTCAAATTTGACACCTTACAATAAGTCAATCTCAAGCATTCTAGAATGTATTTTAGGAAATTTTTTAACATGTTGTAATAAGGCATAAGGGCAAGTTGTAGGTTAGTCAACATTGGTCAACACTATGGGTTGACTAAAAATATTCAATTTTATGTTTTTTAGAGTTCTTGCATGATTTATCAAGTTTTGGTAGGCATTTGAAGTCATTTGTTTGGAAATATTAAAAAGTTGCAAAAATTGTCAAAAAGTTATGTAACTTGAAACTTTTCTTACAAATTTGGAATGTCAGTAGTCACAATTCTGTTTTGATCGAACAAGAAGAGGTGAATATGTAAGGTCAAGTGGCCTGGCCTATAAATTGAATGTTCTTCAACCTAGGAAGGTTGTTGATGTTGTGATATACACAATTTGAATCAATAAAGTAGTTTTTAGTGGAAAGATAAGTGTAGACAACAAGTACTATTTTGACAAGAAATCAAAGGAATGAAGTTGTAGAAGAGGTTCATGGTGACAAGAAGATGGTGATGGGTCAATTCAAGACCACAAACAATATAGAATTGGAGTCTCTTAATGCAGAGGCAATGACTTATCCATGGACAATATACACAATTGAAGTGTAGAAAAATGAAGTAGAAACAATAAGATTAAAGTTGTTGAATTGGATGAAGCCATCATTTTGGAAATTGCTATGTTGAATAGTCAATGTATGGTATTTATGTCACCAAGTCAAGGTAAACCTTGTGTACAAATGAAAAAGATCGGTTCATGTGGAGCAACTTTGAGTAGAGGTGGTCAATTTCCTCCAATCATGTTGACCTGATAAGTTTAAATTTCTTCATTAGTTTTTTGTAGAGAGTGATGATATAGCATAACCTATTCCTCAACATTTTTTTTACTTGCATCTCCAAATTGTATGTGTTGTTGATCATAGTTGACCAATTGATGATAATGTAGCCTATGGCTATAACTTCCATACCTAATTCTGAATCCATCATAAAACATCTTTTTCCTAATCTAGTTGTGTCATGCCCTATTTGATTTATTAACACAAAGACATAAATTGTAGAAAAAAATAATTTATTTACTATTATTTTACTCTTGTTCATATACACAACAAATATCTACTCACTACTCCATATTACCCAACCAAAAATGATACAGGGACCCAAAGACTAGTTTCCAGAGGCAAGTGAAATAGGGGGAAGTTGACTTCTAGAATATGTTGCTCTATCTTAAACTTATAAAGAATCTTAAATAAAATATTTCATTTTCAGAACAAGGGAAAGAATCAAGAACTTGGAATACAGTGACTATAGGCTGTGAAGAAGTGATCAACAAATAAGTCTAGAGTTAGCACACCCCCACCTAGTCCAACTTCCTCTAAAATTTATACATAAAATGGGAAGCCATACCTACAAGTAACAAGACCATAGATTGAATAATCATAAAACTATTTAGTATAGATATAAAAAGAAAGTTAAGCATGGGTAAAAGCACAGATCTATGTCACCGTTTGTGATACAAAAACTTGTTTTGGTCAAATCTCATTTCTCTATCAAAACTCAATTTTTTTCAAAAACTAAAAATACCCTTTTATAGATCTCAAATTCAATATCATCATTATATAAATTTTTGAGTGTTTTAATTAGTTATAATATGTTATAATTTCAAAGTATTATAAGTGGATATTTCAACATTTCAAAAGATGCTCCCTCAAAAAATGAAAAAAAATAGTAAATCATATCAAAAAAATTAAAAAAATATATTTATCTCTAGAGTAGAGAATCCTCTTCATGAATATGTAATTTTTTTCAAGAAGGTATAGATTTGATAAGAAAGTTTTGATGGGAGGAAAAAACTATTGGATTCTGATAAGGTCGAACTTGAGTACTTATAATACAGAAAATATACATCAAAAATAATTTTTTTTTTTTTGTGCACTAGCTATACATGTCATCTATAAGATATTTTCAAATTAGAACAAAAAAAGATGATTTGCATATACTTTTTTGACGGGAACTACACCCTATATTTTTCACAGTTAAAAATGGACTTCAAAATAAAATAAAATGAATAAATTCTTACTCAAAAAATTATAAAAATTATAGGCATAAAATTCATCCAATTCTACACATTTCATCAGTTTACATCATCTTCATATTTTAAATGCAAATACCATTTTTTTTTATCACTAATGTTGAACTGTCACATTCTGATATCACGTTTCTTTATAAAAGGTGACACAGGTTTGTACTTTTACCCGCATATCATTGAGGAAATTGAAATAATTATGAAGTTATCATTCTTGGTACATTGGACAAAAGAACTAATGGTATAATATTTTTTTATGTAGAATATACAAAAGAAAATACAATGGTAGACTATAGTGGATTCAAAATTATTATAAACAAGATTCATTAGGCATTTAAGTAAGAAAAATAACTTAGGTTTTCTTTCTTCTAATTCTTTAATGAGAATAGATTCATTAATTAAACAACAGCATGAGAATCTATAGCCATGACTAGTTTATCTATATCCATGAATAGATTAATTTACATTATGTAAATCCTAAACCTAAACCATGACAAACCTAAACTAGACACTCGTATCAAACAACAACACTCAAAAAGTGAGCTATGAGCACTCTTCAATTATTGTAAAATATTATTATGTACTATGAATGGTAACTACTAATCCATTCCATTTTGTCTCGTATGGGCATAATAGAACCATGAATTAGTTAAATTATTGCTTCTTACATTCAATGTAAATAGGAAGAATAGTTGTAAGATAGTTTCTCAATGCATTAGGAAACACCCAACAGTTTCTTGATATCTTCCTAAAAACTTAAGGTTGCATATATTAGCCATTATTCCTATAAGATGTGTCATCAAACAAATAAAACTAGTTTGAAAAGATTGTAAGTGCAGTTTTCATAGAAAAAAATGATAAAATAATAAAATATGATTTTCAAGTACCTCAATGCTCAACAGAGATATTGTGGGTGCATATCTATCAACTAAATTTTCATAGTTGTCAACAAAAAAATAGTGAAGCTCCATTATATATTATCACCAAAAAATCCACCTTTGATTATTTTCAAGAACTTGTAAATAGGGGTTGCATTGCTATTATTGACCTCAACCTACATCATCAAAGTGCAATACAAACACAAAAGATAAAATGTAATAACTTTGTTTACTAGTTAAATGAAACTTGAAAAAAAACAATTATTTTACACTAACATTGCCCCTAAAATATCTAGTAAAGATATCTAATAAGCAATCAAAATATAGTTAATATGCTAACCTTGCCAAAAATGGGAAACTCTGCTATATAGCAAGTACATGTCACCTCTGCAATCTTATCATTATCACTGGAATTGCATTGCAAAGGATGAGGTTATGCAAGAACACACTAATGAAAGTAATCCGAAGTTTAAAATTGGAAATTCAATTATAGAGAAACCTGAACTAGAAAAATGTATTTGACTCTATATGGGTGGGGCTAGTTAGGTTTAATATATTGTAAAGAATGAATTCATTTTCTTCCACTTTAGTGATGATGTAGGAGGAAGACAAACAAACAAAGGTTTGGTAGAGCTTATATGTAGACAATAAAAAACCAAAAGCTTTTCAGATGAAAATATTCTTTAGGAGATCACCAATCTATGCATTATAGTAGTGTTGATTTTAGCATACCCTTCAATGTGAGAATGTTATTCCTCTAAATAGATAGACATATGACCAACAATCATTACTGGAATTAGAACAAAAAGAAGAAAACATATAGATTATTTTAACTAATGATTTTTGCAATGCATGATCACATAGTTGACTATGCATTTATATTCAATCTATTTAAATGATATTATTGGTTAATGAAAAGGACATCTCTGTTGGTGTTCGCATAAATATCTAATTTTTTTTGTGTATTACCATATTTGACTAGCAGTTACACAATCATATAAATGCCAAGATCATTCTGATGGAAGAGGTGTATAGAAAATCCACTTATATGTTGCTTACTATCCTATAAATACTTTAATGATTTTAATCCTTAATTATTTTCTAGCAAACTAATGATTTTTGTTCTAATTGCTAAAGGTAAACAAATTTTAAGAATACAATAACATTTCATACCTTTTGAATGATGAACTTATAGCTGGGACACCCAAAGAAAGTCCAAAGTTCTCAATCTTGGAACTAAAATCACTGCCAAGAGAAGCATGATTTTTTTTTCAAATAAAATCCTAATTGCCCCAAATATTTGTAGACTAGGGAAAAAATACAAGAAATATTTGAGAGGGAAGAATGTGCTAGAGTTCATGCTATCAAAAAATCACATTATCCCTGTATCTAGCAGCTATCTTTTGTGGGGGATGAGTAGTTGTAGGTGAAATGGTTTTAAAATGCATCATTATTTGTAAAATGAACTGGCATAAAAAAATGTGCAATCCTCATTAAACCTTTCTTTGACATAAGAGATTAGTATTTAGCTCTCATAGTTGTAAGTCCCTAGCTTGCCCATAAATGAATGATAAATATTTCTTTCCATTTTTAGTACTAGAAGCGTAGATGAATGATATGTAATACTTGGCACACACCAGATGCTCAATGCCAATAGCTCCAGTAGCGCGTAGAGATAAAAAGATGAAAACACAAACAAAGTTTTTTTTTTTTTTTTTAAATTTGAGCCCAAGTTGGTAAAAGTTTTTTGACCAACTTGGGAAACCATAAGTTGGTCAAAATTTTGACTAGATTGGGCATAAAAATAGAAAAAAAAGGTGTTGAACAAGTCTCTTGAGGATTTGGTTAAAAATTTAGGTTAGAATTTGACCTCTAATGTACTGGTGTAATGATCACATTCTATATCATAAACAACATGAATTTGCAACATAATTTTTTGATTCTCATATTAGAAGATATCAGTTAGATCAAATAACAAGAAAGGTGCCTCACAAGGTTCTTCAATACATTCTTGTTATTCCATGTCTTAAACGATTATATAGGTGCACTAGCTTGGCATAGTTTATGGATTATCATGCACATAATAGAATTCAAGATGATATTATGTAAATGCTTGTGGAGACATAGAAAAAATATGGCCACACTTGAAAGAAGAACCTTGTAATCTCAAGCTTTCATTTGCAGCACACGGTGTCAATCCATTTGGAGATATGAGATATGTTTATCCAGTGTGAACTATTTTTGTTATTAACAATAACATTCCTCCTTAGATGTCCATAAAGATAGAGAACATGATATTGTCAATTACTAGGTAAGTAAAAGGTTAAAGATATGAACATGTATATTGAGCCCCTTATTGATGAGTTGTTGAAGTTATGGAATGAGGTCACTATATATGACATCTCTAGACCAATAGGACAACGACAATTTTAATTCCATGCAATGCTTGTATAGAAAATATATTATGCCCTTGAGCTAACTCATTTTTGCGGTATGTTATATTGTTAAGGTCACATATTTTTGGTCTTATAATGCTTACATTTTATTTTTGTATGTTTAAGTTGTGAATAATAATTGTGCATGACCCAATTGTACATGATCTTTTAGGTATTTAGACAAAGGGAAAATTTGCATGTCTAGTTTGTGGTTTGAGATGAAATCTCATTGTTCATGAAGTTTAGGAAAGTAGGTGTTCAATGACTTTATGCACTTTCTCCACAATAATCATAAGTACAAATTACTAAAAAAAATCTTCTTAATGAGAAAGAAGAGACAATGTCAAGGCCATGAAGAATGATACCTCATCTATGGAAGTTGGAATACAATCGACTAAATCACCAAGGTAATATTCAATTTGTGGGCTGAAGTTTAAAATTTATATTTTGATATTTTCTTTTATTTAGTAATGATCTAACTTATGCTCATGAAAGTCATCAAGAAATCAACAACAAACTTCCTAGAGGAATAAAATTTATCCTACTCAATTTAGTAGATTATCATAGTACAAGGATCTCCAATTGTCCATTTGTTTGATGCTATGCATATTGGAAATAATGTAACATAGAAACTATGGAAAATATTGGATGGAAGGTGTAATAGAGAAAGAATTTCCAAAATTTCTAATGACATTCATGACTCCAATCATGCACTACAAAATTTTATTGAATCAAATAGCAATGGAGACTACATAAATACAAGTGCCCTTGGTTGTCAATGGAGCAAAAAAGTGATACATTAAAAAATGTCATAAAAAAACAAAATTTCTCACATGATTCTTGGTAAATATAAATAATCTTATATCAAAGAAAGGTGATTTTGGGGCAGGGCTGAAAACACATGATTGATATACCTCTGTCAAGGTAAATCATATTCTCTATTTACAATATATTTGTAAATTTGAATGTACCACCTATTGTAATATTTCATAATATATTGAAAATATCATTTTTTAATGATTGCAATGTGTCCTACCTCTATCCCTTCCACACCAATTTGACAACATTATCAAACATGTTATATATGATCTTGGAAAATACATGAAGTTAGAAGTGTTATTTATTAGATTTTTGTACATATATTATATTTATGACTTTCTTTACTTTTTAATGTAAATTATTGTATATTTTTATCTAAAATCTCATTTATATGTTCTTGTGTGTTGAATCTCTTTTAGGTGGTTAACATCTAAAGAAACTGATAAAAATGATATAAAATAATGGAAGAGAAAAATTCCACAGCTCATGTATGAAATGAAAAAGTCTCTACCTTCAACTTTTTTTGATGCTCAAGAATACTACCTCATACATTAAGTTGAGGAGATTGAATTGTGTGGACCTATAAAAACTAAGTCAATGTGGATGGTTGAGAGACATTTGAAATTCATGAAAGGCTTAGTTTGACACAGATCACATCTTGAGGGTTCTATGGTAGAGAGATATATGGTATACTAGACCATGATGTACATTCATGAATATCTTCCCAAGTTTGCATCAAAAATCCATGTAATCGCATTTGGGATCCCAACTCCATTAATACATTTGAAGGGGAATGCTTGATGGGGAAAGGTAGATTGAGGAAAGTGCGAAGTAATTATAAGATGTTATTGTAGTTAATTAATTTTTATCCATCATCTATATAAGTTGTTTATAACTAATCTAGTTGTTTTCTTTATAGTTAGTCATGAGTGGGATGCACTACATTTGTATATTGTAAACAATCTTGATTGGATGACAGAATGGATTTAACAGTCTCAAGAAATTGGTCACTCATTAACATGGGATGGTGCTGCATCATTGGTTAAAGAAGCTCATCATAATGGAGATCCTAATGTTATGCCAACAATATTTGATCTAGCATATGACTTAATAGATAGAAATGTACATAGAAGATTAATAATCACGACCCATAAGTTTAATATCAACTCATAGATAGATGCAAATAATCTTGACATGTTTGAATAATTGAAGATCAACCAACACAAATCTATATACTACCATGGCTATAAATTTTGCATGAAAAGTTAGATGAAACAAAGAAAGCTTGTGATTTTGGTATAAGTGCAATCTTTGAGGTCACCAATATTTTATCTAGAAATGACATACATCCTGAACAATCTAAAAATCAATACTATGACATTTTGGATGATATACTTGAGAGTGAATTCAATTCATTCAAATTATTTCTATTTGTCATCAAATAGTATAGGCTATAGATGAATCAAAATGATCCTGATAGGACTATTATTGAACATGATAGTAGATTTAAAATGATTAATACAAGGTTATTTGAATTGTTAATCTCAGATTTATTTTGGCGAGTGTCTATATACTTAAGTCATTTACTTAGTTCATGTTGAACAAGTAACATATGCTAAGCACAACATGTAAGTTAGAGCATGTTGAGTAAATAGTGAGTGCCAAGTCATTCAAGTGTTGAGTAGATAGTATGTGCTAAGTGACTTAGGTGCCTAGCAATCAATGCATGTTGAGTCATTCAAATGCCAAGTGACAACATTGAAGTCATAGTTAGTACTAAGCACTAGGGATTTTAGATGCCGAGTAACACAATTTTGAAATAATTATTTGTATTGGCACAAACTACTATGTAAACCATTTTTGAGCTTACTTAAGGATTGATTTATGATCTTTTATTGATAAGGATGAATCTTAAGTGCAAATCCGTATGTATTACATGTATCCAATCAAAAAAAGGGAAGGTTTAAGTGGAAATATGGGTGAATAAAAGTTATTGATTCATACCTAATCCTAAGTCACCTAGGTCTCCTTAATGAGGAAAAACCCTAAAATGTTCTAAGTGTAGAGAAGGAGAGTTTTCAATATGCAAATAGGACATTCATGGTGATCAAGGTATTATGATTTGAGTTACATTGCATAATCAATTAAAAAAGAATAGAGGAAGGAAATAGTAGAAATCAGAGAGACATCTAATGAGAAAGGATCTAGTACACATTAGTATAGAGGTGATCTAACATCAAGCAACAAAGTGTGAATCATAGGATCATTGCTGAGACATTCTAATAGGTAAATCAGTTAAATCTCTTAATAGAGTAGTCCTAATAGGCTGTATTGAAATCCTCTAACAAGGTGCTTATTTAATTTTGAGTTGAAGTCCTTTAATCACACACACTTCTAATAGGGTGTTGAAATTCTTTAATAGGGTAAGACCTAACAATCTTTGTAAGCTTTTAACAGGCTAGACCTTTCACAGGGTAGATCATGTTTCATGATCAAACATTGTAACCTTCATTGGATACACTTGATTACTGTAGTAGTAAAGATTTGTGGATATCATCCCCACTCTAGTTTTACCTTCTCATTAGAGGGTTTCTAGGTAATCATATCTAGTGTTATATATGTATGAATGCTTAGTTGTTTACATACTTGTTTACATCATGGTATTTCAATTTACTTATTGAATTGTGAGATGGATGTATGGTGAATGTTTTTATGGGTAAAAATTTGAAGCACTAATTCAAAAGATGAATTAAATGATGATCACAAACAACTATTACACAATGAAGAAGAAAAAAAGATGATGATTCTTGTGATGCTAGCAATGATGGTGATGATGATGATGATGATGATCATCATGCTAATGAAGACAATGATGATCAAGGAGATGATGGTCATGGTGATGATGATCATGATAATGGTGATGAAGATGGTGCTGGTGACAAAGATGATCAAAGTGATAAGTATGATGATGGTTATGATTATGATGACATCAATGAAAATGATGATCAATGACGCGATCAATGAAATGTATGTTCAATATCAAGTATGATGGGGCCATGATTTATTTATATAAATTTGTTTAACTTCTATGTTTTTATAATTAAGTTATTATGTGTTGAACTTTACTATTATGGATAACTACCACACATAATGTAGAGGTAAGGAATTAAAAAATATACAATAATTTCGATGAATATATCATATAATTTTTGTATTCTATATAATTTGTAGCATATATATCATGTAATTTTGGCTAACTTAAGATAAATTATTTACATATGCAAGATATTTAATGCCTTTGACCATAATCTTTCACAGTAACATGTATCGACAAATATAAGTCAATAGACCCTATATACAATTTTTTATTTTCATATCTTCTCTTTACCATCGATATCAACTTTAATCCTAGTATGTATCTCATTTTATGGATTATAGGTATCACCAAATAGGTATTTGTTTGACTTTTCTTCCTTGAGTGAAGAAATTGTTAGAATAGAAGACAAAAGTGAGACATCTAGTAGGTCTAAAATAGGGATATCAACTAGAGGTCAAAATATTAGAATAAAAATCAATAAACAAATGCAATTTCTTTTTGCTAAGGGGGTGTCATGTTCTTATGAGAATGAGAGAAAAGGAAATAGGAAGGTTCCCTTAAGGTATACACATCTTTAGAAAGAATGTGTACCCAAGGAACTACCTCTAGTTAACACTGATTTTTCTGTTAATGAAAGGATATATCACATAGGTCCATCTTCATTACATAGTTTCAACCCATTTTTTTATGGATGACATAAAGGCCAGTTACAATAAAATTGTTGAATTGATGGAGTATGTAGGACCTTGTTACAATTGCAACAATTGGATGTAGATTGTGCAATATAAAAAAGGTATGTGTAGGTGTGCATTGTCACCAAATTGTATACAATGCAAAGAATATTATCAAAGTAAAAGGCTCGCTCTGCATATTGGTGGAAGGCCAAAAATAATAGGTAATATTGTAGAATTTATAAATAGTTCTCAACCTGTGTCAACTAATAAGTGGCCAAATTGTATATTTGAGGTAGGCACAAGAAACCACATTTTGTATGTGCAATGAAATCAATAAGTGTAGGGGAAGAGCTTCTGATAGATTACAATTTGAACCGTGTAGATATAAATTTTTTTTCCTATCATGGGACTGGTAAGTATAACTTTTAAACCAATTGCCCCCATTTAATATTGACTCAAATATACAATCTACTATTTTATTATTTTTTGGTAAGTCTATTACATTCATTTCACTGCTGATTGCTAAGAATCACTAATTTTTCAAATGGCGACATGGATACACCACAAGACATAAGTAGGGATGTACCTCACACACCTTTAGTGAAGGTTACCTTAATTAGTGTAATTGTACAAATTATATAGAAATAAATGTCATATTATTATGTTCTTTTCTTTATGGCTTTGTAGTTATTTTGATAGAATTTTACTAATATTAATGTCACAAGTTGATATGTATTGATAAGGAAAAGAAAAAATGATAGTAGATCAAATGTGATCTAAAACTCAGGCATCATTTATAGATGACATTGCTTGTAGCACTAACCCCATCTTCATTGCCCATAAAATTATAAAAAATATAGTGATGAAATGCTTACCTTGTCCTCGACCAAAACATATCGAGGAGATAGAGGAACTAAAAGAAGAATTGATGCCTAAAGTCAATTCTTTGAAGGTAAGAAGTAATTAATCTTAAGCAATAATTAAAATTCAATCGATGTTTATATTTTATAGTATCATATGGATCATGATCCAAAATATTATGTGATCTTCTTACAAGATTTGGTGACACTTATGAGACCACGTGGTCAATATGGTGAGGGTTATAACACACAATCTTCATGTTAATAACACTTTCTCTTTACAACATTATAACACTTAACTTTGATCTTTATCCATTACAAATGAAAATAAACAATGTTGAAAATGTTTTTGCTAAGAATGTGCCTTTCTCCTTTGGATGTCCTTGAAAATGATGGTTTGATTAATGCTCCAAAGTCCATAAAGCAACTCCTATGAGAAGAAATAATGCAATAATTGTACACCACATTCCTACATCAAAATTTTACACTACTATAGTTATACAAAGGTAAACCTGCTATGCATATGTAAATTAACTCTAGTGCACCAAAAAATTCAATGTGAGAATTATATGAGAGCTATAACCTATAGATGATTATCTTAAAGTATACTAGAAAATATAAGAATAGTTCTACATACAAACATTTGAGGCAACCTATTGTACAAGCTCATCATAATTGGGGTTTGGTTTCTCATTTCCAAAAGATTTAAATTTGTATGGAAGGGCATAAGGTATCAAGGCCACTACAACAACAAACACATCAATAATGAAGCCCCTCATCATTTTGGTGTTACCTTCCAATGTATGCTCAAGCTCTTGAAATCCAACCTTTCTGGGCACAACAATCAAAAGATGTTTTCGATTATTAGGAAATACCCACCCACATGGTATTAGTTTGTCTTGACCTGGCCATACTATATCAATCATTTTTTGACCCACGGTTTTCTGGATGTGTGACTTTGCAACTCTGATTTCTACAGGAATAATAGACAAGCTAGATCGATTTCTCCAATAACTTACCTTGCAAAATCATGTTTAAACTATATTGATGATCTGAAAACTAGAACCAAGAAAATTTGCATTTTTAATTAAAATTTATAGGACTAGTTAAGTAGTGAAATTTGTTTGTAGCAATGTATTCTGCAACTGTGAACCTCCTACAAACACCTTTAACTCTACTAATTTTATTTCATTTCCACTTAAATTGGAGAGTTGAGGATAACTTGTAAAATTAAAATTTCCTCCTTTCCTCAAGAAATTGTCAATTGAATGAACAATTGTTTAGATTGCATCATAAGCATATAGTCCAAATGTATTGAAGTGGAAATTAATTAGCTTAGTTTTGTAAAGATTGTTCCACCTTACTCTAAAAGTATGTTGTTGATTTAAAATTTGAATATGCTTGTATATAGCAAGGACTCCTTGGAGTGAATTCATGGTTTCATAGTCAATTTCATCAGAGTCTAGAAGGGAAGAGAGCTAATCTATGGCTATCCAAAAATAAGTATTGTTCAACATCCCAAGGCATAGTACCTTAGAGAAGAATTCAATACTTGTGTCTAGATTCATATGCATAACAAATACCCTTAACTCCATGAAAACTAATTGTACTGAAATGCTTCTAATGTCATTCTTACTGACTCTAAGAGGAAATGATATTTTGTTAACAATCTTAGCATTAAACTATTCTAGTGCATCATTCAAATAAGATACTCCATTTCTCTTATAATCATCATTTGTATATGCAACCATAATATCTTTCCAGCCATAGAAACCAGTCACAATTGCAAATGCCATCATTCCATACATATCATTTATATATGCAACCACAATAAGAAGCTATCCATTTCTCCCATAGAAACCAATCATTCCATACTGATAGGATGAGAGAGTTGGATTTGTTGCTCCAAATGAAAGAATTAGTACATGAAGTTCATTGGCTACATGTGAAACAATATGAGCAATAACAAAAGATTGTGGCCCTACTAGTGTAATATTATTTTTTTTCATCAATATTATAAATGCTTCTAGCTATTATCCCATTAGATCTTTATCCATTGCAAATGTCTTTGCTAATAATGTATTCTTTAGCTCATGATGAAGTGCAGACGCTTGCTTCAGTCACCTATTTGATATTGTCGAGTGCATTTTTTAGATACAAGGAGCTTGCATACATATTCAAATATATCAAGTACAAATGGTAAAACCTTGTTTTGCTATATTTTGTTATGTTCTAATCATGCATTGTTATTTTTGTTGGGTGAATTTTATACTCATGGACTTATTTTTTGCACTAATAGATACACCTACACTTGATAGAACAACATAGACCATTATTAGTGAATCATAACCATTTCTTGGAGTAGCCCATGTGACTAGTACTAGTTCATTTGTAGGGACATTATTTCTGAACAAGAAACCTATGTTTTTAAAAAAAAATTATCAAAGCTTCTAGGTGCTTTACAATTGTTATTATTTATAGTGTAATTGTAGTTTCCTTATACATAACACATTTTGGACTGATAATCCTATGATGTTTTTGTAGGAAATGATGTTCTCTATGATACTCTTTTTGAAATGACATTGAAGCTATTTGTACCCACCATATGTAAAAGGTGTGTAGTTTCATATCATTGCTATAATATTTTTCTTTTCTTCCATTTATTGTACTATATTAAAGTTATTGATCTAACAATTTTATTTTAATTTTAAAAGGTGGAATGAATAGGGTCTTGAATTAAAAAATAAGCTCATTATATCTTTGAGGACCTCTTTGAAAAAAATATTTTTGACAGTGCCCTACTTCTCAAAAGATTGTCCAAACATTTAAAGATTGTGAGGGACCAATATAGAAGGGGTCTAAAGGATAACCCAAATTACGAGTGTCCTCCTATGATGCCATTGATGGAGTGGAATAAAATAATAGATGATGCAAAAGAGAAAAGGCTAAATGGTAAAGGAATTGAACCATAAAAGGGAAAAAGAAGGTATGCCATGATAGTATTAAGTACAATGTAATCATGCATTAATTATTGATCTTTGTAAATATATAATCTAACATGTTTCAAATTTTCATAGACTGTAAGACACATAAAAAGCTGTAGAAGTGAGACTACAAAAGATTGGCCAACAAAAAATTGGCCCTAATGTCTATATGAATCTTCACTCTTAGCTTGAAAGTAGCAACAATGGAATTTCATATAATTTTTTTAATATAATATTGCAAGCAATTTTGTTTAATCAAATCATACATGTAAAATTGATGATATTAAGCAAAAAATATAGGGCACAAAATTCAATATAGAGCCCACAGATGAAGATAAAAAAATTTCCTTAAAGGAAGTCTATAAAGTCATAGCTACATGCCTACATCGAGAAACTAAAAGCTATACCCAAGAATTTGGTGCACCAAATGAGACACAAGTAAATTGGTCAAATGAAAAGTAAATCAAATTGAATAGTTAAGAAATTTATATTTTGGTGTTAGTTTCCAACATAAATTGACTACATAAAATTAAACATAACATTTCACTAGAACCTTCAAATCCTATCACAAAACCTACAGGTGATGAAGGCCATGATGTGTAACATAGTGGCGGAGGTATTATATTGAGATTAGCAATTAACTACACAATTACAAATAGAATTTAACATCTTCCAATTCAATTTGATTTGTAAACTTTTTTTGAATATTTAAGAGCATTTTGAACATCATGGTGAACAAGTGGAGCATGTTCGAAGTATTTAACATGTTGAGGTGGTGATAGATCAAAATTTTATTGTACATGATATGGCATTTTCAAGTAAGAAAAATGCATGTTATGTTCTATTGGTTAATGAAACACTTGTAACAGTAATAAAAAAGAGTATGCCAATTTAACCCATTTACTTGTTATTGCAACAAAGCCCCCTTTAGTGTAGTAGCCTCGTGCTCCTCAAAATAGTAGGAGGCATCATAATTTCATATTATATGTGACATAAGAGGAGGAGAATGAGGAAGATATTGATGTTCCTATCAGCCTTTTCCTTAAGAAAGCTAAGAAAAAAGAAGAAGAAATGATTTTTTAAAAATGCTCTTCGATAAACCTTGTTTGATAATGAAAGAACATTATTTTAAGTAATTATCTATAGATGTTGCATATTAATATTGATTTTTATGTCATGTTAATGAATATTTTTATGTGTTAATGAAGTCTTGGTTAGTATTTCGTATTAATGAATGTTATGTGATTGTATTGATTGAATGTTATAGTTCAAAAATGGATGAATGAATGAATGAAGTATGTAATTAGTTTTTAATGGGGAATTTAGATTGATGTTAGGTTGGGGGGGTAGGCCAGATGAGCTTCCACCTTTATGTGGTTGGCCTTATTAAGTAAAGAATATTAAAGTATTCTCAAAACCAAGTGAAGCTCAAACTAACATACCCTCATTAATTAATGGAAGCCCATAAACATAAGAAACAAGGCACTACTATCCTTCCCATCGATGGGTTGCAATCTTTTGTTCAACCCCTCCAAACCATAACACTTATCCTTGACAATATACACTATGCAAGCTAATTTCCACAGAACATAACTCGTGTTGAAGAAACTAACATGGAACATGTTGTCCTTGATGGTATGTATGAGTGAGTGCTTTCTTTCAAATATTCCAATCCAATATTTTGACTTTATTTGTTGGGGAATGTAGTTACATTGTCCACATTTTTTGCAAGAAGTTTTTGACATTATGCTTTTAAGGTAATCAAATTCTTTCTCTTTTTATATTTGGTTAACTAGTTAGAGACCTTGATTGTCATAGGCACAAATGGAATCTTGTTAGGAGCATAAACTCTTCAAGGTTTGTACCCTCTTGAGACCATTACAATAATGGGTAGAATATATGCATAAGTAAGTTATCATACTTATTAATTATTAGCTATTATGGATTCCTTTGGATGGAAATAACATTATTGATTTTGGCGAGAATGACTCAAAAACCAAGATATTATCTAAGAGAGTGTGAAATCAAAAAGAAACCCACATCAAAAATCAGAATGAAAGAGAATAGCTGTTTTGGTTTATCATAATGAAAATTTGAACCTATTTTCTTTTATATTACAAATATAGTCCATTAAATTCCTTCTAATATACTATAGACTTATTTGGCTTTTCAAATGACTAGAGGCAGAGAAAGTTTATAACCAAGCTATTTATTTTTAAAAAAACTATCAAATATATTGGTGAATTGACGATTCATTTGGAATCTATAGAATCATCAATGGTATGATTTTTTCCCATTATTATTCAATTTTCCATCATCAAGTTATCTATTAAAGTGCAATGAGATTTTCTTTAATGAAAATTATAGTGTGGCAGACTATTTGTTCTCAGTATTTTATTTTTTATTATCTTTGAGACCTTAATAACTAATCCATGGATATGAATGATGGAATATATAATTTGTAGGTATGTGTAGCAATCAAAGCGAAGGCATCTATTATTGTAATTTTTACGTCATCAGGATGGGCTGCAAGGTACCCATAATTTTTTATTTTTTGAATGATTTTCTTCCACATTGATTTTCATACAAAATGTTGGGTTTAGATTAATTGTTATATCTTTAGGGGTGGGTGGTGTAACTCACTTAGATTTTGTGGTTAGAGATTATGTAAGCATTGGTCACACTAATTCCATCAAACATTTAACGGATGTTGTCAAACCTTGCCTTGACTTTTCTATATATTTCTTCAATGCCCCACCTCACTCGAATCATTGAATAAGAATTGGAATCCATCATTTGAAATTTCATTTAACCATTAATAAGATTTATTTTACATAGGAGCACCAAAAACATCAATCAATAGAAATGTTGTTTCTTTGTTTGATGTTTCATATACCGCTATAGTTACAATGATTAGTCTTCATGAGTCAAGATACATTGTAGCAATCGCAGTATGGTCAAAAGAGATTTTTAGATACTATATTTCTATAGAATATAGTGAGCTTTTTTATCACTATATAGATGAGGCCTAATCTTAAGATAGTGATGAGCGATGAGGAAATTATATCTCTGTGACATATAGTGATCCCTTTTATCGCTATGCAAAGAAACTGCAAAAATAATATAGAAACATGCAATAAAGGAGGCTTATCACTATAACATATAGCGATCATCGAAAAAAAAAAAACAAATATAATCATTACAAAGATGAGAGATAGTGATGTGGTATCATTATAAGTCATGGAAATGAGTGTTTTTGGTGATAGAAAAGGAGGAGACATCTTCTAGACCAAAAGTCTTTAAGATCTCTTTTACATAAATATTCACTATTGTCATATGGTAGCAATTCATCACCAATTTCCTCTCCAATTGGGCCTCTCTCTTTAGATCCTTTTTAAATTGTTCATCCTTCCTCTCCATTACACATAGAAGAACCTCTGTACTTGGATCTACATAAGACAATTTTGGTCTTAGCTCTGCAATATTACTAATATAGATAACATCAAGTTTGTCATTTTCTTTTTCACATACCATACCGACACGTTTCCTAAATTCCATAGGATTGTCTCTCAGATTATCTTGGCCAAGGTATACTAGTTGTCATTTACAACCAGGATTTTTCATTTTTTCCAAATAATGGATCTCCTTCAAATTGTCACGAAGAAAAAGGTAATGCAACATTTCATTTCTCTTGTGGTCCTCACAGTAAACAACACACTCACTTATGGCTGCTTCCACCAGCTTCTTTGTTGTTGCAGTCAAGCCCAAGTCTAGTTTTGGAAGCCTCTCCCCATCTTTATGAATGACGCCTTTACACATTTATTTATTTATTTTAGTTCCAATCACCTTCCTAATTGTCATCACCTCCAACACACATGATATCATTTTCACATTCACATCCACAATTTCTTTATCATCCTTTGATTTGTTGAGGAGGTATTTAGCTAGTAAAATGTTGCCAACTAAAGCCTCATGGTTTGTACTTGCCTCTGCTTCCTTCAATTCACCCCACATATCCTTATAATCAACTACTAATAGAATAGGATTAAACAATAAAGTTAACAAAAATTTACAAAGATAATTCAATATAAGATAATAATAATAATAAAGTTAAACACATAAAATGTTGTAGATTGAGCTTTGAATTATAAAAATATAAATTTCTAACTATAACTAAGTATATAGTTTTAAAAATTTATTTTGATATGTAAATTATGTAAGATATTATATATGTTTAAAAAATGAGATTAATCTTGTACCCTCTTAAAAAATTTCTACTCAGACCAAAACAATAAAATAATTAAAATCAATAAAAAAGGTACTAAGTAAAAATTCATAGGTTGTAGATGTGATGTGGTATATTTTAATCTTAAGCCCTGTTTGTGTGAGGACAACTAAAAGTGTAATGGGGGAAGTTGTGAGTCCTATAGTTGGTGCTATTTTCACCTTTTTATCCTATTTATTACTTCCATCAAAATTTAATGTGTGGATAATGTTTTCAATTAATTATGATATATATGTTATATAAAATGAATGATTATGGTATGTGATTTTCCATGGTTATTATGCTATCATAATTTTATTAATAGTATAATGTGAATGTATGCTTGTTTGTTAAGAGGTCCCTTGCAACATGTGTGGAAGAAGCTAGAGGACATAGACCAAATGAAATTGCTATAAAACTTTGCTAACTTTGTCTTATAAGGAATTAACACCCAAAGGATCTGGAGGAGTTTGTAGGATGATAAATTCATGTTTCATTGACTCATGTAGTGATTCTCCCATGTTCCTATATTCTTTTATGTTGATTAATTGTTCAAACATGACTAAGACACGTGTTAGTTAGTTGGGGTCTTTTAGTTTCATAAAGGAATAAATTTCCCTTAATGTTAGGGAGGTGTGATGTGTCTCCCTAGAAAAATTTAAGATGTAACTAAGCCCACTCTCCTGGACTATGTATAAAGTCTAGTTTTGCCAACAATTGGTGGATCAACCAATGCACATGTGATATACTTAAATTCTTCCTTGATTTTTGATTTGCTAAGTTGTTACTACAACTGTCTACTATCTACTATTTCAAAGGAATAAAGTAAGTGACTTGATGATGTGTTAAGGTTACTCGTAAGTCTAAGGTTACATCTCTTCAAGTAATGACTACTTAAGGAAATGTAATTCTCTTGAAGTTAGATCCATTTAGTTAAGCAATATTGTTTTAAAATTATTTTTTGTGGTATAACTGTTATGTTGAAAATGAATCAATTAGCAATTATACTACACTCAAAACAACTTTTCCTTGAATCCATCTATAATTAGATGAATGCATGGGCCAACTTGATCTTGGTGCCTTAATCATTATCATTTAGTAGAGGCCTTGTGTTGCTAGGAGCTTCAATCATTTTATGAATATGATATTAAGCATGGGGGGTACCCTCTATATTGTGTGTGGATTCAATCATTTTTGTCATCAGAGGTGTTAGTTTCTTAGAGTAGTGAGGGATGTTGTTTAATGAAATTCTATTTGCAATCTTTGCACTGTGAAAACCTTATTGGGTTTTATTCAATGTGAGCTCATTGGAAAATTGTCTAGAACAAAATAGTGACTCATTGTCTAAAACATGATGTAAAAAATGGATCAATTAGCACTTTTTCTAACACTGAAAATAAATCTTCCAAGAAGCTATCTATAATTATATGAATGCATTGGCCCAACTTGATCTTGGTGCTTTAATCATTTAATAGAGGCCTTGTATCTTAGAATCTTCAATCATTTTATGACTATGATATCAAGCATGGTGGGTACCCTCTATTTTGTGTGCAAATTCAATCATGTTTATTCTGGTTTATCTTTGACATATGTGGGTGTGAGGGAGATAAGAATCAATAGGATAAGGTTAACTCACATTCCTACTCATGGTATAGGTGTGCCAACATGCTATGACCTCAACATATATTCTCTCCCTCTCCATGGTTTAGATGTAGGGAATGAGACACCTTGATAGATTGGAATAATTTGATTACGGATCTAGACTAAGTGCAATATTGAATGCTTAAATAAAATCAAATTAGTAGAAGTCTTACAACATTTATACATAAATGAAATTATGCATCAAAACTTAAGATGAGAAACAAAATTGAGAGAGAAGAAGATAAGAAGATGCAAACAAAGTTTGATTTCAGAGTTTGCCACAAACGTGACTACGTCTCCGGGTCTGCTCCAATAGAGTGAGACCAATCCGTTTATTCTCCAAAATCAATTACAAATGCACCAAGACTTATTCCTTTAAACACATCAGCATAGCATGCCCTCGATGTTCAAAATAGTCTTCAAAAATCTCTTAAACATTCTCCTGTTCTCACCACCTGAATCCTAGACCTCGTTAGCATTCAAAAAAAAAAATTGCAATAATAGTCAACTGGGCTCTGATACCATGTTGGAGTTGAGGAAAGCCAACTCTGAAGATGCCTAAAATATCCTGCATGCGAGAACCTGTCAAAGAGAAGCCAAGAAGAGGAAGAGCATGGAGCTAGGGAAAAACCCTAAACGGACATGAGAGACCACAAGTATGAAAACACAATGAAAATGTATTTACAATGAGAAGTGATGATAATACAATGAGAGAGAGCCTGCTTATAAAGAGCTCATGAAAGCTTGTAGAACAAGCTGTAAGGTGGTAGAAGATAAGGATGACAACTTAGCACATATCCACAAAAGGTGGAACATGCTAGAAGGGAACAAACTCCCATGTTGTCATCAACTAACCACTACATGGATTAAATACAAAATATTAAATAAATGCATTTACCTAAGTAAGCTTAAGTAATAGAATAAATAATTAACAATTAATTAATTATTTACTCTAACACCCCCCCTTAAGTGCAACTTAGGGAAATGCCTTAAGCTCACAAAACTAAGATGAATGCAAAATGGGTCCCGACAATGAGGCCATGTTAGGTACCCAAGTACAATGCAAGAAAATGCAACCTCTATAAGCAGGGAAAGAGAGAAAACCACGTGGGAAAAACCCTCCCCCAAAAAGAGGTAACCTAGTGAAGAACTGAAGAATTCTCCAACTAGGGAAATGTCCCCTAAAATAGGAACAAGGAGTGATCATGAAGAAGCATCACTGAAGCATGAAGAAGCCATAAATCTACCAAACTGCTGATCAAAAGAACCTCCATGGAAGAAGAAGGCATGAACCGAGCATGTCTATATGGTAGATGATCCATCTTACTGAAATGCATAGGTAGCTAGCCACTACAATCACCTTGTACATAGGATCAACCACTGAATACATAGTTCACACTATCGAAACATCGAACCACGGATGCATTATGGAACCTCATTGATTTATAGCCACTTGTATTGTCATCAATATAGGTCTATGAAATCTCATCTCAAGGTGGTGGTAGACCCGCTAAAGACCTAAAGATAAATATCCAAACTAATCACCGACCAGGTTGTCGTTGGTGATTACTTTGGATATATATCTTCCAGTATATATTTTTTAAAACTTAGATCAATGCTTACCAATATTGGTGAAACTTTTGACCCATCTTGGTCAAAATTCCCACCAAATATTGGTCAAAATTTTGACCATTTCATCAACCAAGATGTCGTTGTGGGTTTGGCATCCTAGTCGATTGAGGGCCAACATTGGTTGAATTTTTGGCAAATCTTTGGTGGAAATTTTGACTAATGCATCGACTAGGATGTAGTCATGGGTTTGACATCTAGGTCGATTCTTTGGTTGAAATTTCAACCAAACTTGGTCAAAATTTTGACCAATTGTCTCATTAACAAGGGAGGTCATTTTCAACCAAATGTATTGTTGAAATTTTGACACCTACAAGACTTGGTTGATGTTTTGATGATGAAAATAGAGACAAAAAAATTGGTTGAAAATTTGACCACCATGAGTCAAATTTGATAAATTTTCATCGAATAATGAGTCAAAATGTACTAGTAGGTATGCATGTGTGTACCCAATTTTACCTTAGGTTCTCATAGGTGGCACAAGTGTAGAAATAAGCTTATTTGTAGATATGCAATAGTGAGATACTAAGGGGGGGTACCATATTTATAGGGGCTAGGGGAGTTCAAGGTGTGCACCTAGAACATCCTCGAGGGTGCACATGGTGTGCATATGGGCATGGATGTCCTTTAGAATTGTGTCATTTAAGTGCATTGAGTGCACCATTGATGGGTGTGCATTTTCACACATTATTTTTTCCTTATCACAATTTTTCTTTTTGTCTCTCTAGATTTGAATGATGGTGACCAAATGAACCTACTAGACTCCCCTAGAACCGTAGAGGGATCCTCCCTCTCAAGGAACTTGAATAGATGCGCTATTTTAGAGAGTCGATGCTCTTTCCCAAAAATTGAAAAATGGGATCCCCATTTTTGAATAAAAAGGGGGATCCTCATTTTTGAATAAAAAATGGGGTGTGTGTTGTGAGGCCACAACAAATAGCCCAACAGAAGGAAGATATGACATAAACATTTTTTTATCAACAAGCCATCATTAGAAGATAATCAAGTTAGGACTTGATTCCTAGTTTTTATGAGAGGTTACTTGGGGCCTTGATTTGAAACTCAAACCTTTGACCTTTACGCTTAGTATGTGCTTTGGTGGGTTAATTCTGCTAATGTTCCCAAGCACTTTTTGGCACGAGCATTTAGTAGTTTCAAAACATATCTTCTACTAACTAGAAATATCTTCTAGAGTTCTCTCACAATTATACTTCTGACTATTATTGATTAGATGTGAGAATCCTTTTAGATGTCTCTTATTGAGACATTAGATTATTTTTTTAATATTATTTGAGTTTTGTTGGTCCCACTTCAACTTCATAGGGTTTGCATGTTTCCACTTGATTCACATTTACAGCTTAATTTTATTTTTGTAAGGTAATCATGATTAGGTATTGTTGACCTTGTTGGACCTATTTCTTTTGTCGATATTTCTTAGTGACACCTATTTTATTTATTTCCTTTTGCATACCCTCCCATCTGCATTTTGACTCTATGACAGAGAGGTGGTGTTTTGATTTCTTAATCTCTTATTCTTGGATGCATTTCATGTTCCTCTTTTAGTGAGTTTTGGGAGACTCATATGCCAACAAGCAATCTTTGTATGATCATGAGAAAAACCCTTTTCTACTTAGGCTAGAGAGTTTCATACTAGACTTAGCAACTGCATGCTCACATTATGAGAAAAGTGGTTAGTCATTTCCTTATGTGAATTTATTAAAGTCGAGAGTGATTTGTCTAGTGTATAAGTTGCAAGATGAAAACCCCTCAATTTCATACACATGATACTAGTATTTAGTCTTTTCAAGAGATAACATCATCTAACTTCTTTGTTGGAGAAATACCTCTTCCAAAAGTTTGGACTAGTGAGGGTGGTTCATAGTGTTAGTATTAGAATGGTTTTGACATTTGAGTGCCAACACAATTTAACTAATTTTTACATTCAAGCTGAGTACACTATGTATGCCGAGCCATAGCTTGTGCCGAGTCAGGAAATCCATCAGGTGCTGAGTGATCTTCAGGTGTCGAGCAGCCTTAAGGTGCCGAGTGAAGATCAAGTGCTGAGTGACTTCAGGTGCCGAGCATAATACAAGTGCTGAGTAATATTTAGGTGCCAAGTCATAAATGATGCCAAGCATCAAGAATCAGTAAGTGCCAAGTAACATAGAATGCACATATGAGTTTGTAACTTCACTAATTTAGATGTAAACCATTTTTATGGCTGACATTGATGAATCTCGAAGGATTAAATAGATAAGATTGAATCTTTTGTATTTCCTATGCAATATACATGCAACCAATAAGAAAAATGGAGAAGGCATGCAACCAATAATAAAAGTGCAAGGAATGAGCCAGAAATAGAGATTCAATATGGATCATAGATCCATGTCTAACCCTAAGTCTTCGAATGTCTTTATAAGGAAGACAAAATCTCATCGAATTAGAGAGATGGTTGAGGGAGTGTATGGAGAAATTATACTGGAGTTTAGAGTAAAGAGTATAAAGAATTAGAGGAAGAAAGCAGTAGTTAAAATATTTAGTTGATCAAAACTAAGCAAGGAATATGAAAAGACATCATATTTCATAGAATCAAGATTAGAGAAAGTAGATCAAGTGGTTGAATTCAGTAATCAAGGATTGTAAGCTATCAGGTTTATTATGTCTAATACTCTCTAGCCATTGTATTAGAAAGGAAATCCTATGTTGATAGGTTAGCTTAGCAGCTATTTTGTAGATCCTTTAAATAGGTGATTAAATCCTTTAATAGGGTAACACTTCATGTAAAGTGTTTTAAATCCTTTAACCAGATCACTATTGACATAGTGTAAAGCCTTTAATAGGGCAGACCATCAGAAGTGGTCAAACATTATTGTTGCAGTAATTTTGTGGGTATCATCTCCACCCTAGTTTTACCTTCTTATTCCTGGAGGGTTTCTAGGTTACCAAAATCTCAAGTGTTATGTGGTGATGCATGTTTATTTTTCATGGTTGTTTACATTCATTTAGTTTACTTTCAGTTACAAGTTTTAATGGTACAAAATGCAATACTTCTTAAGCATGCTTCCTATTTGAATATTCCAACAATTGGTATCAGAGTTGAGTTCTCTCAAGAAGAAGCTTAATAGCTTGGAGGAAAAGATCTAAAGATGGAAGTTTTCAAACTTGGAAAGATTATTGAGAATCAGGTGATTGATGTACAACTAGCTCTACTCAAAGTAGAGGAGGCTAGAGAGGAATTAAGAAAATCCTTGAAAAGAAGAAAGGAGATAGCCATAGTTGAAAATGATATAAACTACAAGGAGATTGATACCACACAAGTGTTTGCAAATGGAGACACTAAAGAGTTTGATGCAGCAATAGTAGAACTGATGGAGAAAAAAAAAAAGTTCAAGTAGAAGAGATAAGATCTCTCAAGATGGAACATGAATCACAGGCCATAATCTTATGTGAAATCACTCAACAAAAGAAAAGAGCAGTTGAGGATAGAGTCATGGGAAGATGACAAAAGGAATCTTGCAAACAGACTGGAAGAAAAATGTATTGAATTAACAAGGATCTCAAACATGCAGGTGGATACACTTGCCCAAATGATGAACCTTCATCATGAAGTCAATATGAAAGATATTGAGATCTCTACTTTAAGGATGCAGAATGAACAATTGAAAAATGAACTGAACAGAGAAAAAGAGATAGCAGAGAATCTCAACAAGTCAAGTGAAGCCATCAAGTACTTTGAACAGTTGATGAAATTCCCAAGATCTGCCCATGACACATTAGGACTTGGATACAACAACATTAAAGTTGGAGAATCATCAAAGAGTGGTGAGCAGAGAAGTGACAAAGGTAAGGATCCTAAACCCACTTGTCATTACTATAATAAAAAGGGGCATACTGCTAATGTTTGCAGGAGTAGAAGAATCAATCAACCAAACACACCCAAAAGCAAGGGTTACTATCACAAGTGTAACATGCAAGGACATATGACACAAGATTGCTGGTCTAAAGTCACAAGGACACAAAGATTTGATGGACATTGTCATAATTGTAAGAAGTATGGACATAGAGCATTTGAATGTAGATCAAAGCCTATGTGGACACCAAATCAGCATGTAAGAAGAAAAAACTATGTAAACCATTACAATTGGGATTATAACACCAAGTATAGCTATCATTATTGTCAAGAATATGGACACATCCTTGAAAATTGTATAGGACACACTTCAGAGGAAATTATAGTAGGTGGCTAAGTCAAACTACTTGCTTCAGTTGATTGAAAACTAGTCATATCAATAGAAATTGTCCTATAAGGTCCAAAGCACCAAAAATTGAATCCAACAAAGGAAAAGAAAATATTGATGTGGACCACATCAGAATAGACATGAAGAAGACATGGGAGAAAAATAATGAATCAAGTACATCCAATGGAAGGGTCGCTTCACCCACAAGGTCAAGTGATCATTCCTCATCCAATTAATCACAAGATGAGCCTACGGGGCTGATACATATAAGGAAGTATCATACATCAGCCCTAAACCATGAAGAAGTAATGCAAATTATAACTCTGCATGAGACAATATGCCAAGATAAAAATATGATGGCGAGTTGTCTTTGGATGTCGAGTAAAACTCTAGTGGATGCCTAGTTCCTAACAGCGACCGAGTTGATAACTAACAATGAGTTAAATAACTCCAATGGAAGTGGAAATGTAGTGCAAGCCGAGTAATGTTAAAATTCTTTAGAACTTGAGTGTGTAGTTGAGCATTTAATGCGATGGAAATGGGGTATATTATTGTGATTTTAATCACTTTTCTTCATCGCAAACCAGAAGCAAAGGAGAAGAAAAAAGAGAAGTGACTTCATAGCGGAGAATCTAGTGTTCCAAATAGATTTCAACCCCTTTCAACAATAATTAAGCATAAATCTCATTGAGAAAAGGTATTTCATTCAAGTGTCAAGCTACGTAGAGTTTGAAAGCTTGTTTATATTTCAAACCCTAGTTTGGAAAACAATGGCATCTGGGTCGAGAACCACTAAAGGAAAGGAAAGTCATGAAATACAACTAGTTAGTAATGAAGTCAAAAAACTTAAATTCAAGCCCATTCCAAAAGTTGCCTACAAAAATGACCCTGCCGATGCATTATCCATTATTCCACCCAAAGTAGTTATGGTGCAGGATGTAAGGAATTGTTATAAATGTAAAATTGGCACCATAGGTGATCTTGAAATTTTCCAAACCTATGAAAAACTATGTAAGAATAAGATTTTGGAGGATGAATACAAGATAGTCAAGAGAAAGGGTTTGACCAATGCCCTAGTTTATCCTATAGTATTCAAAATTGAATGGATACAGATTATTTTAAGCAGAATCCACAATGGATGTTTATGGTTGGAAATAGGTCCAGTTAAAATTACAAAAGGGATAGTACATAGGGTTACAGGTTTCCCAACCCTAGATTGAACTAAGACCCTGCGCAGTGAATCCAAGGAGGTTATTGAGAAAAACACAGTTGCCTAGTGGAATAAAAGAGGAATGACAATTCACACTATTCAAGATCAACTCATTGAATTTGCTGTTAGAATCATTTCCCATAAATTCTATTAGTCCAGTCGATTGAATAGTGTGCCATGCATAGCCGTTGATGTAGCATACAAACTAGTAAAGAAAGATCACACATATGATTTGTCAGAACTTATGTTGCAACAGATAAATGAAAACCTAGGAGCCATAAGGAGATCAAAAGGTGCTCAATGCAAATTTGGTTTAGTTCTTATGTGTATGTTCTTTTATGTTATGAAAGAGTTTCCTTCTTTAGGAAAGGTGAATTGGGACCCTAACAAAACTACAATAACACAAATCAATGAGTTCATTGATTAGATCGGTGATAACTTTGAAGCCCAAATGACAGGCTATTTTGAAAGGGTAAGAATACCAGTTTCCCTAGTGGAAAAACATATCAATGACATATGTTTCCTAGTTGATATTGATTTCACCTATATACAAGTAGCAGTTCCAAGGATGAGATGGCTAAGGCTATTTGGTTATGAACTAGATGTGGATGAAGCATCTACAACTATCACTGCTTTGCTTGCAGAGGAAATAGACAAGTCTGCCAAATCTTTTTGCACATATGATATGGTTAAATCCAAGATTAAAACATAATTAAAGACTGCCTCTGTAATTAAGAAGAAAGATAAAATGGTGAAGAAAATAAAGAAGAAATTTGGTAAAGGAATTGAGGAAGCAGAAGACAAAGATGAAGATGATGATGATGATAATGAGGAAGAATAAGAACAAGGACCAATGGAATTAACTCAAGGTCTGGGAGAAGATAAGGAGGAAGGTGCTAAGGAAGAAGAAGCCAAGGAAGCACCAACTCAAGCCAAGCCAAAGAAAATAAAGGCAATAGTACAGCCTCCAGCTTAGTCTAAACCAAAGAAAATTTCCATGGCAACACCCCAAAAGCCAACAACTAGAGCTACAACAAGGGCCTCCACACAAAAAGCTAAAGAGGAAGCTACAAAGAAGAAAAAAATCAAGACGACATAGGAAGAGCCAAGGAAAAGAAGAAAATATGTGGCTCAACTTGATATTAATGAGGAAGATCAATCTAAAAAGGTAAGCCATTCTCCTAAGTCCTCAGTTGATACGTTATGTGAAAAGATTGGAAATGGAGACTTAAGTAACATGAATAAAGTTGATTTCAATAAGTTCACTAAAGAGGAACAAAATAAAATAGAAGAATCAGTTTATGGAATGATGGCACAGTTCAGGTATACACCTCTTGAACTACATGGACAATTGCCAAAGGGACTGTCTAAAATTGTAGAAGACAGATGGCACTTTTGTTTAAAAATGGAGAAGGAGATGAGAGAATCAACCCTAGCAAGCATACTACTTGATTTGACTAAGGAGAAAATAGCTAAAGTAGTCAAAAGACATAACACTAGGTTTACACCTAAGTACAGGGCATTCTTCATTCTCCAAAACAAAATTGAAGAAATTGTACAAAGAACAACAAAATTATGGAAGAATTTGTACAAAAAGGTTGAAGATGTTCTTGAAGAAGAATACAAGGAAGAAGCTACTACTAAGCCAGAAGAAGGAAGAAAAATAAGAGAAGAGAAGACAAAAGCAGAGAAGAAGATTGAAGAGGAAGAAGGAAAAGATGAAGACAAGGGTACTGGTGAGCAGTAAGAAGAACAAAGTGTTCAAGAGCCACAACTTCCACCTCCTAGTCCTTCTCACTCTACTGCCACACCTATAGACTACATAAAAATTAAGGATTTTGTTGACACCTCATGTCAGAACATCAACCCATTAATTGCAAAATATCTCACTAAGATCCTTGACCAAACAACTCTATCAGAAAAATTATGTACAAGTCCAATTTTGGTCAGTGTGGATGACTTAAAAAAGTTAGTAGAAGACACAATTAGAGATAAGGTGAAACCACAAGAACCACCTTCCATCATCTCTATAGCTACTAGTGGTGAACTTCAAATGCCAATAGAAGTTACATCAAGAATAATTGACACTACAGTGTAGAAGGAGACAAAAATATAGCCCAAACAGGACAGACTGTTGCTTCTGATCCTACAACACAAACACAAGGTGAACTTCCTAAAATTTCTATAATTGATCAAAGTAGCAGACAGGAGGGGAAGGAAGTAGAGAAAACCCCCAAAGAGCAAGAGGCTATACGAGCATTGATAAATTTTCCTACCTCAAGGACTCCTTCAAAATAGCCAAGCAATGATGCAATGCCACTGCAAATATTAGCACCAGGATCAAGTTCTACAAAACTTGCAAGGGTACTTCACTATG
Source organism: Cupressus sempervirens (assembly GCA_028749045.1). Classification (NCBI taxonomy): domain Eukaryota; kingdom Viridiplantae; phylum Streptophyta; class Pinopsida; order Cupressales; family Cupressaceae; genus Cupressus; species Cupressus sempervirens. The sequence continues at coordinate 329,765,516 of CM053786.1, forward strand.
GAGAACCTAAATTAGATGAGGAGATAGTCATACCAAGTTATGACTTAAAAACCATAAGCATTGATCAAATCAGTGAGGTGCAAGAAGTATTAAATAGAAGAAAGAGGCAGGAGATACTCAGGAAGGAGTATAAACAAAAGCAAACATTTCATGAGATTAAAGACATCTTTTTGGATGCCTTCAGTTTGCAGTCACCAGATGAGTCAAAGAATATAATGGAGCAATTGTCAGATATTGTTGACAAGGTGAAAAATGTATACCAAGAGACAAATACAAAACTTATGGAATGGTCTGAAAGGAAATTCCAGGGGAAAGTAAATGAGAAAATATCTAGTCAAATTGCACTTTCACAGGTTGAATTGGCAAAGGTAATAGACAAAGTGAAAAAGGTACTTGAGAATATATTCTCATTGTACAAAAAGTTGTGTGATTTTTCATACTTCACACAAGAGAAAAACCAAAGAATAATGAGCATGGAGAGGAATCTGAATATTTCAAGCATGCAGCTACCAATAGATCTAGCTCAAAGTGAGAAACATTTTTCTCAAACGCTTCACACCCAAAGGGAAATAGCTATATTAACAGAAAAAGAGGCCACCATCAAGGCCAAACTAATGTAGCTCCAATCTTCCATTACTCCACATTTGGAAGTACTCCATAAAGAATAGGTCTATGCTGAAACTATTCTCAAGAAATACCCTAATCTTTCTACCTTATATGGACTTGTTCACCTTGCTGCAGAGATTGCCATCCAGCATAAGTCATTAGAACTTGCTTTGAATAATTGGGATGCAGCTCTCAAGATGATTATGGATGTAAATAGTACATTTTTGGAAAAATATGGTCTTAACCCTTAGTAGCCTTTGACATTTGTGTCAAAAAGGGGGAGATAAAAGAGAAAAAGGGGCAGACATAAGATAAGATAAAAGGGGAGATAAAAGATAAAAGGGGAGATATAAAAGATAAATGGGGAGATATAATGCTATATTAGCATGAGACATATTTAGCACAAAATTTTGGTAATTTTGGTTAACAAGACAACACAGATAATGATACAATCAACTCAGGGGGAGTTACAATAATTTTGAGTTATATATTGTAAGTTAGAAAAGTTTGATCTAGTTTTTTCTTTTAAACCTCTGTATATATACCAAGTAGATTAGTGAATGTACTCATAAGGTCAGATAAGTAATGCTTAGTTAAGTGTTTTTGACACTCATGTCAAAGGGGGAGATTGTTAATCTCATAATGGTTTTGACATTTGAGTGCCAACACAACTTAACTACTTTTTACATTGAAGCCGAGTACATTATGTATGCTGAGCCATAGCTTGTGCTAAGTCAGGAAATCCATCAGGTGTCGAGTGATCTTCAGGTGCCGAGCAGCCTTCAAGTGCCGAGTGAAGATCAAGTGCCGAGTGACTTCAAGTGCCAAGAATGATGCAAGTGCCGAGTAATATTTAGGTGCCAAGTCATAGACAATGCCGAGCATCAAGAATCAGTAAGTGTTGAGTAACATAGAATGCACATATGAGTTTGTAACTTCACTAATTTAGATGTAAACCATTTTTATGGCTGCCATTGACAAATCTTGAAGGATTAAATAGATAAGATCAAATATTTTGTATTTCCTATGCAATCTACATGTAGCCAATAAGAAAAATGGAGAAGGCATGCAACCAATAATAAAAGTGCAAGGAATGAGCCAAAAATAGAGATTCAATATGGATCATAGATCCATGTCTAACCCTAAGTCTTCGAATGTCTTTATAAGGAAGATGAAATCTCATTGAATTAGAGAGATGGATGAGGGAGTGTATGGAGAAATTATGCTGGAGTTCAGAGTAAAGAGTATAAAGACTTAGAGGAAGAAAGCAACAATTAAAATATTCAGTTGATCAGAACTAAGCAAGGAATACGAACAGACATCAGATTTCATAGAATCAAGATCAAAGAAAGCAGATCAAGTGTTGAATTCAGAAATCAAGGATTGTAAGCTATCAGGTTTATTATGTCTAATGCTCTCTAGCCATTGTATTAGAAAGGAAATCCTATGTTGATAGGTTAGCTTAATAGTTATTTTGTAGATCCTTTAAATAGGTGATTAAATCCTTTAATAGGGTAACACTTCATGTAAAGTGTTTTAAATCCTTTAACCTGGTCACTATTGACATAGTGTAAAGCCTTTAATAGGGCAGACCATCAGAAGTGGTCAAACATTATTGCTGTAGTAATTTTATGGGTATCATCCCCACCCCAGTTTTACCTTCTTATTCCTGGAGGGTTTCTGGGTTACCAAAATCTCAAGTGTTATGTGGTGATGCATGTTTATTTTCATGGTTGTTTACATTCATTCAGTTGACTTTCAGTTACAAGTTTTAATGGTACAAAATGCAATACTTCTTATTCACCCCCCCCCCCCCCCCCCCCCCCCCCTCAGAACCATTCTTCCTATTTGAATATTCCAACACGCAAACCTTGTATACTTATTAATTCTTGACTTGGACTAAAATAAGCACAAAGAAACCTAACTATGACACAAAAGAATAAACAAACACAATTTTTTTTTAATTGTTCAAGCCTCAAAATAGTGTTTGAGGAATTTTCCATTAACCAATAAGGGAACTCATTCCCCTTCCATTGTGTACAACCCAAAAGTGTTATCTCCTAGAATTTTTTTGATCTGGTAGGGGCCGATCCATAGGCACTAAAACTTGGCATGAATCCTAGGCTTCTCTGTTGCTTTATCCCACATGAGAACTAGGCCAGAGCTTCTAAAAGCCTCTATTTTGGCTCTTTTTTCAAATTGATTTTTTACAAATTCATATTTTAACACATATTCTAATGCCACCATTCTTTTCTTGTCCAACTCTTAAAGGTTCATCGGCCTAACTTGGACTCTACCTACATTCTCAACATATCCCCTCATGAATTTTAGCACTAGAATCTTCAGATTAAGGGAAAAATGGGCTCTTGGTTGAAAACTAAAAGATCAAGGAATGTACCTGAAGAATTCTTTACTCCAACCCTGTCAGTCCACAAAGCATACTTCAATTGTATATGCCAATCCCTAGTATTCTCTCTATTTAAGCACTTTATGACTATTATCAAATTCTTTTTGGTGGATTTAGAAACTTCATTCCCTTGTGGGTAGTAGTAAGATGAAAATTTGATTATCAACCGATTCTCCAAGGCCTGCTAAGTAAGGAAAATTGATGCATAGGAAGCTCCATTATTGCATACCAAAAAGAAGGGCATCTTGAATATGGTCATGATGTGTTCTTTGAGGAAGTTGGTGCCCAATTATATTGTGCAATTATGAAAGGTTTCAACCTCAGTTCACCTTCTACAATAGTTTGTAGTTTCCAATATAAAAGTTGTTGGAAGTATAAATTGGACACCAAGATACTGATAGTGGGGGGGGGGGGGGGGGGGGGGGGGGTGAATCAGGATCTTAAATACTTATCCTTTTCACACATTCACCAATTATCTTATTCATGTAAAACTTGTAAAAAAAAAAACTTGTTGTAACATGTAGATCTAATCTATCACATGCATAAAAGTTAAATACATAACACAATATTTGGTTACCCAAAAACCCTCCAAGGTGAAGGTAAAACTGGGGTGGGGATGACACCTACAATTCTTCACTACTATAGTAATATAGTTAACCTATTAGGGTTATAATGTTTGACCATAATAAATGATCTACTATGTGAGGGGTATGCCACATTAAAAGCTTTTGAGACTATTAGGTCTCACCTTGTTAGCAAATTTTACACTTATAATAAATTAAGGACTCTGTTAAGAGATTTACCCTAATTCAATTAATTAGAAATGATTCAGTACTTGACCCCAAGTTTTCTCTATAAGATGATTTTGGGTCTCCTCTTTGTAAATTGATTCTCTCTTTGATTTGATAAAGCTTTTCTGCCCCTTCACTACTCTGATTATGTCACTTGCTCTGTTAAGAAATAACATAACACTTCTACTTGATTCTACTCTAATCTCAATCCTTCACTTCACCAAACACATATTACTTCTCTCTTCACATCATCCGTCATACTTCATCTAGGTTAGAATCTTCTCTACTTAAAAAGTTCCATAAAGAGTTTTCTAGATGCTTCCTTATTTTGCTTCTTCATCTAATTCATTCATCATAGAACATAGGGATCTATGATCTACATCATAAAATTTGTAACCTCTTCTATAACAACCTATACAAACATTAAATTTTCTTTTCATGTTGGTTTAAAATGATTTAACTCAAAGTTAGTATCATTCATGACATGTATGTTAACTTTTCATTGCTTGACACTTACTATTTCTTATACTTGACATGTTGTTGATGCTTAGTCTCTACTATGCTTGCCACCTTATGTGTAACTCCTCATCAATATGCTTGAACTTCTCAAAAGCTATTGAACTTGTATTGTATTGAAAATACTCAGTGACCAAAATATTACTCTGCTCCTATAGAGATCGATATATACATGTCTATATACAATTATATCAATGAATCAACCTATGTAGAGTAGCTCAGTTGTAGTGATGGTCATCTGAATCTACCTTTTATATCACTAAATGTTTGACACTAATAGAAAAAAATAGTCAGAGATACCAACAATCTCCCCCTTTGACATTAGTGGCAAAATACCTTTCCATGAGTACATCATTACAAATAATTTTATACGAGCACTTCCCCTAAGCCTATGACTTAGTTTAATCTAAAAATTTAAAACTATGACTTATGCCAAATAAATAATGAATAAACAATGTATAAATGAATATGTATACATATGACTCTAAGTAGTCTGATATCATGATGTCATACCCTTTTTCCTACTAAAGTTCTAAACTTCATGGCCCATTCTTTGTCCATTCCTCCATCTTTATTAATATTTCTACTACATGACAATCATTCCCCCTTGTTTTTGCCACTTATGTCATCTGTGGTGAGGTTGAATGGGTGGAAGAAAACCATATTCTTCAATGAATTTTTATGAACTTGGATGATCATTGAAAGTGCATTATCCCAAGTAGTTCTTGTTTGCCTCCAAAAGTGTGGTCCTAAAACTGTAATCTTGTGGCTAGATCGATTAAACTATTAGCCATTGAAAGATTATGATATTCTTTGATAAGATCCTATGCTGATTTTATTTCCCATCACATGACCTCCAAATGAGCTATTAGAATTGGTTTTATAGAGATCAATTTGGATCTCATGTTGTTGTTTGCTGCCTGGAGCTTGGCCAATTTTCCTTGAGCATTCAATAGCTTATTGTAATGTTCAATATTGGATTCTCCTAACTGAGAAATAATATTGTTGGATCTTTGCATCTTAGCTTGAATCTGTTGAACTCGTGCCTAAAGATTACTCAAGTAAATCTTGGCACATCTGACAAAATGGTGTACCCTCTATATAAGTTCTATTGTATTCTATATAGGTTCTTGTAATTGAACTCTTTGCTCAAAAATTGTTGTATAAACTTTATCCACAACCTTTTCTCAAATCTTCTCACTAACCAATCTATTAATTTGTCATTGGATTCAATATCTCCATTGTTTATTTGTTCAACAATATTTACAAGCTAGGTAATATTTGGGGTTGCCTCATCAAAATTGCGAATTCAACAAAGTTGTCTTTCACATCATGTAGCACCTTCTTTTGTTGATGCTCTCTCCTTATCTCTTCTTTCTTATTTTTCTTCTCAAAAATATCTTATAATACAATTATTTGCTCCAGTGTGGGATTTTCCAAATCCAATTGTGGCATCTCAATTACTTCATCTAGACTAACTTGAATATTTGGTGAGCTATCTTTTACTGACTCTCCTTTACTAGGTGAAGGAGTGTTGTTGCTCGATACTTCTTTAGGAGTTGGTGAAGGGGTTTCACCACTTGGTCATGTGAGTGCATTGGTACACAAGACAAAAATATGTGCACTCAACTTAGCTTTACCAACCTCTTTACTTACCTCAATGTGAGGCACTACCATAATTTGGCTCTCTACACTTGTGTCCTTTATCTCTATCTCTACCTCTTTCACTTCAGTAGTTTTCATGAGCCTTGATTGCTCAGCATCTAGAGTGTCAAGGGTGTTGAGATGTACTAGTGACATGCTACCTCGCAGACCCAGTACACTTGAGCTTTCTCCATTACTATGATCATATTCAATGGTTACTATCTCAATTTCTTTCTATGTATCCACTACCTTGATGGATAACCCAAAAATACTTTTCCAAAGAAAATCCATTTTTTTGTACTACAACTTCAATCTTATTTTGCATAAATATAAAAATTATGAATTTAGGAACAAATTGGTTCGTGTACTTCTCCAAAATTTTCTCTCATACTCATTTGATAAGTTAGGCATGAGCTTTATTAATGTACCTTCCCTTATGTCTTGTTCTACTATCATGGCCTACTGCCATCTTTGATCTAGCCTGCTATATAAATCTACTAGGATTCTCTTCTTAATTTCTATAACATCTAGATGATAATTTGACATCATATCTACCATGGCATCATCAACCTTTAATCTATCTTCATCATCCAAAGTTTCATCTTTTACATACCTAAAACATTACAACCCTATAGAGCTCTAGAGGTTGGTACATACCTCATTAGTCATTTTTCCTCTCCTTGGTATTGTGACCAATGTGACTGATTCCACCTTCTTTGCTTCCTCAACATCCCTTCTTTATTTCTTAATCAACCTTCTTCTTTTGGGATGACTCATAGGGGTTCAAGATAATTCTCATTCTATTTTGGAGCTTCTCAGCCTAGTAGTTTTTACTGCTCCTTTCTTTACATTAGGCTTGACACTCATAGTTGTTACCCTAATCCTTGGTTTGGTTAGTGGTGGAGGAGAGAGGGGTGTTACGTATGGCTTCTTTGTAGTTCCTTTAGTCTTTTTTCTAGATGGAGTGACAACAACTAGGGATTTACCCTTGTCTCCTTCTACTTCTTCCTCTTCCTCATCACTAATATCATGTTCTTCATCTTCTCCAAGACCTTGTGCAAGTTGCAAGGTTTCCTTGCCTTTTCCTTGAGTACTTAGTTTTGTTTCTAGGTCTTCAATCATTATTTTCCTTTTCTTCTCTTTAGAAGCTATATTAAAAATTTATAGTTATTCTAGCCTTAGCTTCTTAATATTTTCCAAAAGGTTCAACCTTATTGCCTATTTCTTCCTTCAATAATGCAAATTTTGTTTACATTTACCAAATCACTATCAATTTCATAAGAAAAACATTGTAACCAAGCCTTACTCGGCTTTCCTACATGTATGAATGTATTATCTATATCTACAAGAAAATATACATCATTGTGATACCTTGTTGCCAATTCTTTAGGTATTCTCATCCTCATCTTCATTCTTTTCTTGAACTCCTCAAAATATCCATCCATGACATTCTCAAAATTTGCTCCTAATTGAGTAATGTATTCACTTATTTGTGTTTTCACTAGGTTTTTTTGTTTCCAAACAATATCACCAATACAAGGAAAATATTTCTTCACATAAAATAAAATACACATAATGAGGGATCCAAACTTACACATTGAATTCTTTTCTTTTCTGATTGATGCAAGATTTTTTTCCAATTGTAGTCTTTGAAGCTCAGCAAGATCATATTCATGATCTTTCATTACTATCTTCTATGCTTGATCCACTTCCATACATAACACAATGTTCAGTTTGCTTCAGTTGTAAAAATTGTGAGCAACAACACTTATTGCAAATCCAATCAACAGATCAAAAATGTTTGTAATGGATAGTCCTCGCCCATTCCACTCGATACATATATTTTCCTCAATTTCCTCCTAACTTAGATATCACATGGTTTTCTTCTTATCTAGGGTTGGATAGCATTCGACCTTGTGAATTATTTCTTTGTAATCTTGACAGGTCCATTCTGTAACTAGAGCTTCATATCATGGATTCTACTCAAAACAAATTTAATCTATTCATTCTAGAAATTTATTGGTAATTCTAGGGCACAAGTTAACCCTTTCCTTTTAATAATTTTAAACTTGTCCTTTAAAATTTCTTCATTTCATAGTTCCTTATATGTTGCACACATTTCATAATCTCCTACTTCTCCGATCTTACACATGTAGAAACATCTCACATCATGAATTATAATAACCTTGGGCGATTTCAAGGATAGTGCACCCATTGAATCAACTTTCATTGCAATTTTTGGAATGGCATGAAACTTAGGTGGAGGAAAAGTGTCACTCTTCACCAATTGAATGTTACTAACTTCTTGGCTCTTTTCTGTAGTTGATGATGATGTCATTGCTTTGTTAGGGTTTCAAACTTCTTCAATTCACTAGATAAGTTGACACCTTTTATTCTCAGATTCACTCTAAATCGCCTTTAAATCTCTTTGCCATTCACTCAAATTTCCAAATTTCTCTATGCTTTTGAAATCTGTATGCAAGCTATTAAATAATGTCTCCAAATGTCGATGTATACCTTCCTTTGATCAATTCAGGGTATCTAGTAATATTTTGTACTCAGGTAGGTGGAAGCTAGTTGTCTTAGCCTACAGTATACAACTTGGTCTATACACTAGTTTGCCTCTTAAGTACTTGGTCCATATTTCAATGCTTAGTCAATATAGACAATTTTACTGATGTTTGACATTAACTATATGACTAGTTCATTTGTACTAGTCACTTCACAAATTTGTTCTTGTGCATCTTTACATATGCAAATATGCACTTTGATGCATTTTATGGTAGGAAATGATGTATGATATATCAATTGAATATACAGTTCCATACATACCTCTCTTGCTCAGTTTGAGATGTCATGATCACCTTTGCCATTGGATTGGGTGACCTAAACTCCATTTTCTCCATTATTTCCATCTTCTACCTTTTTTCTTTCATGTTTGGTTTATCTATTTGCTCACTTGCTCAATGTCCACTTTACCTTTGCCTTTGTTATTGTTGAGATTTTTTGGTGATACTTGAGTCCTGCAATTCTTGTTTAAATGTCCAAATTTGTGACACTTGGAACATGCATTGTTAGGTGCATAATTTTTCCTTTTATTTTTTTCCAATAGGGTTTTTTTTGTGATCTACATTCATATGCTTTATGTCCATACTTATAATAGTTATAGAAGTATACTTCAAATCTAGGTGTAGTTTATACATCCTTCATTCTTTTTGTACACTCATGTATTTGATACCCTTGTTTCTTGCAATAAAAATAATGCCCATTAAATTTGGGTTTACAATTTTGCATACCATGTTTACCCCTATAGATATTTTTAGTATGACCAAGTTTTCCATAGTGATAGTATGTTGATTTTCCTATAGGCTATACATTTTTTAAGTTTTCCACTTTTGGATGATTATCCTTCTCAGTGCATGAATGACCTTTACCATCAGTATTGCTAGATGACTTCATAAGTTCTTCAAAGTATTTCATTGGTTCATTTGGCTTGTTGAATCTTTCCATAAGTTCTTTCACAATTTTTAGTTCATTCTTCAATATGTCCTTCTATGGTCTGAGATTTTTTATTTTCACATCCTTTGAGTTTAGTTTCTAATTTGCAAGCATCAATTGATTCATCACATCTATTTGAGTGTTTGTTATCTTTTTCACATCTGATATCCTTTCTTCAAGTCTACTTGCCATTACCCTTTTGTCTTCCTCATCTATGGCCTTGTCTTCCTCAACTTTCTTCTTTTGCTCAATCACTTCACATAGCCTTATTGATTGAATTTCATGTTCCCTTTCCAGTCCTCTAATTTCTTCATTCAAGAGTATGTTCTTTTTAAGTATATTTGCATATACTTTGTCATTTGGATTGATTGCTTCAAATGGTCCTTTAGTCTCAACTTCTTCATAGGAAAATTATTTATCATAGATAGCCAATTCCTTTCTTCTTTTTAGGTATTTCTTCAAGTCTTGTCTTGCTTTTTTGTTGTATGAGTTGGATGTCAATCACACGATTCTCAATAACCTTGTCCATTTTATAAGCCTCCCTCTCCAAGATCTAATCTCTAAGTGGTTAAGCTTCTCTAAGAGAGCAAGGCTCTAATACCAGTTGTTGGAAGTATAGATTAGATACCAAGATACAAACTGGGCCAAAGGGTGTGGTGAATCAAGACCTTAAACGCTGGTAATTTTCACACATTCACCAATTTTCTTATACATGTAAAACTTTTAAAAGAAAAACTATTTGTAACATATAGATCTAATCTATCACATGCATGAAAATTAAACACATAATACAATATTTGGTTACCCAAAAATCCTCCAAGGTGAAGGTAAAACTTGGATGGGGATGACACCTACAAATATTCACTACTACAATAATAAAGTTAACCTATTAGGGTTACAATATTTGACCATAATATATGATCTACTTTGTGAGGAGTCTTCCCTGTTAAAATATTTTTAGACAATTAGGTCTTACCCTGTTAGAGGATTTTACACTTAAAATTAAGTAAGGTCTCTATTAGAAGATTTACATAGATATGTTAAGACTACTTTGTTAAGAGATTTACCCTAATTCAATTAACTAGAACTGATTCAGTACCCAACCATCAGTTTTCTTTGTAAGCTGATTTTGGGTCTCCTCTTTGCAAACAAATCCTCTCTCTAATCTGATAAAGCTTTGTTGCCCCTTCATTACTCTTATTAGGTCACATGCTCTGTTAAGAAGTAACAAAGCACTTCTACTTGATTCTTCTTTGATCTTGATCCTTCACTTCACCAAATGCATATTACTCCTCTCTTCACATCATGTGTCATACTTCATCTATTTTAGGATCTTCTCTAATTAAAGAGTTCTATAAAGAGTTTTCTAGATGCTTCCTTATTTTTCCTTGTCATCGGATTCATTCATCATAGAACATAGGGATCTATGATCCATATTATAAAACATGTAACCTCTTCTATAAAAATATGTAAAAAAAATTTAAATGTTCTTTCCATGTCATTTTGATATGATTTACCTCAAAGTTTGTATCATTCTGAACTTGTCTGTAAACTCTATGTTTCTCTACACTTACTATTTCCAATACTTGACATGTTGTTGATGCTAAGTCTCTACTATGCTTAGCACCTTCTATGCAACTCAACATCAATATGCTTAAATTTCTTGGTAGGTATTGAACTCAAATTTCATTGAAAATACTTGATAACCAAAATATTACTCAACTCCTACATACATTGATATATACATGTCATTATACAATTTTATCAATGACTTGGCCTATGTAGAGTAGCTTTGTCATAGGGATGACCATCTAACTCTACCTTATATATGACTAAGTGTTTGATACTAATAGATAATAATAGTTAGGGATACCAACAAAAGTATGCCTAGTTGAAGATGGTAGGTTCACTAGTCTAATGAAATCTAGCTCCGATTTGGAAAAGGAGAAGATTTTGAAGATTGGTTGAAAGGCATAGTTTTCTTTCTTTCTCTATTAGTACTTATTTCACAAACATGAAAGGAGTGTACGTGCTTGTGTGTATCTTTGAAAAGGGTAGGCCAATAATATCCAGACCTCAAAATTTGATGATCTGTGGCCTTTTTTGACCTATTTCTACTATCATATTTTTCATAACATTATTCCAATACCTCTTTGGATTCATCATGGTTCAAACATCTCAAGTATATTCCTTCATATTTCCTCTTATAGACTTTCCCATCTTGGAGCATATAGGATTCACATTTCATCTTTAGACCTCAATGTTGAGACCTATTCATGCCTTGAGTGAATTATTTTTGTAGAAGAAAATACACAATATCTTGATACCAAATATTAGTTATGATCGCTTCACATATATACACATGGGATATTATGCCTTGTTCTTCATTTTCGACCATCATTTTGGTCAACCCTTGTCCTCTTACTAGTTTCATGGGCCAAATTTTCAAATAAAATTATTGCAAGATAGCCATCCATTTCCCTTTCCTTTCTCCTAACCCATTTTTCTTCAGTAGTGGTTTGACTATTGGGTCAAGCACAATGACATACACTTTTCTCTAGAGTATGTAATGGAAAAACTTCTTGATTTCTTCATCCAATGTAAATGAATATTTATCAAGGTTTGGGTAATTCAACTCCACATTCTTGAAAGGGAAAATCATGAATGCAATTGGTCTCTCATCTTTACCATATTTCTTTTGCATTAGGATTCCAACACATGAATTCTCTTAGAGAAAGGAGTAAAATTTGAATGGTAGTTGATAGTCTTGGCTAATAAGGACCGGGGTAGTGGAAATTGTAACCTTGATATCGTCAAAAGAAAATTTGACTTCAGCTATCCATTCAATCTTTACCCCTTGCTTCAATACACATTTAGAGTGTATATTATTTTGACAAAACCACAGATAAATTTTTGCACAAAATTGATCTTCCAAAATAAAGAATCTAACTCCTTACAATTTTTGGGCAAGAGAAACTTAAGTATTGCCTCAAATCTCTCAAGGTTAGTGAAAATGCTATTTGTTTGGATGATGTGCCTAAAGAGCTTCCCCTTGGTAACCCCAACTTAACACTTCTTGGGGTTAAGAGATATTTCCTATTTCTAGCATCGTTTGAGTAATGTCTTTAAGTCATCAATGTGATTACTCCTATCTTTCAAGAAAACTGCAAGATCATACATGTAGATGACAATGTATTTGTTTAGCAATCATTTGAATGCTTCATCCATGGCTTATTGAAATATGGATCTTGTGTTGATTAAGATGAAAGGCATTCACCTATATGCAAATGTTCCCCACTTGGTAGTGAATGTTGTCTTCAACCTATCCTCCTCATCCACCATCACTTGATTATATCTAGAGTATCCATATAAGAATGAAATAATCTTTGATCCATTTACTATTTGTACTACCTTTTTGAGAGAGGGTAATGGATAATTTTCCTTTTGAGATACCTAGTTTAGGTTTATAAAGTCAACACAAAGGCATATTTCCCCACTTTTATTTCTTACCAGCATGAGGTTGGCCACCCAAGTTGAGTGTTGGATAGGGAATATAATCTTAGCATCCAATAGTTTATGAAATTATTTCATCATTAATGGCTCAATGAGTGGGTTCACGAGTCTTTGCCTTTTTTGAAAAGGTTAATATCTTGCTTTAATTGGATATAATGAATGATTATGTTTGAGTCACAAATTTTAAGCTACTCATAACTCTAAGTGATGACATCTCTATACTTAGTAAGAAGCCATAACAATTCATCTCTTTCTTGGGTGGTGCATTCCTTCCCAATGCTAACCTTCTTGGGATCATATTGAGTACCCAAGTTATAGGAATCACACTCATCATTACCTTTTTCTTTAGGGTTTCATATTAATAACTAGATCACAAAATAAGTTATGAATGGTGTAATAGACAAAAAAAAATCTTCTTCCAATAGAAATAGATTTTGAACTTTTTGTAAGTAACTTAACCTAATATCAAACTATTGTATTTTTTCTTGTGGAATAAGCCCTTTGGTTGTCCAAAAATATATCAAATATTCCTAATGTACAAAATGTTTATTTTATTATTATAGAAGAAGATATATCTGTTTCCTCTAGGAAGAAATAAAAGTAATAAAAAATATCTTTGAGATAGAGAGGAAGAGACTAGAAACTCAACTTGATGATTCACATTGGTGTGTCCTCTATCCTTTCTACATCCTTCAATTGCCTCAGTTTTGACTACCACCTTGCTAACTATGAATAATTGGCTATGGATGTTGCAACATTCTTAATTGCAAGCCATAACCTCTTGCATTCTTCTAAAATTTGATGTGCCAAGCTCATGATGTACTTAGGGAGATTATTTCCCTCACAATTAGGGAAGGAAATTAGGAATAATAGAACCCAAATGTCTTTTTTTGTATTTAGTTGCATTTCCTATAAGTGAGATCTCATCTATGTAGCAACATGTCTATCTCTGATGGTGGCCATAGTTTTACACTAGATATTCCTACTGATGGGAAGGCTAAATCTTTGTATCAAGCCACCTTCTACAATAATATTTCACACATCATTAGGAATAATCAAACACTTTCCTCCCTCTAGACTCTCATGTATCAAGTTAGATACTGGCACAACCCTTATAGTACCATCTATGTGAAACTTAATATAGAAGGCTAGGTCGCTTTACAAACTTCTAATAGAGGAAGTCTGTTAGACAAAAATCTAGGTAGAAAACTCATACTATGTTTTTTTCTCTCATAAACATGCTACACAATGAAATTCTTTCCCAAGCCACCCATAGCCACGATGATAGAAACACCATTAGTAGGATCCTCTAATAATATCTCTATTTCCTCCAATTTCTCCTCCACTAAAATTGATTGTGTTGAATCAGGATTTCTACCTTCTCTCTCTCATAAGTACTAGTTGAAGGCTGACCTGTGTTTAATATCTAATGGACAAGATTGAGCTCCCATTCCTTTTGCATAGTTGATCTCATCACACCTTGTTATAGAATCCAATATAAAGTTGTTGAAGCATCAAGGAATACCAAAGGAAAAATAACATTGTACTATTAGTACTACTAATCATGAAGAAATCTTGAATACCCTCATAATAAGACACGAGCCTTTAGAAACACTTCAATAGGTAAGTGCAACTTGCTACAAGGTTTTCCATGTTGATTACGCTTACAATCAATAAATAAATTGTATTTTTCTTCTTTATTTGGTTGAGCCAATAATAATTTTTTTTCTTATGTGGATTTTATGTGTAGTTGGGCACATATACATAATAGATATAGAAGATTGAGTTATGCATTTAATTAGCTTAAAAAAATGGCAGTGAACTTCACTATGCATTTTCTACTTACTTATACATTCATAATCATTTTTCAATAGGTATTACTTTATTTTTTCTCTATTAAATTTTTTCATTTCTCCATGGAAGGGTTGGAATTTATATTTCATTGAGTACCATTGGTTAAAACCATACATGAAGAAATGGAAAGAACAGTCTTATTATATAGGATTTTTGATATCTAGTTGTCTATCTAAGAATTTTGGTGTAAATATATCTAGGACTTTTGATAACATTGATTTATTTATTCATGAAATGGTTTTATCAATGATATATGTTGTCTTTGTATGCAATGTTGTGTGTGCACCCACACTTCAGTATTGGTGAAATACATGCAAAAATATAAATATTTGGCTCAAGGTTTTTAAAAATTGTGATATGGCCAAACATATCATTTTCATGCATTACATTTCAATTTTAGTAAATTTAAATTACAATATATATTTCATTATATTTTTGTAAAAATGCTCAAATATGGTCAACCTAGAATAAGAATGATGTTTTGAGTTCATCTAAGTTAGCAAATTTATTAGTATCATGGATGTAAAATTCCCAAAAGTTGTATTGTTGCTCAGTTGTAAGATGCACCACTCAATTTGGATGGTGCATATTTTAAACCCTTCATTACTGGGCCAAATAATCTACTCCATTTTCTCTAGTTGGTGAATAAAATGTTGTTCGATACCTCATTTCACTCACATAACATCAAGAATGTTCTAGTGCATGCAAGACCTAAGTATTCCAAAGGCTAAGCCAATTAAGTCAACAATTTTCGGAGGGTGATTTCTTAGACCTCATCAGGAATATAAATTAATTTTTAAGTGAAAATATAACCTTCTTTAAGTCCTACAAGAGTATAGATAATTTTTTTTCTAATACTTAGACTCCATTTGGCATCTTAATCTTGATTGGTGTAAAAGGTTGCAATGTTGCTGAGGTGAGAGTTGCTCACTGGTGCACAAAAATGGATAACAAATAGATTGGTAAGAGACTCAAATGAATTAAAATGTGTATACAAAAATTATAATAAAAATCCTATACCATTTACAAATTAAATGAAAATTAGTTTTTAGATCATGAATACAAGAACAAGCAGAATGACCCCAAAAATGAGTAGGAAATTTGAACTTTATTTATTGAAACTTGAATCAGTACATAACTCCTTGTTCTCTAATGTCTTTTTCACCTTCCTTCACTTATAATATATTTGATCCAACTTTTCATAGGCTCACAAATATGGTAAAAACTCCCAAACTACTCAAACTACCATTACCCATCAAAATCCAATTAGTCATTATAATTCAAATTTTTAAATTTTTAAATCCTAAACAATGGATACCTAAGACTCTTTAACTTAAAAAAATACCTTCTTTGGAGCCTTATAACATTTCCAATGACTTTTCAAACATTATTGAACTTCTTGGAAACAACTAATCATCATCACACATTTTTGTCCCATGGTCCTTATAAGTACCATTAGGACTTACATTAAATTTGATAACATCATTATATTCTAATGCCATGATTGGCTTAAAATATTATTATTAAGTCTTGTAGACCTAGGATCATTCCTACCACATGTTGGTGTCTCCACCAGTCCTCCTTCATTGTGAGATGCTCCTACATCAATTAGGGAGGTCATTTGTAGGAGTATTGATTCTATATCTTTGATAAGAAAACATAGCCGAAAGGAGGTACAAGTGTAACTAATTTTAAGATCACCTCTAAGATTTTAATTTTATTCAAAATATATTATGAGATCTATAAAATTGATGAACTTAGAATTATATTACATAACAAAATAAACATGGATACAAACTTTGAGAAATGGCTTCCTAGTAAAAAATATATTTTGAAACACTAACAATTTCATGCAAATAAATGCAAGCAATTGAAATGAATGTTTAAGAGAAAATGGAAACACTTTAGTAGGATTGTAGGTCTTTTCTTATTTGGGCCACCAAGCCATTCAAATATGTATATGAGGGAGAGAGGGGAATTTTCAAATATGATTCCCCTTATGATCCAAATCAGATTAGCTAGAATCCAAAGGAGGAAGGGTGGCAATATACCAAATTTGAATTATAAAGGAGAATACAATACAAGGAAATGTACTCGTTGGCCCTTATAGGATAATATGTATATAAAATTGAACCAATTTCTTAAATGATGTAAATATAGATGCTATGTTTATACAATCATCCCAATTAAGATATAGATCTAGGGTAAAGATATGAAGGAAATAAAATATAAAAGACTCACCTTGAAATATGTAGAGGAAGATGTATTTAACTCCAAAATTCATGGATCCAAGTGTGTTTATGAATATCTGACTATTCTTTCCTAAATGAAATGATGAAAGGAACAAAACCCAAAAATCATTTGACAAGAAGGAAAAAAGGACTAGGTAAATTTAAAGGAAGGACATATTTTGAAGTGGTTGATGTAGTCCAACGACACTGTAACAAACTTCTCCAAAAATATTTTGTAGATTTATTTACAAATCTACATGAAAAAATCCTTCTAACTTGCTTCTACATAGAAAATAGAGGGCTTTTATTATTGGGTTGGATGAGGGCTTGACTTGGTCAAGCCCTAGGTTAAGGAATTAATTGTAAATAAGAAATGTCAATGTAAATTACTGAAAAACAAGATAAATATTATGATTCATCTTGGTCAAAACCCTTTTCAATAATATTTTTTATGTAATGTGTTGAAGATCTTGAAATAGGTATTAGAATGTAGGGTATCTTCACAATTCGCAATGGATATACCATAATCCCATCATTGTGCCATGTATGTAAGTATTCATCAATGAAGAAGATAATGAATGCTTCAATCTAGACCTCTTCTCTTGATGACAAAAAAAAGCTAGATCTTGAAGAGGAAATTCCCATAAAGGATCCTTCAATAATAGATAGAAATATCCTTTCTTGAATACTTGAAATTTCTTGATCTCATTGACACAAAAGGAAGAAATTTTGACTTGAGATCTTGAGCTTGAGATTAGATCACTTGATTTATGAAAATGGATCCTCCAAGGCTCATTATATATGAGTTTTTGGGTAGGAAAAAAATACAAGATGACTGGAGAGAGCAATCAAAATAATTAAACCCTTGAGGCCTTTTGGGCCCTAAGCCACAAAATTACTAGGGACTAGGTCAATTTGGGGTTGACCTAGTCTAGAAAAGGTCAGCCTAAGTTGATATGGTCCTAGAGTCTAGGTCCAGGGTGCCACATAAAGAAGATGCAATCACTAAAATAAATAAGGCATAAAGTGGAAGAAGATAGGAGAAAAGGTCATCGAGAATGAATACATCCATGGTCCAAGAAAGGCATCATGGAAAGGGTGTCAAAATTTCTTAAAAGGAAAGTGCATATATTTTAAGATGGTACAATGAATAAATGAAATGCATGAGAAGTATAAAATAAATGCGTGTGTCTAAAATTCTTATGTACATAATGTGACACATGTCATCTCAAAATATTTACAAAATCTACATATATAGGTACAACATGGAATTCACCATCTCAAAATTATAAACAACTACATATTTCTAGGACATCCTATTCTATTGGTGGATCATCAAAATGCATCCTTCTCAAACTATTCTTTAGTTTTGATGGATCATAGATGAACACAAAAGTGAAACCAAAAGTTAGATTACTTAGTTTATATGATTTTTACAAAAAAAATCACAAACAACAATAATAAATAAATAAATTTTAAAATTGATCTTTCATGTACCTCACCTCTCTATCTCCTCATGTGGTCATGAGTCCTAACATATGTCCTAGGATGCAAAGGGAAATTGCTACGAATGTCAAACTTGTAAATGTTTGAAACCATGAGATTGATCTATAATTTACACAATTAAATGTAAAATCCTTACTAAAAAATACATTTACAAAGTAATTTAATTAACACTAAAACTTACTTGAGGTAATCTTTCTTCAAACAATGTGGGTTGGGTCAATAATGATACAAACCCTTGGCATGATACCTCTCTCAAACTAGGGGTCACCTATAAAAGTAAGAATGTACTTGATATAATCATGGCTTGATCATGTATATTATTGATAATTAAATATAAATAAGTAGATTTACAAATATATATAGCTTGGGGCTATATTACTATGAATTGCAATGCACGTGCCTCTCTAATGATGATTTGGTGTCACAACATTGTCTAATGTCACCCTCTATCAAAACATCCATTTAAATTAAAAATGAGTATGCACAAGTGATAACTATACATTATCATTAAAAGTATAAAATATTTTAACTACCTCTAGCCCCTCTCAATGCCTGAGGCATCAAACTCATCACATTTCCCCTAATGGAATCTAGTGAAATTTGCATCCATATGTAATAATATGACCATAATAATTAGAAAATACATGTATATAATACTACTAAAAAGGAAATCAATTAGTACATTAAAACATATGCACCATGGAAGTGTCAAGGCCAAATAAAATGGTTGAAAGCATGGAACCCTCTACATGTGCCATATGAAACAGGAAAAAGGACAAATAACTGAGGCCAAAGGCTCACCCAGCTATCCAAACCACCCTACAAGAGTTAACACAATAGAAACAAACACAAAGAACAACAACCAAAGGAGGAAGAAGAGTGAAACACTTTTATTGATTTATCAAGATATCTTCATGCATGCCCAGCTGTAAAGCCTTTTGGGTTATGACCAATTCACATTCAAAGATCCAACTGCAAATTCGCACTTTCAGTTCTGCTCTCTAATATGCTCTCTCTAAAACTTCTTCAAAACTTGCCTAAATCTAAGCCTAAATACTCTATTTATACTTGCCAAAATGGCTTACAAATCATTCTAGAATCATTACATAAGAGGAAGGCTGACCCAACAATGGTCTGGACTCATCCCAAGAAAATATCTTAACATAAATGTCGCGAATGAAATAAATCTCGCAAGTCAGCTCACAAAATCATGTCCAAATACTAACACTCGGCATATACTGGGCAACTCAGCACATGAAGAAACACTTGCCATGCACTGAGTAAAGCAGTACATGAAGAAACACTCGACATCCACTGAGTAACTCGGCACATGAAGAAATACTTGGAATATACTGAGTAACTCGGCACATGAAGAAACACTTGGCTTACACTGAGTAACTCGGCACATGAAGAATCACTCAACATACATTGGGTAACTCAAAAAATTAAGGAATGCTACAATAACTTGGCACATGAAGGAAAATAGGGTTACTAGGCACATGAAGAAAATAGGGTTACTAGGCACATGAAGAAAACAGGGTTACTAGGCACATGAAGAAAACAAGGTTACTAGGCACATGAAGAAAATAGGGTTACTAGGCACATGAAGAAAACAAGATTGCTAGGCACATGAAGAACTACTAGGCACATGAAGGAATTGCTAGGCACGTGAAGGACTACTAGTCACATGAAGGAACTGCTAGGCACATGAAGGAATTGCTAGGCACATGAAGGACTACTAGGCACATGAAGGAATTGCTAGGCACATGAAGGACTGCTAGGCACATGAAGGAACTACTAGGCACATGAAGGACTGCTAGGCACTTGAAGGAATTGCTAGGCACTTGAAGGACTGCTAGGCACATGAAGGAACTACTAGGTGAACAAAATGAGCAGTATAACAAGGCAACCCAGGATGCTCCTGCATCAGACAATCGGGGTTGAAAGAAATGATTCTCTTGAATCATTGAGATGTCCCAACCTAAGCTAAATCTAACTCAAATTGAGAAATTCATGAAGCATCTTCAATAGGTCTATTCTTCCACTTCACCAAATATTCATAGTTTTCTTTTCCTCTTGTACTCTTGCCAACTCTCTGATCCAATATCTATTCAACTTCCTCAATCTATTTATTAGGATAATCATCTAGTATAACAACTTCATCCTCTGACTCATGATACTTATACAAATCAAAAATATTAAATATAGGAGATATATCCATGTTATCAGGTAACTCAACTTCATAAGCATTACCACTGTCAAACTTCTTCAGGATCTCACAAGGTCCAAATTTCTTCATTTTCAGCTTGCTATATGTTCCAACTGAGAATCTTCCTTTCTTTAGATGAACCATCACTTCATCACCAACTTGAAAATCATGGTGTCTTCTAGACTGATCAACATTCTCCTTATACTTTTGATTGTTTTGTTCCAACCTCAACTTCACTTCCTTATGCAAAGACTCCATAAAATCAGCAAATTCTTCCCCTGTAGCGCTTTTCTTTTCTTCACCAACAACTTCTCTCAAATTTGATATACCTCTAGGATGCATTTTAGTAACAATCTCAAAAGGTGTCTTCCCTGTACTCCTATTCATAGAATTGTTATATGCAAATTCATCTTGCGCCAATACCATCTCCCAATTACTTGGCTTATTCCCAACTAAACATCTCAACAAATTTTCCAAGCTTCTATTCACAACCTTTGTCTGTCCATCTATTTGTGGATGGAATGTAGAACTAAACTTCAATTCAGTACCCATCTTCTTCCACAAAGTCTTCCAAAAATAACCAACAAACTTACTGTCTCTATCTAAAATAATGCTTCTTGGTAATCCATGCAATTTCATAATCTCTTTAAAGAAAAGTTCAGCAACATGCTCAACATCTGATGTCTTCTTACATGGTATAAAATGAACCATCTTAGAAAATCTATCCACTACAACAAATATGGAATCATACCCTTTCACTATTTTAAGAAATCCAAGAACAAAATCCATACAAATGTCAGTCCAAGGTTTCTCAAGAATAGTAATAGGTGTATACAAACTAGTATTTTGACTCACTCCCTTTGCAACTTGACAAACTCCACAACTTTTTACAAAATTCTGAACATCCTTATACATTTTTGGCCAATAATACTTCTCTTTCAGCAAACTCAATGTCTTATCAATTCCAAAATGTCCAGCTAATCCACCACTATGCTTTTCCTTAATCAAATTCAACCTCATAGGACTTCTAGGAATGCACAACTAGATGCCTTTGAACAACATACCTTCTTGAATGAAATACTCATCATAATTACTTATGTGATCTATCAGATTTGGTGCTCTGCACTCTCTCCATGCCTCAGAAAAATCAGGATCACCATCATATAACTCTTTCATCTCATCAAAACCAAGAACTTCAACATTCATTTCAGTCAACAAAGAACGTCTTCTACTCAATGCATCAGCAACTTTTTTAGTAACTCGACTCTTATGCTTGATCAAAAATGTAAAACTCTGCAAATACTCAACCCACTTCATATGTCCTTGATTCAATTTATGTTGACTTCCCAAGTATTGTAAAGCTTTATGATCAGTATACAACACAAACTCATTAGGCATCAAATAATGTCTCCACTTTTTCAATGCTTGAAAAATAGCATAAAATACTTGATCATACACAAAATATTTCATTCTAGCATCATTCAACTTTTCACTAAAGAAAGCAATAGGCTTACCTTCTTGACTTAATACAACTCCTATTACATTACCACTTGCATTACATTCAACTTGAAATACTTTGTTGAAATTAGGTAAAGCCAATATAGGTAATTCAACAACCTTTTGTTTCAAAGTCTCAAAATTCTTATCAGGTCCATGTGTCCACTTGAATTCCTTTTTATCTCCCCTCATTTTTTGAGTCATAGCATTACAAATAGGATTCAAATTCTTTATAAACTTTCTATAAAAACTAGCCAAACCATGAAATGATCTTACCTCATTCACATTCTTAGGTGTAGGCCATTCCAAAATTGCTTTAACCTTCTCAGGATCCATCTTCAAACCATCAGCTGAAATCACAAATCCCAAATACACAATCTCCTCTTGCATAAAATAACACTTTTTCAAATTGATCAACAACTTTTCCTCTTTCAACCTCTATAATACTTGTCTAATATGCTCAAGATGTTCTTCCTTAGTCTTACTAAAAATCTAAATATCATCCAAATAAACAATCATAAACTTACCCAAAAATCTTTTCAGAACTTCACTCATCAACCTCATGAAAGTACTAGGTGCATTAGTCAAACAAAAAGGCATAACCAACCATTCATACAAACCATCTTTTATCTTGAAAGCATTCTTCCATTCATCACCTTTTCTAATTCTGATCTGATGATAGCCACTCTTCAAATCAATCTTGGTAAAATACTTTGCTCCACTCAAACAATCCATTATGTCATCCATCCTCAGCATAGGATACCTATATTTCATTTATATCTTGTTAATGTCTCTAGAATTAGTACACATTCTCCATTCTCCAGTCTTTTTAGGTGCTAATATAGTAGGTACAACACATGGACTCAATCTTTCTCTAATCAAACCTTTATACAACAACTCATGCACTTGTCTGTTAAGTTCTTCATTTTCTGCAAGTGTCAATCTATATGGTGCTTTGTTTGGCAAACTAGCTCTAGGGATTAGATCCATACAATGACTTATACTTCTTATAGGAGGTTGTATTGCATAAAAATGTAATAAACAAAATAAATATTAAGAAACTAACATCTATTCCTACATGATTATGCAAACTTCAAAATATGAAAGAAAACAAATAAAATAAAGATAACATGAACATAAAATAACTTAATCTACTCAACATAGCACATATGCAAACCTCATGAAATCACCAAGTGATTGATGATTCCACATTATGGGATGTGGTTGCTCATGAATCCAGCAACATAACAATGAGGTAGATAGTGCTTGTGGAAATGAGGAGAGAACTCTCCTTTTATAGGAAAAGAGATGAAACAGATGGCTAAGATTGAATGCAAGATGAAGGGCTAGGATCTCTTAGGATTGATGAGGTGTCCTGAGGTGGAGGCCAAGTAGACTCCACATGGATTAGAATTTTGACCAATTCAAAGGGGGAAATATGCTCACACATGTGTGAGAGACCTTTGATGGTGACATGATCAATGAGGTGTGAGAAGCATGGCTTCTCACACATGTGTGAGACAACTTGATTCTCATGCAAGAGGACAAGTGTGCAAGAGGTGTGAGAAGGCATGGCTTCTCACACATGTGCAAGACACCTTGACTCTCATGCAAGACATGAGGGATGAGGAAAGTGTGATCATATCTCACACATGTGTGAGCACACACTTAGGATTAAAAGGTTATTGGCTAGGTGATTATGCAAAGCAAACATGATGGGTTAGGTTAGAGTAGTGAGGTTAGGTGAGGGTTAAAGGTAGGAGTCATGTTCTCAAATAGGATTAAATGTAATATTTAATTCCAAATGGGATTAGGAGGGAACTAATTAAGTAAATGACATACTTAATTAAAGTGAAAGGGGTTAGATGCAAGTGGGAATAGGTTAAGATTTAAATAAACCTTAGTTTATTTAAATCAAGGAAATGGGAATATAATTAAATAAATGTAAATTTATTTAATTAAATGATAAGGTAATTAAATAAATAATAAATATTTATCTAACTGGTTAGGAAATGAGTTTTGGAAAAATTTAGGTGTCTACATTTTGACCCTCTTTGATATAGCATTAGTAATGTTATATCAAAGAAGAGTAAAATATAGTGGCTGGAAGGATAAGACTAGTAGCGTGATGCCCCAGTCATGGAAGGATGAGGAAGGATGATGAGGGTGGAAGGGTATGGCCCCTCGAGAGGACATGCGGGTTAGGATAACATAGATGTTCTCTTGAAATGGATGGGAGGATGCAAGGGAGGGGGAGAAGTTATGCTGCAATGGTGTGAACAACATAAGTTTCATATTGTATTTAACACTATGCACCAAGGTATGAGGAACCAAGATGACAATGTGTCAAGTACATGAAAATAGGTGTCTAATACAACCATATGCCTTATGAAACCATGATATGGAAGACCATGATTCTTGGGAAAATAGGATGCAAAGACCATGAGAAATGCAAAAAATACTAATGCAGACTAGTAACAAGCAATCATGCACAAAAAACCAAAAGCAAACCAACATTTTGCCCCTAGTCAAGCTAAAAACCCATTAATAGATTGATTGATGATGATTGATTAAGGATGGAAAAGCTAACGATAAGCATAATGCACATCCAAGGATTGGGAAGGATTCATCCCATGATAATGATGTTTGAATATGGTCAATGGATTATTAGCTGATTGGGTCAAATTGATGAATTGATTAAAGATGGATGTACAAGATTACAAGATTAGATTGATTGAATTAGTATTGATTGCATAGTGAGAATTTTTATTTTTATTTTTTGATTTTATGGTGGAGTTGGAGGAATGAACGTGGATGAGATTGGAAGAATGATGTTGATAGGATGAAGAATGATGAGAGTAGAATCAATTTGATGTGAAAGAATTAGAAGAATTGAAAATTGATTGACTTGGAGGATGAATGAATATGAGATAGAATGGATAGAAATGAATTGATCGAATGAATGTGGAATAGAATGGATTGGGACCAATGACAAGGGAGAACCAAGGCATGGTAAATGGAGGAAAAGCAACATGAGTAGGTGGATGAAAGGAATGGTGAAAGGATATGAGGGGCCAAATGATATGGCATCAGAAAATGTGGAACCAAGGACCATGTTTCAAAGGAGTCCAAATGCCCCATTCCAAGGATAGGAAAATGGAAGGAAATATGGTGGAAAGGGTGCATGAAAATGGAAAGATGGAACAAAGGCTAGCGTATCGAGGAAAAAAAGGCATGTGCTCTTCCAAAGCATGTATGAACATTCTAATATTGTGGACCTAATAGTGATCATGAGCATGGGCATGAAAGTGGAATGAAGAGGGGAGATGGGAGGGAGGGTATGAAAAAGGGATGGGTAATGATATGAAGGATATGGATGAAATGTGGAATATGAAGGGGATGAAACAGAAGGGATAATCGAGATCAAGGACATATGAAAAAAGGATGGAAGTACGTAGCAGTATGAATGGAAAATGGATGAATGAACATGACAAGGACTATGGAATCAAAGATATGGATAGCATGTCAAGATAAAATATGTGGAAGGATTATGGAAGTATGTAGGAGAATGGAGGGAAAATGGATGAACGTGACAAGGACTATGGAATGCAAGATATGGATAGCATGTCAAGATCAAATATATGAAAGAAGTATGTAAGTACATAGGAAATGTGTGGATTATGCACAAGGGATATGAAAAGTGTATATGGATGGATGAAAGGAAAGTGAAAGTAAAAATCAAAGATGGTATGGCTGGAGCTTGCCCCCAGTGTAGAGTGCAAGTGGAAGAAGGAAAAGTGAATGGATGGATAAGTGGAATTGGAAGACAATGGATACATGAAGGGAAAATGAAGGGAGGACTCAAGAATCTATTTTATGTGGATGGTATCCCTTGATATTTTATTCTTTCTTTTTTTATTTTCAAGGAATTTTTACTGGTTTCTCCTAGATGTTGATAGGATAGGGAAAAGAAGGATGAGGTGGATCGGGGAATGGAGGATAATGACTTATGAAGGGGTTTGGAGTAAGGTGGTGGAGTGGATGGGAGGAAGATATGATTAATGGATGCTAGGTTGGAAGACTTGTAAAGAAGTGGATGAAGGAGGTAGAAAGATCATCATTGGCACACACCTTGAAGGGTGATGGAAATGAGGAAATTGTGGAGGATATGTAGGAGAAAGTTTTGATTTTGGGATATAGGGACCCAAAATGGATGAAGGAGACGATGGATTTGGAATGGTGGATCTGGGTATATATAAGGACCCAAAATGGATGTGGAAGCCTTTGGATCAGCCAAATTGGATGTCATTTGGAATATTTCTTTGAGATTAATTGCTACATTAAGTAGCTTTGGAATCCACATAATCTTTTCATTTTTTATTTTCAGCCTTTGTGGCCTTTTGATTTTTCTTTGGATCATATTTGTCTTTTCTTGAACATGTCGTTTAGAGGGGACATGTTGATCCTAGTGCTTTTGTGGATTTTTAGCTTTATTTTCTTTTTCTATACCATCCAATTTTCTTCCATTGGATATGGTATGGGTGTATGAAGGTAAGTGGGATGGAGAGCTTAGGGATGGTGAACGTTGGAAGGAATTCAAGGATGTGTGCCATTGTTGATCTTTAGTAGGAGCATGAGGGGATGAAGTGGGAGACATCGATATGGTGGATGAATGTATTTAAGGGCCCAAAATGGATGGAAGGAATGAATAATTTGACAATGGAACATAAGGACCTAGAATGGATGGAAGATAAGGACCTAGAATGGATTTGGAAGATGAATGATGGGAGTGTTTAGGTTTGTACAGAGGAATTGTGGGAGGTGTACCAACATCTTGAGATAATATTTCTTCAATGGGATGCTTATCCATTTCAACACAAGATATGAGTCCATGTGCATGGGGTTCATGAGTGGATTACATAGGTTGGATAGGATCATGTGGAAGATTATGAGGGCTAATGGTATCTTGAGATGAGGTGGGATCATGAAAGGGAAATGAAGGGCTGCTTTGATCTTGACTTAGAAGAGGATCATGGAGTGGAATGCATGGATCATGAGATGGAATAGGATCATTGAATGGAGTGGAGGGAATAGAACCATGAGATGGAGTGATTTGATCTTGACATTGAGGAATATTAGTGGATGGAGTGGAAGGAATCTCTTCATGAAGTGGAGGATCTACGGAGGCTAACACTTAAGATGGAATGGAATTGGAGGTACATGGAATGCCTTGATCTTGGTTAGGAAGGGAATCATGAGATGGACTAGGGGGGATAAATGGATCTTGAGGGATAGGGGAAGGATGGGATGGAGAAAAGCTCGGATCTAGAGGAAAAGAGGCATCTATAATGTCATGTTTTGGAGGAAGGTCATGAGATGGAATTGGGTGTATAACTTTGGGTGATTTGCTCTCTTCATTTTGTATTTTACACTTATCCAAGAGTGATGTGAAAAACCCCTTACGAGGTGGGGATGAGGTTTTTGGAGGATTAGGATTGTGAAGGGAATTGCATGGAGGGTTGGGGATGGATGGGACATCAGGACTAGGATCTTCGAAACATGGAGGAAGAGGACACATGGCATGGAAGGTGGACTCTTTCTATTCGCTTGCCAAGAGATAATTCTTTAATTGTTCCATTTCCTTGGCAAGGTCATTTGTGTTTGAAGAAGTGTGTGGGCTATGAATAGAAGCATATGTAGGTGTAGGATAATGAGGTGGATTTCCCTTGTCAAAGGTAGAAGAATGATGCACATGAGATGGATGAGAGTTGGGTATGAAATGTTGAGGATGAATATGATATGTTGGTTGAATGGGAGGTATAACTCCATATTGTCTTTGAAGATTGTCAACCATTTGATTAAGAAAATTCAGATCCATAGATGCTAGAGGAAGAGGGTTACTAGGCACATGAAGAAAACTAGGTTACTAGGCACATGAAGAAAAAATGGTTACTAGGCACATGAAGAAAATAGGGTTACTAGGCACATGAAGAAAATAGGGTTACTAGGCAAATGAAGAAAATATGATTGCTAGGCACATGAAGAATTGCTAGGCACATGAAGGAATTGCTAGGCACATGAAGGACTGCTAGGCACATGAAGGAATTGCTAGGCACATGAAGGAACTACTAGGTACATGAAGGACTGCTAGGCACATGAAGGAATTTCTAGGCACATGAAGGACTTCTAGGCACATGAAGGAACTACTAGGTGAACAAAATGAGCAGGATAACAAGGAAACCCAGGATGCTCCTACATCACCATATCATCATTTTTAATCAACTAAACATAAATGGAACACACACACACACACACACACACACACACACACACACACACACACACACACACACACACACACACACACACACACACACACACACAAGTGGACAATCACTATAAGTAAACTCTATTAAAAATATGAATATTTTAAACTAAATACAATGTGACAAGTTAAGTTTTTAGTCTTACCATAATAGCAGAAGTCGATGGCTCTACATGCCCCTCCTCATCTCTCACATGAAGAAACTCTCCATGAAGTTCTTCAATTCATGTAGCATACTATGGTGTATCATCCACCTCAAAGACATAGTATTATGAATCACTATCAATGAGGAGATCCAAGTACAAATTCTCACACATAATGAAACTATGGGGAACAAAAATATGTGGTATCCTAGAGGATGTGGAAGATCCAACCTCATTAACATGAGGAGTGTTAGGATTAACCTCAGATAGAAATAATAGTTACATGCAAATATAACCAATATCAAAAAATAATAAATCACACATAAGAGAACACAAGACATGAAGATTTAGCATGGTTCACCCAATCTCTAGGCTACGTCCACCAACAACAAGTCTAATATTATTTATATATAGTGATTATAACTTGATTACAATTTTTAATCCCTTACAGCTCAATACCATCGCAAGAACCAATTTTCACATTACACATTATGAAAATCCCTAAGCCTAAGCCCTTTTTATTCAAGCTTTTTTCCACTTACAAAATTAGGGCTAGAATAATGGAAAAATAATAACCAACACCTTTTACAACATAAGGGCATTTTTGGTTTTAGAGGTGCTACCCCTAAAAACCCCTATAGAGGTGTTGTCCCTCAACCCCACCCTATACTATGATAGAGAATACACCTGGGGCACTACCCTAGGATCTTGCAAGGGTGCTACCCCAAAACTCCCATAGAAATAATCTGTACAGAAACTATGTCGAATAAAACTCTGAGTCTAATTAGGCTCAACATCACAATAGTCTCCCACTTGGAAATTAATCATAGGATTACTAAACCTGTAGCTCCCACTGAAATATCAAAACTTGGACTTTGTTGCTATTTTATTCGAGAAGACCAACTGAAGCTAAAGATATGCTTGATTGTCATCTATATGTATCTTCTCTAGTTGTAATTGTCCATCATCGAAAACTAACTAAATGGAATAGTACTGCAACTATATGTGTTTTGTTTTTGAATGTAGAGCTAAATTCTTTACAAGATGAATGACACTCTAACTATCTATAAAAAAATAACCATCCTTCTTAGGGTGTCCTAATTCTTCCAATAAGAACTAAAGCCATATCATCTCCTTGGCTACCTTTGTAGTAGATAAAGCATTAACCTTTTGTAACCTAGAAACCTAGATAATGGTTGCCTCACCAATAGTAAATACATAACCTATAGTACTCTTCCTGGTATTAATAACCCCTACCAAATTTTAGTCAACATATCCCTATAAATAAATAGAAAAGCCCCAAAAATGTAAACACTTACTAGATGTTTTTCTCAAGTATCCAAGAATCCATTTAACTGCATTCCAATGCTCAATGCCTAGATGACTCATATACCTACTAACAACTCCCATTGCATGTAAAATATCTAGCCTTGTATATACCTTAACACACATCAAGCTTTGTATAGTTGAAGCATAGGGTACCTTAGACATCTTATCATCCTCTTCTTGTGTCTTTGGACACATCTCCTTAGTCAACTTTAAATGACCAGGTAAAGTTATGCTAACAACTTTAGCATTCTTTATATAGAAATGTTGCAACACCTTCTCAATATAATCAGTCTAAAACAAAGTTAATTTCTTATTCTTCCTAACTCTGCAAAACTTCATACCAAAGATTTATTTTACTACCCACAAATCTTTAATAGAAAATGCATGTGCTAACTGGCATTTCAACCCCTTAATGTGATCCATGTTAGACCCAACTACAAGCATATCATCAATATATAAACATAAAATAATATGGATATCATCATCCAACCTCTTAAAATAAACATAATGATTTGGATGACATCTACTATATCCATGTTCATGCATAAATTTGTCAAATTTTAGATACCATTGCTTATGTGCTTGCTTGAAGCCATATAAACTTTTCTTCAATGTCCACACTAAGTTCTCCTAACCTTTGGCCTTAAATCCTTGTGGTTGTGCCATATATATCTCTTCATCCAAATCACCATAAAGGAAGGTTGTTTTAACATCAAGCTACTCCAAATACAAATCTTCAATAGCCACAATACTTAAAACAGTGCAAATAGAAGTCATTTTAACAACATGAAAAAATATCTCATTAAAATCAATGCCCTTTTTCTGTGCAAATCCTTTTACAACTAACCTGGCTTTAAATTTTTTCTTATCTCCATACTCTTCTTTCAACTTGTAAACCCACTTATTCTATAAAACCCTTTTACCTGTAGGAAACTTGCATAAATACCATGTCTTATTTTTCAGCAAAGAGTCCATTTCGTCTTTCATCGCAAACTCTCATTGAATATTAGTATCCACCTACACAACTTCATTATAACATTCAAGTTCATTAACATTAGTAAATAAAATAGAATATAAAGAGAGAGAAAATATTTCTAGAGGTCTACTTAGCTTTGTTTACCAACTAACATTCACTAGTGTGTGTGGTATATATTATTGTGGTTGTTGCACAACATGATGGATTGTTGGAACATCATCTTTTGGAGTATCATCCAAAACTACATAATCATCTTATTTCTTCTCATGTTGTTGCAATAGATCTTTGTAGAACACTTTCTCATTGAATATGACATCCCTGCTTCTTACAATTTTATATTTTTAAAAATTCCAAAACCTATAACCGAATTCATCAATGCCATATCCAACAAATACAAATTTTTTTAACTTAGCTTCCAGTTTGGTTCTATTTTCAAAATCTATATGAGCAAATCCTTCACAACTGAAGGTTTTGAGAAAAGAATATATCACCTTCTTACTAGTCCATGCTTCATCTGGAATACCATAGCCCAAAGGAGCAAAGGGGCCTCTATTAATCAAATATGCAATAGTATTGATTACCTCTACCTACATGTTTAAGGGAAACCTTGAATTCAACCTCATGGTTGGTGCATGCTCCATTATATAGTCCTATTCATGCTTTCAACCACTCCATTTTCCCATGGAGTCCTTGGAATAGTTTTCTCTCTACAAATAAAATTAGTGGAGCAATAATCTTCAAATTCATGACTGCAATACTCACCACCATTATCAGATTTGAGACATTTTAATTTCTTACTAATCTCATTTTCAACCAAGCATTTCCATTTCTTAAAAGTTTTAAATACATCAGATTTTTGTCTAAGAAAATAAACCCATACTTTTCTAGTTGCATCATCAATAAATGTAACATAATAATGAGATCCACCAAGGGAAGATATATGAGCTGGTCCCGATACCTCTATATGCACAAGCTGTAATTTCTCACTTTTATTTTCCCTCCTAATCTTCAAAAACTCACTCTCTTTTATTTTTCATACACAGAATATTCACAAAAATCCATATTAACACATTTTAGACTTGGTAAAAGTTTCTTTGAATGAAGTACTTTGATACCTTTCTCACTCATGTGCCCAAGTTTGTTGTGCCCCAATGCTATATCTAAATGTACATTAGCTATTTGTACTTCCTGCTTAAATATAGAAACTATTCCTAAACATTCATTTTTCTTTGAAATAATCAATGTAAAAGGAACAATATGACCTGTACAAAGATATAAGGTGCCTAGTTTCACACATTTTTCTACTACAAGGGAACCTTTTGAAACCTTCCAATTTTTATCACTAAAAGTAACTACACAACCCTCATCACCGAGTTGCCTTATTGAAATTAAATTTCTACTCAGCCTTGGAGCATGTCTTACCTCATGTAGTAGCCAATGGTTCTCATTCTACAACTTAATCTTAACTTTTTCCTTTCTAACAATCTAGCAGGGTTTATTTATTGAAAATATATTGAAAGATCATTGTTGAGAGAGATTATTGAAATAGGAAATTTTTTGAAGAAGACTATGTGTTTCAATCATTGTTTTGTCATTGATGTCAAACCTACAATTTGTTGGTAAGACACCTACTTATAAGATTCAATTACTATCACTTATTAGATTGATGAAGAGGATTTTTCAAAAGATGTAACAATAGTACCTAAATGAAAGGTTGAGTTATGATTATGTAATGAAGTACAAGGATCAGTTGAGACAGTAATGACATGATGTATTGATAATCTACTTAAAGTTAAAAAGGTTGGTTATACTAAGAAAGATTAGAAGAACAAGTTACACAAAGTTTGTCTGCCAAGCTTGATCAAATGGATAGTAGGTCAAGAGAAAAGTTAGTATAACCCAAGTAGAAATTTAGTTGGAGCCAAGTAAAAGTTCATTCTAGTGTATGCTAAGTAGAATAGTGGATGCCGAGTAAAGTTTAGTTGATGTCAAGCACTACTAAACTTTAGTTTGTGCTAAGTAATTTCACAATAGATGTTGAGCAATGCAATATGTGTCGAGGATCAGAAGATTGATAATGCTAAGCTAGTACATTATTTAAATGATCATGGATTCAATGAATCTGAGCTAACAAGTCTATTTTTCTTAGATTATGTGAACCAAGTGGAAAATAAAATTCATGACCTGGTGGCACAGAATTCAAGGTAAACCATTTTTAGACATATTCAAATGGATTATAGGAGAAGTTTATAGAAGAGATATGAGATATGGGGTAGATACATTGTATCCTATCTAATCCATCCAAATCCTAAATTAGACGATGGAGAATGAGCTAAAAAATATCTTAATTTCCTATTTATAGGGATGACTGGTCATGAAGCAAGGTTGTCATGTGCAAGAACCTAAGGGAAACAAGGAGTCAAGGGTTTTGCTTCATCTAGTGACCTAAGAGAAGAAGTTTGCAATGACATGCTAAGAAAGAAGGCTTAAGGAGATAAATTTTTAAAGGGTGAAGAAGCTGTCAGAGCTGCGAAGTATGAAGGCTAAGCAGACTTGAGAACTGAATAGAGATCTGTAATCTGTAAGAAAAGTTGTAAGTTATATCAGATCAAAAACCTTACTATTACTCTATAACAATTGTATCAGTCTAGGGTAAATTCTTTGGATTAAGGTTGACCTAGTAATCATTTGTAAATTCTTTAATTAGGTGATATTCCAAGTGAATGGTCTAAAATTCCTCTAACAAGGCTCACTCCTAGCCAGCCGATTGAAATCCTTTAATAGGGTGACATTTAATAGTGTGTATTGTAACCTTTAACAAGGTTGGCCTTTCAAAGAGCATCACTTCAAAAGAGTGAAAAGACTAGCATGTTACTTGTGGTTTTTCTCAAATTGGGTTTCCACATAAATCATTGTGTCAAGTGTGCTGATGAATCTATTATATTTCATGCTTTACATTTCTACAAGTTGATTTGATAGTAACCTACAAGTTTTAAGTGATTTCATAATCTTATGGATGCATGCATGAGTACAAATGTTTTATGGGTTCACTAAGCTCTAAAAAGTTTTATTTATTCATCTAGACCTTAAATAATTGATTCACCACCCCTCTTAGTTATTCTAAATTATTCCAACAATCAATATTAGAGCCAAGTTGCATGAAGAGAACTAGTTTAAAGGCACTAGAAGCATAAAGATCAAGAAGTCTAAAAGAGAATTACCCAAGCTCAATAGAGATAACTTTCCTGCGTGGAAAAGTTAAATGAAGTTACACCTTGGAGGATTTTGAGATCATGCACAATCTACCATTTTTGTGGAGCATGTTGATCCTGTTGGTGCCCCTACTACTAAAGATATGAGAAAGAAGAAAGAACACAAGCAGACAATGTTGGAGATTGTGTCTGCCCTAAGTTATGCAAAATTTGATGATATCAATTGTCTTGATAACGCAAGGAAAATGTGGTATACCCTAACTACTATCTATGGAGGAGATGCAAATGTTCTAAGAGCCAAAGTTGAAAGTCTTAGAGGTAGGTTTGATGATATGAGAATGGAAGAAGGTGAGAATATTACTCAATATGTTGAAAGGATAAAAGAAGTTGTCAATACAATAAGAGGAGCTACTAGTAATATAGATGATGAAACTATTTTAAGAAAATTTTTGAGAATACTGTTACTTATATATGCTATTAAGGTTTCTACAATTCAAGAACTAAGATGTAATCTAGGGAACAAGCTATCACTTGAAGGTCTGGTAGGTAGACTCACTACTTTTGAGCTATCTAACTTTGATAATTACAAGCCTAAAAAGATTGAATCTTCTTTCAAATAAAAGGTGTCATTAAAGGAACCTAATGAGAAGAATAAGAAGAAAAAGAAGAAGTATGTGTCTAGTGACAATGATACAAATGAGGAGGATGTTGAATAGCTTGAAGCACTACTAGCAAGAAGATTCCATAAAGGTAAAGGCAAGTTCAAAGGTAAGTTACCCATCATTTGTTTTAATTACAATGAAGTTGGTCATATTGTTGCTAGATGCCTAGAGAAGAAGAATTAAAAAGGTGGTGACAAATATAGAAGTAGAAGAGATGAAGACATCAAGGATGATAAAGAAAAAGGCAAGAAGTCTTGCCACATTGTTGAAGAGGAAACAAAGGATGATTCTGATGAACATAATGATGAGGTGGTGTATGTTGCAATGAAGGACGAATTTGATGAAGATGAGGCAACTACACTTGTGACTTGTGTGGACAAGAATGATAGATGGATCATTAATAGTGGATGTTTACATCACATGACTGGAGACAAAAGTAAATTTATTACCCTGAATTGTTATGATGGAAATAGTGTAAGATTTGGTAACGATGCACCATGTTTGATAAAAGGAAAAGATTCTATCAAACTCACAAACAAGATTTTGTGTGACAATGCTTACTATGTTGAAGGAATTAACTGTAATTTGTTGAGTGTGTCACAATTGAATAATTTGGTATGTAAGGTTGAATTTGAAAACAAGATTGCTAAGATATATGACACAAAAGGGAAACTAATTGGAAAGTGTGATCAAACTAGAAGTAATCGATTCTCTCTTGACATAGAGGATGCTACTTGTCTTGTTGTAAAATTTGATGATGTATGGCTATGGCACACAAGGTTATGTCATGTTAACTTTGATAACTTGGTTAGTATCAGTAAGATGAAGAAAGTTAGAGGTTTTCCTAAGTTGAAGAAGCCTGATAATGTAATGTGCAAAAAATGTTAGTTAGGAAAAATGACAAATTCAAGTTTTAAGGGTAAAACTTATACCTCTAAAGGAAATACTAGAGATTGTTCATATTGACTTGTGTAGACCAATTGATGTACAAATCTACAAAGGAGATAAGTACATAATGCTATTTTTTGATGACTATTCTAGGATGATGATAGTTATATTTATGAAATAGAAATCTAATACTTTCCAAATGTTTAAGTGGTACTTGGAAAGAGTTCAAAAGGAAATAGGTAAAAGTCTGAAGTGCTTGAGATCTAAAAAAGGAGGATAATTCACATCAAATTAATTTGAGATGTTTTGTAATGACATAAGAATTAAAAGAAAGAAATCTGCCACTAGAACACCTCCACAAAATGGAATAGTTGAAAGGAGAAACAAATCTATAATGGACTATGCTAGAACACTCATGATGGAGAAGAATTTTGCTTTGAAAAAATTTATAAAAAAGCTAGAAGAATATAAATCATTTGTATACTTTTATGAAGGAATTCCTACTAAAGAATATGTTGTAAATCAAATTACAAATCAACATCAAGTTTTAGTGATTGTCAAGTCACACTCTATGAATGCCGAGTTACATTTAGGAACTGAGGTACATTCAGATGTTGAAGTATAGAATGAAGAAAATGCACATTCTAATTCTAAGATTAGTGAACATGAAAGAGATACTGAGATACCTGACAAAGATATACACAGTGATTTTGAAGTTGAAAGACAAAATGAAGAAACAAGAGCAGAGCCAAGACTGTCCAAATATGTCAAAAGACATCATCTTGCTACTCAAACCATTAGAGATAAAGATGCTAGACCAATGAAAAGAAATAGATTAAGAAGTGATACATGTTTTCTAAGCATGAAGGAGCTAAAATTAGTAAGAGATGCATTAGAAGATGTTGATTCGAGTAAAGCCATAGAAGAAGAGATTGAACAAATAGAGAAGAACAAAACATGAAGTCTAGTTCCTAGACTAGAAGACAAAAATGTGATTGATACGAAGTGGATATTTAGAAACAAGCTAGATGAAAATGGTGAAGTCACAAGGAAAAAAACAAGATTAGTTTGCAAGGGATATACACAAGAAGAAGGAATTGACTATGGTGGGATATTTCCCCCTATTGTTAGATTGGAAGGAGTTAGGACTCTACTTGCTTATGTTGCATACAAAGGTTCCAAAGTTTATCAAATGGATGTCAAATTTGCATTTTTGAATGGTATATTAGAGGAAGAAGTTTACATAGAACAACCAGAAGGTTTTGTTGATGTTAACAATAAAAAAATGGTATGTAGATTACACAAGATTCTATATGGTTTAAAAAAAGCACCAAGAGCATGGTATGAGAGACTTCATAATTATCTTGTGAAGATTGGATTTGAAAGTACTGATGATAATAAAAATTTATACATGAAGATAGAGAAAGAAAAAGGTATTTTGTTATCTAAAATATTTGCTAATGATATCATATTTGGAGGTCAAGATGCTTTGTGTAAAGATTTTGAAAATCAAATGAAGCAAGAATTTGAGATATATATGTTTAGATAAATCAATTTTTTTGTGGGTTTGCAAGTATATCAGATGAAATATGGTATATACATCACTCAGTCAAAGTATGTCAAGGAAATATTGAAAACTTTTGGATTGGAGGATTCCAAACCAGAAAATACACCTATGGTGACAAGACACAAGTTGTCAAAGAGTGATTATTCAGCTAAGGTGAATCAAACATTGTATAGGTCTATGATTGACAAAATACAATATGTAGTAAACAAAAGACCTAATATTGCATTATCTATGGGGATAGTTACAAGATTCTTTGCTGATTTTAGGGAGAATCACTTAATGGTTGTGAACAAAATAATGAGATATCTAAAAGTAATAGAAGAGTTTGGTCTCTACTACAAGAAGAATGAAAAATTTGAATTGAGAGCCTACACTAATGTTGGTTGGGCTGGAAACATTGATGATAGAAAGAGCACTAGTGGAGGAGCATTTTTTTTAGGAAAGAGAATAGTTACATGGACTAGAAAGAAACAAAGTTGCACTCACAATCTAAGCTGAATATGTTGCTATTGCAATAAACTGTACAAACATTCTGTGGATTAAACAACTACTCAAAGAAATAAAGGAAGAAATCACATAGCCAATGATACTTTATTGTGATAATACTAGTGCTATCAATATATCAAAAAATCTAGTGATGCACACAAAGAAAAAGCACATTACAATCAAATATCATTACTTGAGAGAGTTAGTTCAAGATAAAGAGGTGAAGATGGAATATGTTAACACAAAGGAAAAAATTGCTAATATCTTCACAAAACCATTACCTAAGGATGCTCACGAGTATCTAAGAGGTAAATTGGGGGTGATACCCCTATCAAAGACTATCTAAGTAACAAGAGGAGTGCCCTACATCAAACAAGCTGATATTCATATGTTACACATTGGTGTAGGGGATCTTACTTTAGGAGCTACCTAAAGTAATCAAAGAGTTGAAACTTCAAATTAGTCACAAGCAAGGTGACATAGGGGGAAACTAAAAGAACTTGACAAATTCTATATCTATACATTTAGATGAAAAATCTTTGGAATGTGTCTTTGGCATTGTTTTTAAAGAGGGAGATATTTTGCTGATCAAACTAGTAAAAATTCTTAGGGAGATATTCCTAATCAAGAGGGAAATATCAAGAAATTATCGTCAAAGAGATGGAAAGTGTTGTTGATCAGTAGAGAACACAAGTATGATGAAGGAGATAGAGAAGAATATAAGAAAGAGGGAGAAATCCTAATCTACCTAGGCAGAGGGAGATATAGTAAGGGGGAGTTATAAGATAGAATTTTGTAACCTAATCAGAAGATGGAAGCTGCTAATAGAAGGAGAGATTTCAAATACAAGTTTTCTTTTTGGTATTGTCTTACTATTTTAACCTAGTTAGTTTGGTTGAACAAATGTCTTTACCATTTGGTTAATTAGTTTGGTTTGCCATCAATGTCAAAGAGTGAGATTTTTGAAAATAGATTGAAAAGATCATTGTTGAGAGAGATTATTGAAAGAGGGAAACTGTTGAAGAAGACTATGTGTTTCAATCATTGTTTTGTCACTGATGTCAAACTTTCTATTTATTGGTAATTAGAAGATTCAAGTACTATCACTTATTTGATTGATGAAGAGGATTTGATCAAAAAATGTTACAATAGAACCTAGAGGAAAGGTTGAGTTATGATTATGTAATGAAGTATAAGGATTAGTTGAGATAGTGATGACATGATGTATTGATAATCTACTTAAGGTTACAAAGGTTGGTTACAATAAGAAAGATTAGAAGAACAAGTTATACAAAGTTTGTCTGCCAATCTTGACTTAGTGGATAGTAGGTGCCAAGAAAACTAAGTACAAGCCAAGCATAAAATTAGTTAGAGCTGAGTAAAAGTTCATTCTAGTGTATCCCATGCAGACACTAATACATTAGGGGTCAATTTGTGATGTCAATTTATGACAGCAAGAAAGGTAATGTGGTTTTGGCTTTTTTTTTTCAATTTTAGCCCGATTCCATCACAATTGCGATGGAAGGCGTCGCAATTGGGACACCACTAGGATATAAGGAAAAAAGAAAATCGAAAAACCTCATTTGAAAGAAATCAACACAGGGTTCTTCGAAAAGGAAAGACGTGTGGGAGACTTCAGCAACATTGAGAGGGGCATTGAGATGGGCGGGCAGAGACCCGCATTGGCTAACTCGACACATAGAGACGGGCAAAGACCTGCAATGGCTAACTCGACGCATTGAGCTTGTTTGACCTACTATATTGTATGGGGATCTCTACAACGAAAGGTCCAAGCTTATTTTATTTTGCATAGCCTTGGGTGGTAAGATCTCACTCCTGAAGCCCATTATGGTAGGATGGTAGCAACAGATTTACGACTATATATTAAAAATTTGGGATACAAGTTGGAAAATTGTTACAAGTATCCTATTACATGAGATCAAGATTCAAGTTTAAATGTTCATATAATGAATAAAATTCAAAAATCCTTGCTCAATATTCATTAATTCAAGTATAAAAGTAATAATAGAACATTATTTTCATTGGAAATGAAAGGCCCTGAGTCCACAAAATGGCCAGTAATAAAAAGTACATTTGGTTGCATGTATCTCACACACAAATGCAGTGGTATTATATATCTGGCATAGTTATGAAAGTATGGCCCTCATTGCCAAGGTCTATAGTATCTACCATAGTAGTAAAAATCTTCTTAGTAAAAAAAAGGCAAACCAAAAGATTCAAAAATTATCGAACTATCACAAATCAATCAAGAAAAAAACATATTTTCAACACATGTAAAATAAAGATGAAAAAATTAACAAAACATGGTTTTATAGAATAGAGATACAAAAATAAAATAAAATGAAAACTTATTCCATAAATTATGAGATACATTTTTTCTTATTTATGTTCATATTGTATTTGATTAAATTGTATTGCACAATACATACTACACACTGCATAAATGATAACTAATTGTTGATAGTTTTCAATTACAATTTCCTTTGTATGAAGTCAACCTAAAAACTAAGTACAAAGTTGCAAAAAATTCTATGTTCCTTTAGAGTCTTGGGAAGGGTGGGACCTAGGATCTTGATTTGGGGACAATCATTGGCACAAGTTTAGGGATGGAGCACCTAAAAGGGTCAAGAGGCAATGTCCCTTATAGGGATTTGGGATTAGTACCCTTAGCAAGATTGACAAGCAACATCCCTTTTGTAATACAAGCAACATCACACTACCATTTTTCACAGTGATAGGATGAAAATTCATTGTAAATCAGAGTAGATACAATTTAGACATGTCCTTCACAATTACATAATCATGAATGTTGGCAATTAGTGATTAATCAAAAAATCACATTTTTTGGCTTCATCAACACATTCCTCGCAACATCATATGAAGTTCCTTACATAGTTGGCAAATGTGGGCTTAGCAAAAACTTTGGTAAATTAAAAATTGCTTAAGTTTATTTAAAAAAAACTTTTTGTTATACATAACAATTTTTCTGCTATCCAAGATTTTACTTGATGTTGTTTCTAGAAGAGATTGTATATGTTTTTTGAATCACAATGTTTCAGATCTAACTCTATGATCTATCATCTAGATGTTAGAGAGAAAAAGGGATAGAAAAATATATTTTTTACAAAATTAAACGATAAAATATATCCAATGAGTCCAAAAATGAGTACAAAAGTGTTTTCTATCAAGGTTGACTCATTTGAATTTAATTGAGAAGACTAAATCCAAAAATGCATCAATGCATTCCTTGCAGCATCATACAATGTTCCTTGCATGGTTGGCATACTTAGGACTTGTTGTGGTGTCTACAACACATGCCCCATTCCTCACTAGGAATGGGGACCCCCTACTTTTTTCAACTCCCGGACTCACAATTTGAGAGTCAGGAGAAGAATTTTTGTTTAAAAGTTGAGTCCAAAAAAAAATAACAAAAAAATTGAAAATTGAAAAAATAACAAAAAAAATCAAAAATAAAATAAATTTAAATTTTTTAAAAAAAAAAAAAAATCAAGCGCACTGTTGAGGGCGTGCACGCGCCACCAAGGGCCGCGCGCCCCAAGCATGCCTGCGCAGCACCACTAGAGGGCCACATGCGAACCACTAGAGGTAGAGTGTGTGCACGCCTCCAATGCAGCGTGCGCGTGCTAGCAGAGGGTCGTGCACATGCTGCCAAGGCAGAACACGTGTGCACCACCTTGCCACAGCAGAGCGCATGCGCACCACCAGAGGGCTGCACGTGCGTCGCCAAGGAAGAGCGCGCATGTGCCACCAGAGGGCCATGCATGCGTCGCCAAGGTAGAGCACGTGCGCCACAAAAAGGCAACACTGCACGCTTGATCAAGGTGCCTCATGTGCGTTCGTGCCATGCTTTCTCAAAGCACCATGTGCCCTTGCCAAGCTGCTTTTTCACCTCCAGTTTTGCTTAAATAGCCAATGAGAGGGGTTTAAAATATATTGTTTAAGTATAAGTTGAATATATGCGACGAATCTTTTGAGATAGGTTTCAGGCCTCCCGGAGATAAGGTAAAGATTCTAGGAAATTTCAGGGCTTCAGAAATCTAGACTTAGCGAAATTTCAGGGCTTCAAGATTTTAGACTTAGCTAGATTTAAGGGCTTCAAAATTTTAGACTTAGCTAGATTTCA
Source organism: Cupressus sempervirens (assembly GCA_028749045.1). Taxonomy (NCBI): domain Eukaryota; kingdom Viridiplantae; phylum Streptophyta; class Pinopsida; order Cupressales; family Cupressaceae; genus Cupressus; species Cupressus sempervirens. Next base: position 329,807,541 of record CM053786.1, read on the forward strand.
AGATTCACCTCCAGTTTTGTTTGAATGGCTAGTTTGTCTTTACTATGCATTGTTAACTCTATGGACTAATGTTTGCTTCTTTTGTAAGTAGAAATTGCATCCACAACTTGTCGAGATCATAAATTTTAACTCGAGCCTCAAAATTTAGAACCGCTTACACCATTGGAAAGAAGAACTGAAGATCTAATTTCAATCCCTAAAATAGTGAGCCTTTAATTGCTCAATTTTAGGGACTGACAAAAGTTCCGACTTGAAATTTTGAGCAAAATACCTCCAAAAAGGTCATTTAAAAATGCCTATAAAATTTGTGAAAAAATATGAAAAGTTGCAAACATTTGATCATCTTGGATAATTTGGATCACATGGTTTCTCGCTAGGAAGGATTGGACAAGTGGAGAGAAGACAAAGGTCAAAGATACAGAGGTTTGAGACATAAAGCAAATCAGGTTCCTCATCTTATGCAGCTATTGGGGACAAGATTCAATACAGGTGCCTTGAGATTTTTGATTGAAGAAGTAGAGGGAGTGCAAGTTTATGAAATTAATTGGCTATAAAGAAGGTATAAATCATCAGAAAGGGGCATGGAGCATATACAAAAAGTGATCTAAAACCTCATTTGAACAAAACCCAAAAACCATTTTGAAAATTGAGAACTTTGATTTTTTGACGAATTGAGCTCCATAGCTACGTAGGTCCATAGCTCCGTAGCTTCACAGATCCGTAGCTCTGCAAGTCCATAGCTCCGCATTTTCATGTAGCTCCACAATTTAGAGGTGCACTGACAGTTGACTGCTAGTTCCAAAAATAGCACTTTCCATGCATTGGGAGCACATTTTGATGGCAAGTTTAACACTGACACATGCCCAGTGAAGAGGAAACTTCTATTTTTGGTGTCTCCATGAACTTCTACTTTGATTGATGGCTTCCTCCTATTTTCTCTCTCATGCTTTCATTGTTTTTGACATGTAAAGGGCTCATGCATCCAATTAATGAATAAAATATGGATGGAGTCCCTCTAAGCACCAGTTAGATGGTCAATTTGTATATATTTAGTTTGTTTTAATGTTTTAAAAGCATTTTATTGCATTGAGATATCTCTCACTCTCAACACAAATTGAGGAGACAATTTCTTATAAATACCCCATTGTAAAATGTAAAAAAGGGCCACTGTTATTATGCAATAAAGTTATGCTTTTGGTGCTAGCATTCGGAGTGAAGTTATTCTTGCTTGGATGTGTCATTGTTTTATGGATTTTATTCATGAGATTTTGATTGAGCCAAAGGTTTATTGCGTTGCTTTTGGTTGTGCAATCTTTTAGTTTTGGTGTTTGCTACAGATATATGAATTTTGTTGACATAATGAGCTTGAGAAGAGATCATCCGATTATGTCTACATAGCTTTTGTCTCGCATGAGCGCACTTTTTGTGGCCTTGTAATTTGATGAAGAGTGAAACATCATTCGATTTGTTATAGATTCTCACTGACAATTGCATCAGTGGATTCTAGGAAGCACTGCTCCTATTTTCATTGGTTTCCTACTGATTTCTTCAAAGGTTTAACTCGCAGCGTGTTGTGTTCTATAGCTTATGTCCGTTTAGGAATTACACTTTCAATTTGTTTGACTTCATGTTATTTGCTTTCAGTTTCATTATTTGCTTTGCTAACCCCCCTATTAGAATAGGACCTCACAGTAGCTACATTGTTAGAATTGCATTCATTAAAAAATAGAAAATACAAAAAAAATATTGTTCTTTTGGTGTGATATTTTGAGACAGTGAACAGATTTTACTTAATTTCAAGGTAAAAGAGTTTTTGGAACCAGCAAAGGCCTCCTTGTGAACATTCACATTTATCTTCTACTGAGCAGATTTTGGTACATCGCAAGACAAACACTGAACCTTGGAGCGGATCCTTAAAAAGAATTGCTTTTCAAGAGAGGAATTACACTATGGATTCCTGTCGTTGACCTCGTGCAAAACGAACGCCCAACAGGACTTAACCAAAATTAGGATTGTCTTTACAGTGATTATCTTTAAAAATCATCATCATGATTCATAAACTGCATTACAACATTTTAAATCTTCATCTTCCCTAGTCTACTAAAAACTTGGGGAGAGGTTCTAATCCTTGCACTCTATTACAGCTCCTCACTTCACATTAAAGGTTGTATTTTTGGCACTGAGTTGGCCAAATAATATGTGACAACTAATCATGCTCTTTTCTCTTTCTCATTTAACTCAGTACCAAAGACATAATATAGAGCACTTGTGCTAATTTAGAAGCATTAGTAGTGATGGCAGTGAGTTGATTGGCATCCTTGTATTGAGTTAATATTGTCATTATTAAACTAAGTATGAATAATGAACAATCACATTATATCTATCTCTTGGATTGGGTAGTATATCCCTAATCAAGATGGATTGAATGACAATCATATGGGATCGAGTTATGATCCTCTATATTCATATTAGAGGCTTTGATGTTGAAATTGGCTTAGCAAATAATCATGACGATGACCATAGGGTCTCTTGATAATTTGTTTGGTGACTAATCATAATTGATAATCATTGGATTTGTTGGCTAATTAAGTTTATGCCTATGTGTCTCCTCAAGGAGACATGTAGTTGAACATTTACAACCGCGCCTCATATGCCTCTTGATTGCACTAAATAAGATGACCGATCAAAAGAGATGGATTATCAAGATTCATAAATGATTCTATCTCTTTAGATTGGGAATTCTAATAAGTGATCTAATTATATATTCAGACCTGGCAAACATTTTTCAATATTGAATTAATTCATATCCATTCTATACTGATTATCACCTAGAGAGATCCATTACATTTACAAAGATCCTTCATTATTTAACATGGTATCAGAGCCAAGTTAATAAAGGTATCACTTTAAGAGAGGAAGGCTGCCAGCTATGAAATCAATACCATATGCCTTTGCAATTTTGTGCCCAAGATGGTGAGAGATTTCAAGTCACCTCATTTTTGTCCTCTCTAATGTTTGCAACAAAAGAGTATCTGTAAATTTGTATGATGTTCTGCATAGATTTAGTTTTGATAACACTCATTAAGTAGCATTTGGCCATGAAAGAGAAGAAGAGAAAATCAAAAAATTAATGTTTAGGTTGTTGTGCTTGTTGGCACGTTTTGGCATGAGGGAGCAAGCACCAAAGTATTGGGCCTATCATTCTCATAGAGGGTGCTCCTGAGCTTCCCATTTCTACAAATGGTGTAACACTTGTTTAATTGCATGTTTAGTTTGGCATGCAGAGGAGCATGTGTAATATTTTTCTTGTAGATCTATTTATTTTTCTTGTAGGGAGACATAGCATAATAAAAGGAAATATGGTTAAAAGTATTTGTTCAGAGCTCATTTTCAAATTGTTTGAAAGATCACTCAAGTCATTCTTTAAATGTATGGATTTGTGGTTTTTTCTATCAATGCAAATCATGCTCTTGTTAGTAGGCTTAATTCCTTTTGATTACTATCTATGGCATTTTTTCATCTTCTTCATAGGGGCAGGAAAAGCCATCCAAAAAGTTTCAAGCAGTCAACGTAGCTTCTGTTATTGCTCAACTAGTTAACAATATACCAAACAAATGCATCATTAATCCATTTGTATATTTTTACTATTTTTCTTAAGTTGACAATGCTTCCTTTTGAATTTATTTATGTTAAAGCAAGATGTATCAGCATTGACTGTAGCAGAAAAATAAGTTACACAGATGAAAACTTGCATTGTTGCACTTACAGCTAACATTTGACACTTGGAGTTGATATGCACGTTTCTTTGAGGTGGGTGATAACAAAGAGCTCATCAATTTTCACTGTGTTATCTTCTGGCTACAAGTCTACACCATTCTTCACTATTTTTTATTTATACCTAATACAATTTTATTTTTCAAAATGTTTATCATTGCCGCAGTTTTTGACAGTTGGCTTCTTTGTATTAATGCCTATAAGGAGCCATTGGATATTGGAAGATAAAGGTTATAAATTTCAGGTAGTTTGTCTGCGAGATTTCTTTTGGATTTGGCTGTGTTACATGAAATGCTGAAGTAAGATGCATATCAAATATATAGTTGTGGCTTTTGTGTTATGTCCAACTCAGACATGGGCATTTTTGCCTATGGTTACGATTTTGTGCATGATGAGCTTGACTTCATTTTTCATGCCTGGTAATGGGAATTGTTGTATGTGCCTCATAGCCTAAATTTATATCTGGTTTAGGAGTTTGACAAGAGAATTGTGCAGAATATTACAACTTTTGAGTTTGCTATACTTGGCCTCACTAAGGCTGATAAGCTTATGAGATCTAGGCCCTAGTGCCCCAAACTTCGGGTCCAAGATTCTGAATCATTTTCCAAATAGTAATACTTTTTTTTTTATTATTAGACTGTAGGAATTGGGTGCAACACGACCCCCCTATAAATTGCAGTGCACTAGGTAAACTTTTTAACGTGACCAGTAGCGCTGGCACGACACACCCACTGGTACCATAGGGACGGGGGAGACTAGAACTTGTGACCAACCCCCTGCAACAGGGAAGATTTAGCCAACCGAGCTAGGGCACCTGCCCCAACCAAATAGTAATACTAATTAGGGTTTTGTTGATGGATTTTTTGTAAAATATTTCAACAACAACATGTAGAAATTTTCAAGTGGCTGGAGACGAGAAATTAATCAATTCTTGTTTGATTGCATGTTTTCTCTCCTGCTAGTTGGGATTTGTTTCTCAATAGATAATATTGTGTTTTTCAATTCATATTTGATATTACCCTTCATCTTTCTTCATATATCAATTTCTCACATAGTCTTTTTTAAGTTGTTGCTTGAATTCCTATTTATCTGTTCATAAGTTGCCTTTTCCTTTCAATTATGTAAAACTTTTTCTACCTTTTCATCTAGTTATAATAAACTAGAATGTCTCCTATGGACTTTATATTCAAGCCTCAATCAAAGAACACATTAAAATAATTTTCATGCCACTGACATGACATATAAGTGACCTAAAACTAAATATAATTTTAAACAAGAATCCGTGGTTGACCTTCTCTTTTATGTACTCTTTGAGTTTTCCATTATTAATAGTCATATTAAGTTCCTTGGGATCTTAGCAGGGTATCTTCAAAAATGACCCGTATTTTCACAACAATATGCCAGCTAACTGATTCAATTATAAGTTCTAAGGAGAACGGGAGAAGAATATATAATACAACAAGGAAAGCTTAAAGGAAACTAAAAACTTTGGCAAAAATAAAATAAAAAAGTCATCTGAGTTCATCCAATTTCTAGATTTCTTGGGAATTTGGTAGAAGCTCCTCTATTGTCTTGAGTATTTCATGCCAAATTATGGGCTCTCTTGTTAAATGAGCATACATAGTTTAAATGGTATACTCTTACAAACTATTAGCTCTTTTGTTGCTCGCTTAGCTAATTTCCCTACAGCTACAAGAAGAAATTAATAATAAATATTTGACATATTATCAGTGTTGATCTTCTTAAGTTGGGCACTAATTTCAACCCATTCTGATTGATTTGTACATATTCTTATAACCAGTTCCATATATTTAATTACATTTAGACACTATCTTTTAATGCTTTATTTTAGTGTGCTACATATTCTATTTCATATTTGTGATATATGATGAAAGTATTATAACATATGAAGGAACAGTCCATGAGTGGCGTGGCCAATTGAAATGGTTTTAGTTTCAATTTTACACCATTTGATACAAATAATCAGTTTACCAATCGACCCCTAGGTTCATTCCATTTGCAGTAAAATCTTAATTACATAGAAAATGTTCACAAAATCTATGTCAATGCTCACACATCTTCTTGGACTTACGCAAATCTATGTCAATCCTCACACATTTTCTTGGACTTACATAGGAACTATGTTGCCCTGCAGCTCTTGTTAAATATGTTATCAACTTGACTTTTCTATTAAAGGCTCTCATGCTGAATTGAAAGCTAGGTAAAGAAAAAGATATTATACACTATTTTGTTGGTACCCTGTGCAGCACAACAAAATTGTTCTTACTATAAGAAAATTTTCTTTTCTTTTGTTTCATTGCAGATCTTTTGCTTGCACAGAGGTCTCTCCCCATCATTGGACACACTTGATAACATTCAAGCTTTGCATCGCATACAGGAAGTGCGTCTATACACATAAGTATAAACTTCTTCTTTTCCTGCAACACATATAACAATAATTTTAAGTGCTTGCAAGGTATATACTTATGAATAAATATTACATCCTGATTTAAATGTATGAAAACAATTTTCATTCCTTTTAAGCTTCATTCATCTCAAGGTGCAATTAACAAACTCAAGAATAGTGGCTTTTGTTCTTCAGTATACCTTTAGGGGAAGAGTATGTGAATGGCCCCTCGTGTCTAGAGTCCAGTTTAGAGGAGATGACTATTTACACTACTAAGGTTTGTTGAATCTAATTTTGAATAACATTGCTTTGTATTGTTGATTCTAATCTAATGTATATTTTAACTAGACTTGTAGCTTATATGTTTTGAAATTTTTGTTAGGCCTTGTATTTTGTATAATTTGATTGTTGGAGAGCTTCTACAGCTAAGCAAGAAGGCCATTGCACGAGTTATAGCCATGCGCTCAGGTATGAAAATTGTATATTTTTTATTCTAATGTATATTTTTACTAGACTTTTAGCTTATATGTTTTGAAATTGCTTTTAGTGGCTTAATGTTGTAAGGTCTCTTGAAATAAGACCTTCAAGCGGTTGGTCAAAGTTTTACAAATAATCTTAGGAATAAAGTCAAAGAAAGTATTTTTAAAATATTAAAGTATTTAGCTAGGTCTAAGAACATTTGTGTACTTTTGACAGTTTTGCTTAGTTTGTGAAAGTTGTAGATCGAAGTTTTCATAGCCCAATTTTTGCTTCCTGCAAAGAACGATCATGTGAGATAATATAAGTGAAGAACAAAACAGGGAGACAATCGCTAGATTGTGGTCTAACTTGAAAAGAAAAGGTGATGGAAAATGTTATTGTCCTTGTAATATTTGTAAGGGCTTAAACCGTAGAAGACTGCTAATCAAAACAGTTAAGAGACATTGTAGGGAGAATGGTCACATTGAAGGGGGGCATGACTATCATCCATTGGTAAGTCATTCATTATATCATTTTAACAATTTATATACATATGAAATCACTTGATGATGAGTTGATGATCATGGTTTATTTATTTTAATCAATTTTATATAGGTTGATCTTCCCAGGGAAGTACATGATATGAACCACAAAAATCTGAAGAATATGGTTTTCGAAGTGGAAGAACATGGAGGTGCAAATATCCAAGGTGAAGATAATGATCCCATGGAAGATGATGATCATGCGCCAGAAAACACAATTGAAGAGGATGGTATAAATACATTTATCTATGACACATCTAGTCCAAGCATATCTGATCATGATGATGATGATAGCCTCGATGTACCTCTACTTTAGAAGGCATACGAGCCCCTATACAAAGACTCCCAAACAATTGTTCTCTCTGCTGTATTGTTGTTGTTGAACTTGAAGGTTATGAATGGTTTATCCAACATAACAATGTCATGTATGTTAAGGTATGTCATATATGTCTTTACAGTTAACAAAGGGTGAATAATGTACCACTAATATTGTTTATATTAACAAATTATATTTTTTACTGTAGATTGGTAGGCGAGTTTCTGTTACCATCATCAAACATTCTACCTCGCTTATATCAAGAATTAACTGTTGTTATGAAAGATATTAGAATGGAGTATGAAGCAATACATGCTTGTCCCAATGATCATATTATATATTATAAAGAACATAAATTTGCAACACAATACCCTATATGTCATATGAGTAGATATCGAACAGACCGACTAACAAAAAAGGTGCCTCAAAAGGTTCTTCGTTACATCCCCATTATTCCATGGATGTGACAATTATTCAGGTGTAGTAGCTTGGCTCAATTTATGGATTATCATCCACACAATAGAAGTCGAGATGACATTATTCAAATCCCTGCGGATGGTTTGGCATTTATGCACATAGAGAAAAAGTGGCAACACTTCAAAGAAGAACCTCATAATCTCAAGCTTTCATTGGCAGCAGACGGTGTCAATCCATTTGGAGAGATGAGATCTGTTTACTCGATATGGCCTATTTTTGTTATCAACAATAACATTCCTTCGTGGATATTAATAAAGAGGGAGCACATTATGTTGGCAATGATTGTTTCAGGTATCTTATCATTTGATAGTTGTTAATTTACATGTACTTACAAATCTTGCAGTAAAACGGTCACAATAATTATGTAATGTTACTGTTTATTCAAGTAGGTAAATATCAAGTAAAAGATATGAATGTATATATTGATCCTCTTATCGACGAGTTGGTGGATTTATGGAATGGTTTCACTATGTATGACATGTCTAGACCAATAGGACAAAGACAATTTCAATTCCATGCAATACTTGCATGTTCAATACATGATGCCCCAGGGCTAACACATTTTTGTGGTATGTTATAGTGAATTCAAGTTGTGCACAATAATTCTAATTATAAAAATCAACATATTTAATAATCCAATTATATCATTATCTTGTAGGTCTTCAAACAAAGAGAAAATTTTCATGTCTAGTTTGTGGTCCAAAGATGAAATCTCATCATTCAAAAAGTTTAGGAAAGTAGGTGTTTGATGAGTGTAGACACTTCCTCCACAGGAATCATAAGTATCGAAGTATGAAAAAACATCTTTTCAATGGGAAAGAAGAGACTACATCAAAGCTACGAAGAATGACACCTAGCCTATGGAAGTTGAAATATAATAGAATTAATCGTCGAGGTAATGTTGTTCTACCTAATGGTTTATGTTTGTAATTTATATATTTCTATTGTAATTTTTGTTGACTAATTGTGTAATTGATGATTGTGAAGGTTGTCGAGGCAATACTGACAACCTTCCAAAGGGACTAAAAAGCTATCCCAGACAATTTAGTAGGTTGCCCTACTACGAGCACTTACAAATTGTGCATTTGTTTGATACTATGCATATTGGAAAGAATATAATAGAGACATTGTGGAAAATATTGGATGGAAGGCGTGACAAAGAAAAAATTGTCAAAATTTGTAATGACATACATGAATCCAATCATGCATTGAAGAATTTCATTCACTCAAATAGTAACAGAGATCAGATTAATATAAGTTCCCTTCCATGGTTATTAATGAAGCAGCAAAGTGATGCCATAAAAGAAGTCATACAAAAAAATTGATTTCCCATAGGATTTGCTGTGAACATAAACAATCTCATATAAAAAAAAGTGAATTTGGGCCAAGGCTCAAAACGCATGATTGGCATACTTTCGTCAAGGTAAGTTATGTTCTTTTGTATTTACAATATATTCATAAACTACGTGTACTGTTCATTATGTTATGTTAGAAAACAATGAAATGATTGGTTTATAATTACTACAGTACGTGCTTCCTCTATATCTCCCAGAGCACTTCAACAATAACATCAAACAAGTGATATACGATCTTGGAAAATATATGAGGTAAGCAGTAATATTTGTTCAATTTTTGTATATATTTATTATATTCGCGATTTTTTTTTCTTGCTATGTAATCTATTGTATATTATTTTGTAAAGTCTCATATCTATATATTTTTTATAACTTGAATCTCTTAATGTAGGTGGTTGTCATCTAAAGAAATCCATAAAGAAGATATAGACTATTGGAAGAGAAGAATTTCTCATTTATTGTGTGAAATGCAAACGTGTCTACCTCCAACTTTTTTCAATGCATAGGAACACTACCTCATACACCTAGTTGAGGAGATTTAATTGTGTGGACCTGTACACACTAGGTCAATGTGGATGGTTGAGAGGCATTTGAAATCTTTGAAGGCTTTGGTTTGACAAAGAGCACATCCTAAGGGTTCCAAGGTAGAGGGATATATGGTATACCAGACTATGGTGTACATTACTAAATATCTTCCTAAGTTTGCATCAAATATCCATGTAGATCGCATTTGGGATCTCGAGCCTTTTAAAAAATTAGAAGGGGAGTACTTGATGGGGAAAGGTACATTGAGGAAAGTGAGAGGTAATAAATTATAAGATGTTATTGTAATAAATTATTTCTTAATCTTCAAATTAAATCGGTTGTAAGTTGTGTATTTTTTTTTTTGTATAGGTGCTCGAGAGTGGGATGCACTACATTTGTATATTGCAAACAATCTTGATTGGATGACGGTATGGATTGAACGATGTCAACATTCTAGTCACACATTAAAATGGGAAGGTGTATCTTCATTGGTTAAAGAAGCTCATTGTAATGGAGATTCCAATGTGACGCAAAGGGAAATAGATTTAGCATGTGGTTCAAGAGATTTCTAGGTACATACAAATTTATTAATCACCCGTATGTTTATCAAATCACGATACAATAATTTTGACATGTTTCACATATTATTGTAGGTTAAACACCACAAAGCTATGTTCTATAATGGTCAAAAATTTCACGTCAAAGTGTTGGATGACACGAAGAAAACTTGTGATTCAGGAATAACTGCAGTCTTTCAAGTGACTAATATTTCATCTAGAAATGACTTACATCCTCAAGAGTCTGAAAATTGATACTATGGAATTTTGGATGAGATACTTGAGTGTGACTTTAGTTCCTTCAAATTAGTACTCTTCATTGGAAAATGGTACAGGCTATGACTTAATCCAAATGATCCTGATAGAACTGTTAATGAACATGATAATAGATTTACAATGGTTAATACAAGGTCGTTTGAGCCAGTTGGGGATGAGCCTTATGTTCTTCCAAGCCAATGTGAGTAGGTATTTTACTCAGAGGTTCCACATAAACTGAGTTGGTCATTTTTTGTTAGACATGAACTAAGAGGAAGGCCAATAAAGTATAATGCGATGGAAGAAGAAGATGTCCAATAAGTAGAAGATGATGTAGATGGTGATCATGATCAACAGTTATTGGATGATGTTCCTGACACAAATTTTCATGAAGAAGAAGAAGAAGATGATGACGATGATGTTGCTACTGATGATGATGATGAAGATGATGTTGATGTTTATGATGATGTTGATGAGGACGATGATGACGATGATGACAACGATGATGATGATGATGGTGAGGATGATGATGATGACAACGATGATGATGATGATGAGGACAATGATGATGATGATGATGGTGATGATGATGAGGATGATGATAATGGAATTTAGAGGTATGCCATCAATCCTTAATCTATTTAATATTCATTTCTTGATAGAAATATATTTGTCTTATATATATGGTTACATAGTTTATTCATTATCTATTTAAAAGCTACAAGTTTTAACTACAAATAGAATACTGCTAATCTAAATTAGCTATTAATCTAAATTAATTAAATAAAACTATTTAAAATACATATTGATGTGTGAATGTATTGAGCCTTATTTTCTTTCAAGTCAAAAGCATTTGTAAGTGTTTAGTTTAGAAAAGAGAATTTAATAAATATCTATAAAAGGGAGTTGTACCTAGAATAAAATTCATAGGGAAAACATAATATAAGTGCTTACCCAATTTTTTGCCTATGTAGGTGTATATGAGCAATGTTAGTATGCTAATAGAAACCAAATTTAAATAAAGCTTCTACAAACTAAAAAAAATTCATAAACTTCAAGATAGACTAAGATGAGCTCTCAATTAAAAATATGAGCCATCAATGACAAGCTATCTTGTTGAGTAGCTTTGTCTAAATAGATAGGATGTATGCTCAAGCTTATGCTTCAAAAAGGGCTTCAAATAGAGTTGGAATTTGGGCATGAGTGTATGCTTTTGATGTAAAATGGCTTCTTAAAATGGCATTATGACTTTACTTCATGGATTGTGCTGTTTTGCAAAGGGGAAGGATCCAATTTATTAGCAAGAGGCTTGAGGGATTGAGGGCTAAGATGCAAGGATGGGAAAAAGCTCATGGAGGGCTTAGATTGCATGAAAGGAGAGCACATGGATTGTGCTTCTTTACAGCCAATCAGGGAGTGACACATGTCACAGGGTGAGAGGATGGAGAAAAGGGGAATGATGAGTCAAAAAAGGAGGCTCAAGGGATAAAATCTTCATAAAGACCCTCATAATGGCTTGTAAGAGCAATAAAAGGGCTTGGAAGAGTCATTTATGGCCTAATGGGCTTCATAAAGTTTTATGGTTGAGATATTTTGAGGGAGATGAGAGCAATTTCGACTTAGGCTTGATTAGGAGGGTTTTAAGCTTGCTTAGGATTGTGCAAATGATTAGAGGATGGATTAGGATGGTTTAGGATTAGCTTAGGGATAGGCAAGTGGATGGCATTTAATGAGGGTGGGTGAAGGAGGAGATATTTGTTAACTTTGGCTTGGGTTAGTAAGTCTTAACCCATGTTTAGAGAATGTGACAAGGTTAGGAGGGGATTAGGATTAGGTTTAAAGACATCTTCTAGAAGAGTCTAGACTTTGGATGAGGATAAAGACTTTCTAGAATAGTCTAGAATTTCCTAAGATGAGGATGAAGACTTTCTAGAAGAGTCTAGAACTTCTTAGGATGAGGATAAATTAGATTTTTAGGAAATAAATAAAGTTTTATTTATTTCAAGGGTTTGGGTTGAGGAGATATTTATTAAAACTTTTTAAATAAACATGAGGATTAATATTTAATCTTAATTAAATATTTTGAGTTGGGATTAGGGGTAGGAAATGATGGGATTAGCCTTTAATCAAAATTAAAGAAGGATTAGAAGATTTTGGAAGAGGTTAGTGGTCTTAAGGAAATTGGCCAAGTTTTGGGCAAAAAATAAATTTTTTATTTATTTTGGGTTTTTTGGTCAATATATTAATTAAATAATTAATAAATAAGGAAATAATGTTTAAATAAGATTTAAACATTTTTGGGAGGGATGCCTTAATTAAATATTTTTAATTAAGATAAAGGGATTTAATAGCATAAAATAAATTAATTAATTAATTAATAAATGATGATGTCATCAGGAATTTTTTTAAAAATAAAAATACTTTATTTTCTAAAGGTTTTTAGGTGTCTACATTTTGCCCCTCTTTGGTGTGATGCCGCAAGTGGCATGGCATCAAAGATAAGAAAATAAGATGCCCAAGGCTAGAACAAAAGAGGAGAGAATGAACTGCAAGATGCCCCCATAAGAAGGTGGTGGGGAGAGAAAGCGAGGCTCGACGACTTCTTGAAAAGTACAAGAATCTGAGATGAGCAAGAAGACTCGGATTGGCAAAGAAAAGGGGTTGAATTAGCTCAAACTCTCACTATGGGAGAATGATAAAGGAGAATCAGATGCACAAGAGGAAGCAAGCTTAAGACTTTAGGGAAGGTGGAGGATGAAGGAGCGGAGCGCTATAAAAAGGAATTAGAAGATGGGTTTCGGAGATCCCTAGGACTAGGATTGTAGATCTCGAAAGATGAGGCTTGGTGGATTGATTTGGATTGGTGGATCCCTAAGACTAGAATTGTGGATCCCTAAAGCTAAAGGCGAGGAGTGATTCAAAGAGATACTGATGCATAAGCTAGGGTAGGAAGGATGGATGTTGGATATGGATGGGGGATAATGGAGATGAAGGAAAACTATTGAAGCTTTTTGAGCAAGGGGATACTTCAAAGAGAAGTACCACTATGTAGTTGAGCACTAGATTTGCTATAGGATTGTTGGTTAATTGCCAAGCTTACCAAGCACATCAAGGCCTTTTCACCAACTGTCCAGAGGACTGACGAACTGACTCAAAACAAACATGCAAGGATTGCCCTAGTATCACACATGAATCCTAGAGGAAGCAGTGTGGAAATGACACTGGGTAACCCACAAGCAGAAAAGAAAACAAGCAAAAGACATGATCAAGACCTTAAGCTCTGATTGCCCCATTTGCAGTATACCATGATATGGAAGATCATGGCAACCTTGAGGAGGGAACAAGGAGATTTCTTGGAAAGGATATTTCAAGACCCAACAGGGAAGAGTCCAAATCAAAAGAAAGCAAAAATCCAAAAGAGAACCGTTTGCCAACGAGATGGATAGGACGAGGTACTGACAGACCAAGATTAGACATGAGGAAAGCTATATCCTGCAAGGACCTATCGGAGAGCACCTAAGCTGGTGGATTTGGATGAGTGATGCATTTGGCAAGCTGAACTAAGAAAGATAACACTTTGGTGACAAGAAATCTAGCTAAAGGATGCATTGGAATAGCTAACCAAGATGTGCGATGGCTGCAAGATGCTGATCAAGGATGAACTGACATGAACACTGGATAGATACAATGGTACTAAGATAAAGAGGATGTACAAGCTGATGGACCAAGATATGTTACAAATGTACAAGTTTGTTCATGTTTTGGTTTTTGTCAAAAGGAAATTTTTGTGAAGGATGGGATGTCTATAATAGGTGATAGGTGGATAGGTAGATGGTTTGCGAAAAGCTTAAGTGAAAATGGGGTTTTGTGTGTGCACGTGATAGTGTACAAGCTAGGATACAAGATTATTTATAGGCTGGAATATGGTACAAAATTTGGACAAGATTCAGATATACAAGGTATGGTACAAGATTTACAAGGTATAATACAAGCTTTGGTACAAGATTTTACAAGCTGTACAGGAGGTATTTACAAGCTCCATTAGATTTTGGATATTTGGTTGGAACATCAAGGGAACAAGTAGGTGTTTTATGGGATGGTGGGTGAATGGATGAGGGATAGGATAGTGATAGATAATAGATTAGTCTTAGTACAAAAGGTGCCTAAATTACCAGGTTTTCACCAAGGTACCTATCCAAGGTGCTTGAATTGCCAAGTTTTCACCATTGGACGCTTATTTCTCTTTACTATTTTTTTTTGTATTTTTCAAAAGCTGGGTATACCAAGGATCTTCAAGCATAGAACTTCTTGAGATGAATGATGTTAGTAGGATCATTCAAGAGTTCTCCTTCTGATGTAGATAGCTGATAGGCTCCGAAGCCAAAGGAAGCAGTGACAACATAAGGACCAAGCCATGTAGGTTCAAACTTGCCTTTCTTTTCTCAATCTGCTTGGACTTTTATGTTTTCTTTGAGGACCATGTCACCTGGCTAAAAGTTTCATGGAAGCACCTTCTTGTTGAAATTCCTTTTGTGATGAGTTTGATAGACTGTGAGATGATCATAGGCTTGTTTTCGCTTCTTGTCTAAGAGATCTAGCTGGGTGAGTCAAGCTACTCTATATTATTCATCTGATATTTGCCCTTGCAAAGATATGCGTAAGGAGGGAAGTTCAACCTCTATAGGTAGTATCACTTCGGCACCATAGACTAGGGAGTATGGAGTTGTGCCTATGGATGTATAGAAGGAAGTTTGATAGGCCCATAGGGCTGGATTTATTTGTAGGTGCCAATCATGACCAGAATCATTGACAACTTTCTTTAGGATTTTGAGGAGGGTTTTGTTAGTAGCCTCTGCCTGGCCATTACCTTGTGGGAAATATGGGCTAGAAAAGTGGTGATGGATGCAGAGGGAAGTACATAATTCTTCCATGTTGAGATTTTCAAAGTTACCTCCGTGGTCGGTGAAGATGGTGGATGGGATGCCAAAGTGGCAAACAATGTGGTACAAGATGAACTTGGAGACCTGAACTCCTGTAGCTGAGACTAGGGAGACTGCTTCCACCCATTTAGTGAAATAGTCTATAGCTATTATTATCCATTTATGTCCATCAGATGAGAGGGGTGTGATAGTTCCAACTAGATCAAGGCCCCAAAAAGCGAAAGGCCAAGGTGGTGCAATAGGCTGTAGATCCTGTGCTGGAGCATGCAAAAGATTTGCATGCTGCTGACATGGGAGACACTTTCTGACCAAGTCACAGGAGTCTTCTTCAATGGTAGGCCAATAGTAGCTTGCTCTAAGGATTTTTCACGCTAGGACAATACCACTCGCGTGGGCACCGCAAAGTCTAGAGTGTACTTCCTTTAACACCATTGTAGCCTCGTTTTGGTCTAAACATCGAGAGAGAGTATTGTGATAACCTTGATGATATAGTGTATTGGCTATGATAACATAGTGGGATGATTTTTGAATGATGTTCTGGCATTGGGTATGTGTGAGGTGAGGGGATATGATACCATCGTTAAGGTAAGCGTGAATCTCATGGTACCAAGGGGATTAGGGACCAACCAAGATACAAACACGGTTTGAATCCTCATTCGCATAGGCGAGTGTGAGGAGCTTCTCCACTAAAAACTCATACTATGTAGCTTCTTGGGGAATTTCTAAGAGCGAGCCTATAGTAGCCATAACATCTGCTGCTTTGTTCTGTATTTGAGGCACTTGTGTAAACTGAAGCCTTGTAAAATGCTGGGTTAGCTGATCAACTAGCTCTTTGTAGGGTAATAGCTTTTCATCTTTGGTTTGATATTCATTTAGGGCTTGCTTGATGATGAGTTGAGAATCACCAAAGATTTGTAGCTCAGCAATGTTCTATTCTGTAGCTATGTTTAATCCTGCTATGAGGGCCTCATTTTCAGCTATATTGTTGGTGCTAGGGAATTGTAGCTTGAAGGCTTTTGGAATGTAATCTCCTCAAGGTGTGACCAACAATATTCCTGCCCCTGATCCATGAGATGTGTATGAGCCATAAAAATAAAGTTTCCATGGGGGTTGTTCTTCAATTAGACAAATATGCTCATCTAGAAACTCTGTGATCAACAAATAAGCATCTATTAGAGGTGCATCAGCTAGGTGATCTACTATAGCTTTCCCTTTGATTTCCTTTTTGTCCACATACTGGATGTCAAATTCGCTAAGGAGCATAACCCATTTGGCCAAACGGCCTGTAAGTGCTATTCTGGAGAGCATATACTTGAGAGGGTCAATCTTGGAGACTAGTTGGATGGTATGACTTAGCATGTAATGGTGAAGCTTTTGAGTTGAGAAAACAACTGCCAAACAAGCTTTTTCCATAGGAGTGTAATTGAGTTCATAACCAACTAGGGTTATACTGATGTAGTAGATGGCTCTTTCTCTATTGTAGTCATCGAGCTGTGCTAGAAGTGCCCCTAGAGCAGTAGGTGTTGCTGATATGTAAAAAATCAGGGGATGACCAGGAACTGGTGGAACCAAGATAGGGGGATTGATGAGATACTGCTTGAGATGGTCGAAGCTGCACTAACATAAAGGATCCCACTTGAAGTTCACATCCTTCTTTAGTAAATGTGAAAATGGTGTACACTTATCTGCAAGTTGGGAGATGAAGCGCCGAATAGATTGAAGCTTTCCCTGAAGAGAACAAAGCTGTCACAGTGTCTGGGGAGGAGGCATGTCTAAGATAGCCTTAACCTTCTTGGGGTTGATCTCTATACCTTGTTTAGAAACTATAAAGCCTAGAAGCTTGCTAGATGTGACCCCAAAGACACATTTCTTGGGATTCAGCATGAGATGATATTTGGCTAACCTATCAAAGACTTTCTCTAGGTTAGCAAGATGATCCATGAAGGTATGAGACTTGACCAAGATATCATCCACATAATCCTCCAAAATACTATGGATGAGATCATGAAAAATGGTTGTCATAGCTCTTTGATAGGTAGCCCCAGCATTCTTTAGGCCAAAAGGCATCATGTTGTAGCAAAAGCTTCCCCAAGGGGTAGTGAATGTTGTCTTATGCTGATCCTCTTCTGCAATCTTGATTTGATTATACACAAAAAAATCCATCCATGAGGGACAAAATTTCATGTCCAGTTGTAAGATCTACAATCATATCTATGTTGGGCAAGGGAAAATCATCTTTTGGACAAGCTTTGTTAAGATCTCTGAAATTAGTGTAGATTCTGATGTCACCAGAAGGCTTAGTGATGGGGACGATTTTGGAGATCCACTCTGAATAGTCGATAGGTCGGATAACCTTAGCAGCTAACATTCTTTCTAACTTAGCTTTGACTAGTAATGCCACCTTGGGGTGCATTTTTCTAAACTTTTGTCTGATGGGCTTGATCTATGGATTGACTGCAAGATGATGAACTACAAGCTTTGGATCAAGCCCTGGCATGTCCTGATATGACCATGCAAATTGGCCAATGTTCTCTCTTAAGATCTCAAAGAGGAGATCAGCTTGGTCATGTGATAGGGATGCAGCAATGTGAACAAGCCTAGGGATCTCTGAAGAACCGATGTTGACTTTCCTAGTATCCTCAATTAGAATAGAAGATATCTTTGGTTGATTATCCTAAGGAGGTAATGCTAAATCCTCATGTTCTACTTGTGGCTCTGGATGTTCTTGCTGAGGGGTTCTCTTCACTGCCTTAGCTAGTCTTAGATTCACCTTAGTTCCAATTTTGGGTGTAGCGAAACTAGGTTGGGGATTTTCTCCAAAATACCCCTTGGGATATAGCTTGTAGATATAGTTAGAATCTAGCTTTTTTTTCTTGTGAGGTGTTTCAACTCCCATGAATCTCAGAAGTGCTTCCTCTGATGTGACCTAATCAATGTGTATGACGCTTGGTTGGTCCCAATCTATGAGTTGTGGATGGGCGAGTGGTAGGTCAATGAGGTGGATGGATAGTTCTTGGAGAATAGAGTCTCCAAGGGAGATTTGGTCTAGGATATCATCATAGGCTCTCTTTTCAACTTCCTCAAGAATGTATTCAATTTTGACAAGGTTGTGGTGAATGTTCAAAAAAATGTGACCATCCATATTGGTGCCCTCAGTTGTGGGTATGCCAAAGCCAAGACCTAACTTTGATTCCCACTTGTGTGCATCGATGGGGCACTACATGCCTCTTTCTTCTGGTTCTAGACCACCACCTTGATAGTTTCATTTGTCAGTGATGAGCTTATGTTCCTTGGGATACTTCTAGCTGAAGTGATCAAGGCATGCCTGATTCCTTTGAGGTGCATCCTTATGTAACCAATTGTTGATATCTAGAGTGAGCTCCTCATGAAGAGGGATTTTTGAGGATACAAAGGTTGTTGGGAAAAACTGTTTGTATCAAGGAGGTCGAATCTCCTTATCTTTTTGATATGTAAGTTGTCCATGGGCATGTGGATCAAGTGGGAGTATCCCGAGAGCAAATGCATCCGACAGACTATACTCTCCACAGCCCTTGTTATTGATCTTCACGGTAGACAAGGTAGAGGCGAGGATGGTTTCTGGGTCATTACAAGTGTGGGATGAGCTGGCGATGGATGTGCTGATATCAATTCTAGGGAAATGGTTTGTATATGAAGCTTCAACCATATTACAATAAGAAAAGGGTTCTGGATCAGCATGGATGGTTACCTCAGTGCCTTGATGCAGAAATTTGACGCACTGATGGTAAGTGGATGGAATGGCTTTCATGGCATGAATCCATGGGCGACTGAGGAGGATGTTGAATGGTAGGTTTACATCAATAACATGGCAGAGTGTCTCTTGGATGACTGGCCCAACCTTGATTGGTAGCAAAATAGTTCCTTCTGTGGTTCTTTCCAAGTTGTCATAAGCTTTGATGGTGATAACCTCACTGATGATATCTACATCAGTATACCTAGCTTGTTTTTATGAATTTTAGGAGGAAAATATTCAAATCTGATCCATTATCTATCATTACTCTTTTCATGGAAAAATTGGATACCATGATGGATATGCGAAGCAGAAGGGTGTGATCTGGCTCGACCACAGGTATGTCAATGGGTTTGAACGATAGGGCACATGAGGATGAAAGGTGTCCAACAAGATTATGAAAATTAGTAGCATTGATATTAGAAGGGACTCGAGATTCTATGAGAGCACTGTCAAGGATGTTCTTGTACACAGGACTAGTGTCAAGAAGGTCTAAAATGGAGATTTGGGCTGGCATGTTCCCAAGGTGTTCCAAGATATTGTACTATCTTTTTGATGGAGTTGATGGTGCTGGTGAAACAGGTGGGCCTGCGATGTTAAACTGGGCTCTTTGAGTGGTGACTGCACACTCATTGTTTGGTCCTTGGATATTGATAACATTGACAGAAGGCTCTTTCGCAGATATACAACCTATAAGGCTACCATAGTCTATATATGATGAAGTGTGGTCATTGTTCTTCCCATGCTATTGGTTTGGCTGACAGTTTTTGGTGTTGTTGTTGTTGGTTTGGATATGTGCTTTTCCAGGATTTTGATTGTTGTGAGGAGGAAAAGCATTTTGATAGATCTGTAAGCCTGCATTGGGAGAGGTTTGGGCACCAACAATGATTTCCTTCTAATCAATGAGGTCCTACACATAGTCTTTCAGTTTCATGCATCTGAGGGTAGTGTGACCTTTTACCCTATGAAATTTGCAGTACTCATTGTTTTTGTACAATGCAACTTTGGATTGGCTTGGGTAAATTTGCTGGGTAGGAGGAATTTTGATGAGGTTTTCCTTGACTAATTTCTCAAAAATGACATCCACTGGCTCACCAAGGGGTGTATAGTTTCTAGGTGTAAGTTGGAATCTGGGCTTTTGTCCTGTAGCTATATTGATGGCATTAGCTTGATTGCTAGACCCTTGAAAGTTTGGTCTTGGATTGTGGTTTTGATAGCTGTGGTTATTCTGCTATTGGTAGTTGATAGCTTGCTGATTGTTTGGTTGATAGGGTGGGTTGGACTAGTTGTGAGAAGGACCAACAATATTCACATGTTTAGTGTCATTGATGCCATCTGTTGCAACATGCTTGTTTTTGTTCCAATAACTAGACTTTTCATTGGGATGTGTTTGATTTTGGTTGGCTTCCTTGTAAATGTTGACCACACCATCTTTAATGAGTCCTTGCTCAAGGATCATTCCTTTCTCTTTGATATCTTTGTAGGTCTACAAACAATTCATGGTCATGTGGTGAGCCAAGCTAGGATGGGCATTATCAATAATCATTTTCACCAAATGGAACTCTGGCAAGGTGCAAGATATGCGGGTGATAAGGGTTTGCCATCTTTGCAGATATTCGAGAAGGCTTTCTCCACCTTTTTTCTTGGTGTGGACAAGATCAACTACTGATAGCTCTGTTTCAACAAGATGGGCATATTGGGCTACAAATGCCTCAGATAATTCAGAAAATTTTTTAATTGTGCCATAGGGGATTCTATAAAATGATTCAAGAGCTGGTCCGGCCAAGCTTTTGGGAAAGAGATGCAAGAGGAAGATGTCATCATATGCCACTTCTTGGCACTGCATGTAAAATTCTTTGATATGTGTGACAGGGTCTCCTTTTCCTCTAAATTTGTCAAATTTGGGTGTCTCAAAATGCTTGGGGAATGGTGTCATGGTAATGGCTCTGTCAACTGGGTAAGGGCACACATTCTCAAACTTGAAAGTTTTTGGATCATTTCCCTCTTGGATGTTCTTCAAAGTTGTTTTCATGGCTTCCCATTCTAAATTAATGGGTGATGGCTAGGGTGCCCCTAATGTAGGAGTGCCTTGAGGTAGGTATGCACTAGATGGGGCCACTGAATATGGATGGCTATGAGGGATTTACTGATAGGGATTGTACATTGTTTGGGCAGTTGCATGGTGGATGACGATTTGCTGAGGGGGAGGTGGTGCATAGTGCTGCATGTGCTGCGAGGCTTGCTGTTGATATGGGATTTGAGGTTGGGATTGAAGAACATAAGCTGGCTATGGGATAAATGAATTGCTTTGTGGAGGTAAGGTATAAGATGGTTGTGAAGCTTGGGGAAAGGATCAGGGGGCTTGTGGGGTTTGACCAAGGTATGTGGGCTACCCCCCCATTTGGGATGGTACCTGCAAATAATTGGTGGTTGGTTGGATTGGTGGGTTACCTCCTAGAAGTGGCATTGAAAAGTAGTTGGTAATAGGAGATAATGGATTAGTTGGTGGTGGAGGTGGTGGGGATTGAAAGCTAGGAAATGGAATTGATGGGGTTTGATAGCTTGGTGGCTGGATTTGGAAGCTTGGTAGAGTGGTGGCAGGAGCTTGAGTCACTTGAGAGCTGGGCAGAACATTGGTAGTAGCTTGTGGGGTTTGATAGCTTTGTGGAGTGAGGGTAGTAGCTTGTGGATTTTTGGCTGATGGCACTGAGCTCCCAAGACCTAATGGAAATGATGGGATTGTGCTTTGGGTTGTGGTGAACAAGCTGGGGGTGATGAAAGCTTGATTACTTGACCCCATGGGCAGCATCCCTATTGTATGTTGCTAAGGTTGGCCAAAGATGCTAGCACTGATTTGGGAGATGGGTGGATTTGGAAGCCTGGGTTGGGGAGCAGCAAAAACAATAGTGAAAGGCGTGAACGGTGAGGTGTTTTGAGTAAAGGGGGTTTGGAGCGGAGAGGTATGAACCAAGGATGGAGTGGTGGTGGTTGGGTTGGCTTGCGGCATGGAGATTTCAACTTGGGTGGATGATGGTATGTTTGGGTCTGTTGGATCATATGGATTGGCTGGAGGCTCTTCTTTTGGCATATATTAAGGATAATTTGGATCATAAGAGCCTATGCGTGGTGGCAACTACCCAAACAATGGGTGAGATGGATCTGATAATGGAGGGGGTCTTCTAATGTCAAAGGTTCCTAATTTGTCCCTTCGAAAATTAGCCATGATTGTCTCTTTGTTCTTATCTATAATGGCGTTTACCAATACTGCATTTCCTGGTTGGTTCATGAAAGCTTCAATGTCAGCAGATGATGGCATAGCTTTCTCTAGGCTGAAGGATGGCTGAGTGCTCAAGGGGGGTGAGGCTGTTCGATCCAAATGATAGGGCTCCATTGTTTCTTTCTTCTTGGCTAAGCGAGTGACAGGTGGCATGAAAAATGCTCCTAGGGATGAGATGCAACAAATGTTGGTAGATGCAAAAGGGAGGAAGGCTTTTCTATGTAAATGATTTCCTAGGTTGAGGCAAAGCTATATGAAAAAACCTAAGGAGGATTGGGTTGGGGATTCTAACTTCAAAGATATGTTGCCAAAGCATAGAAGTCTTGCTTTCCTATGTGCAAGCTTGGTGGTGATTGTGTCAACTTAAGGATAGACTGATGATCCTTTAGGAAGAACATGAGATTGACCACTTGTGGATCCCAACCTTTAGCTCAAGGTGATGAGGGATAACAAGTGGCAAAGCTAGATTACCCTAGACAAAGCTTTGTCAAAGGGATAACCTTGGTGAGATTGGTGGTTTTGAAAGATTTTAGGAACGGCAAACTTTTAGCAAGGTGACAACAATTTTTGAAGACTTGGATGTGAAGATTTTGGATTGCTGGCTAGATGGTTTGGTCCTAAATGAGATGGATGAGCTAATAAGGGGATAAACTAAGATGGCTGACTTTTCTACAAAGATTACTCTAAGGTGAAGCTTATCCAAGAAGGTGTGGAGAAACAAGGGTGACTAATCATAGAAATCATGCCTAGTTGGTAAGGCATAAGCAGGATTAACTCCTGGATGTTGGCTAAATTTGATGGTGCGCTCTAACCAAGCCTCTTGAAGTGCTTTTTTGGTAGCATTATCCTTTTCTTTGTGGAGTTTGGCAATTCGAGGACTTGGTGTTAGTTCCTTTCTCTTGGCTGAAAGTTCTTGGTATGCCTGAGATGGTTTGAGTTTAACTTTGTGAAACTTCTGTTTGGGTTTGGGTTGCTCTGACATCAATTTTTGAATTTTCTTGGCTTTGAGAGACCTCAGTTATTTTGCTTCAACTTTTTCAACTTATGGAATAGGCAGTGACTATGCTAAGTGTACCCTAAGCTACGATTGACCAAGTTTGGCAAACATTCATTCAACAAATAAAAAAGCAAGCAATAGATAGGAACAACCAGATAGAAGTTTTTGATTCTCAGAATGTGATACTTGCGCTGAGGAGTGTGTATGTTTTACAAATGTTTTGATCAGTCACTTCAAACACATTAACACTCTAGATGGTTGTCTACAAGGCTGACAGTTGGTTTAGCTAGGGAGTCCTCGATATACCCAAAGGTACATGAGCCTCAAATCCATAGATGAAACCAACAAGATGTCACATGGCCAAGAGGAGCGGTAACCCACTTCTCCTCTTTCACTTCTCAAGGGTATAAATTTCCTTGAGGCTTAGCTCAAGTGACAAAAATCTTGATTCCAAGAGAGGTTTCTTTCGATTCACCTCCCGATTCTTATACACTACCAGAATGCTGGAGTTGAGGTCATCCAAGGGGTGATGAAATCGCCAAGCAGGCCTCCTAAAAAGAAACAAGGTTTTAGATCCTAATCTTATGCACCCAAGATGGCCTCGAAAGACGACAAGGGGAGAGAAGACTTGGATGACCTTGGGCTAAAAAAAAAAAACACACTTGTTCTTTTACCAATTGACTCTTATGTGTGCTAATCTAGACTTTGCAAGCACTTATTTTTAAGAGACAATGTTCAATTCCAACTTGAAGCGCCAACAAAAGTAAATCGATCGAAGAATGCAAACAAGAAGAAGATTTAGGGTCAACAAAAGAAAACTCATGTGCTCGGAGGCCTTCCATGTTAAGTATCGATTAATTTCCTTTAAAGCATTCAAGAGTTGGTGTGATTTTGTTTTAAGCCCAAAGAAAAGATGTGTGAGACTCAATTTGTCAAGCGTGCACCCTGAGGCCCTCCACATCAATAGTTTTTCAATTTTAGTGCCCAAACTTGAAGTGTGATCGATTTAATCTAGAGTTTTGGTCATTTAAAATTTTTGATAAAGTTAAAGCAAACGTTCAAAGATCAAGTGAGTGAGTTAGATTGTGGAACATTTAACACCTTTATCAAGTAGACCCATCCCCATAAATGACACTAAGATTGCAACTAATGGTTGAATTTATGGGTGAGTCCAAGGAACTACTCAAATTGATTTTTGCAAATTTGTATTTAACTTAACAAAGTTTCTTAAATGTCCAAAAATCAAACTTTACCTAAATTGCATGTGGAAAAGAGATTTGTTTTGTTCAATTTTAGAAGCTCCAAATGAAGTATTTGATATTGCAATGGTTAATTGATCCTTGGAATTCAAGACTGGATTTTTTGTTTTAATCATGCATTCAAAGAAAATTTGATTTTAATCAACGACATTAAAGAGTGTGTTTAGCAACATGCATTCAAAGACAAGTGATTAAACATTCAAGTTTTTTCCTTTGAGCATTCAAGATTGAGATTTTGTGCATTGTTTTAAGAACTTTGAAGTGTTTTGTTTTAACCTTAGATCATTCAAGATTTTTTTGGACTCAAAAGTGAAAATGACTCTTTGGACTTTGGTTTTCATTCAAGATTTTGTGTTCTAGTTTGCATATTTTAAGCCCAAAAATGATATTCCTAGATTGTTTTGATGCATGAAAAACCTAAGAAACATTCAAGATTTTGCAACAAGACATTTGTTTGGAACAAATAACAAAGCTTTTAGGACAATTTTCGGCAACCATTTAGGACTCTTAGTTTTCATGAGATTTTAAAAGAACTTTAAAATATTTGCAAATGAGGTTCATTTTATCCTTGATTGATGCTTTGAGTTTGATTTAGATTTTAGTGTGCACTTAGTGTTGATTTTGAACCTTTTGAAATGGAAACTTGAAGTTCTTTTTAAATTTTCAAAAATGAAGTGTTCCTAACTTTGCATGAATGCATCTAAAACCTTGATGTTGCAAGGATGCAAATGATTGAATTGGTTTAGTTTCACTTGTTAAAAGGCTTTTTTTTTTTTTTGCAAATTTTTAGTTTTTAATGGATTTAAGTATGATTTAGGGGTTCATTTTAAGCACTAAAAAGAAGTGTGTATGATTTTGCTTCCTTCAAAAAAAAGGGCCAAGATCTCCCACAAGAAGAAGAAGAAGAAGTAGATGGAATAAGAAGAATATAGACAAGAAGAAGAAGAAGAATTCCAAGTGCTTTGTCCACCTATATGCTTGAAAAATTTGCAAACACTATGAGATAGATTATGAGTTCCTTTGTCTTTTTCATGCTCATGTGGACCTACAAAACCAATTTATACAATCCTACCAATCACAAAAACAAACAAAATTAGCCAAAATTAGCAAATGACATACAAGACTAAAAAAGATAATGAAGATGACCCATGCAGGGTCCCACCGGGCGTGCCAAAATGTATATGAGCAATGTTAGTATGCTAATAGAAACCAAATTTAAATAAAGCTTCTACAAACTAAAAAAAATTCATAAACTTCAAGATAGACTAAGATGAGCTCTCAATTAAAAATATGAGCCATTAATGGGCTCTCTCAATGAGAAGCTCTCTTGTTGAGTAGCTTTGTCTAAATAGATAGGATGTATGCTCAAGCTTATGCTTCAAAAAAGGGCTTCAAATGGAGTTGGAATTTGGGTGTGAGTTTATGGTTTTGATGTAAAATGGCTTCTTAAAATGGCATTATGACTTTACTTCATGGATTGTGTTGTTTTGCAAAGGGGAAGGATCAAATTTATAGGCAAGAGGCTTGAGGGATTGAGGGCTAAGATGCAAGGATGGAAAAAAGCTCATGGAGGGCTTAGATTGCATGAGAGGAGAGCACATGGAATGTGCTTTCTTACAGCCAATCAGGGAGTGACACATGTCACAGGGTGAGAGGATGGAGAAAAGGGGAAGGATGAGTCAACAAAGGAGGCTCAAGGGATAAAATCTTCATAAAGACCCTCATAATGGCTTGTAAGAGCAATAAAAGGGCTTGGAAGAGTCATTTATGGCCTAGTGGGCTTCATAAAGTTTTATGGTTGAGATATTTTGAGGGAGATGAGAGCACTTTTGACTTCGGCTTGATTAGGAGGGTTTCAAGCTTGCTTAGGATTGTACAAATGATTAGAGGATGGATTAGGATGGTTTAGGATTAGCTTAGGTATAGGAAAGTGGATGGCATTTAATGAGGGTGGGTGAAGGAGGAGATATTTGTTAACTTTGGCTTGGGTTAGTAAGTCTTAACCCATGTTTAGAGAATGTGACAAGGTTAGGAGGGGATTAGGATTAGGTTTAAAGACATCTTCTAGAAGAGTCTAGACTTTGGATGAGGATAAAGACTTTCTAGAATAGTCTAGAATTTCCTAGGATGAGGATGAAGACTTTCTAGAAGAGTCTAGAACTTCTTAGGATGACGATAAATTAGATTTTCAGGAAATAAATAAAGTTTTATTTATTTCAAGGGTTTGGGTTGAGGAGATATTTATTAAAACTTTTTAAATAAACATGAGGATTAATATTTAATCTTAATTAAATATTTTGAGTTGGGATTAGGGGTAGGAAATGATGGGATTAGCCTTTAATAAAAATTAAAGAAGGATTAGAAGATTTTGGAAGAGGTTAGTGGTCTTAAGGAAATTGGCCAAGTTTTGGGTAAAAAATAAATTTTTTATTTATTTTGGATTTTTTGGTCAATTTATTAATTAAATAATTAATAAATAAGGAAATAATGTTTAAATAAGATTTAAACATTTTTGGGAGGGATTCCTTAATTAAATATTTTTAATTAAGATAAAGGGATTTAATGGCATAAAAATAAATAAATAAATTAAATAATTAATTAATTAATAAATGATGATGTCATCAAAAAAATTTTAGAAAATAAAAATACTTTATTTTCTAAATTTTTTTAGGTGTCTACAGTAGGTGATGCAGAGACCCTAGGTGGACATGCAATCATTCATAACAAGAGGGACTTCCATAGTGTTCTCACAACACCAACCATGCATCTTCATAAGATCCCTCTCCTTGATCCAAGCCAACTCCATAACCTATCAAAGTGCACACCAAATCCTTATGCCACCTTAGGTTCTACATCTTTGGAATAATCCCATGAATGTCCCTCAATCCATCCAATGGATTCATCCAAGCTATCTAATCAACAAACTATCAAATGCTCACAATGCCTCAATAGGCGCCAAACTTGACTTCACCTTAACTAGGTGTTTCCTCCACCTCCACACACATCAAACAACTTCAAATAGCATGTCCCCAAGGTGACTAAGCCCTCAACTCATTAGCTAATACAAAAACCTAGTTTTAGCCCTTCACCAGGCCTACTTCCCTAGTAGGCTTATAATGTGAGCCTGATTTAAGTGTTTTATTGTGTACCTTTTAATGTTTTTAATTTTTATGTGATACTAATGATGGATTTGATTATGATTATGATGTGATTATGCTCATGATAATTGAATTACATTTGCAAGAAGCTAAACCCCTTTCAGGAGCATCCCGCACAGTCTCATGGATCAACAGGTATAAGTCAATACTCCTTATAGACAGTCTATTTAATACACTTATCAATAGTAATATTGATGTCTTCTAAGATCTCTCCCATTTGTAGGTACTAGCAAATAGGTATTTTTCAGAAGTGTCTTCCTTGAGTGACGGAAATATAGGAATAGAAGAGGAAAGTGAGACATGCAGTTTATCTAGAACAGGGAGATTAACTAGAGGTCAAAGGACTAGAAGGAAATTCAATAAATGCATGAAAATTTTCCTTGCTCAAGGGGGGTCATGTTCTTATGATGATGAGATGGAAGGCAACATTGAGGTGCCCTTGAGCTACCAACATCTACAGAAACATTGGGTACCCAAGGAACTTCCTCCAATAAACACTGATTTTTATGTTAACGAGAGGATATATCACATAGCACCATCATCACTACATGGTTTGGGCCTATTTTCTATGGACGGCATAAAGGTGTCTTAGAAATTTTTTTTTGAATTGATGGAGTATGTTGGACCATGTTATGATTACAAAAGTTGGATGCATATTGTTCAATAAAAAAAAAGTATGCGTAGGTATGCCCTCTCGAAAAATTGTATACAATAGCAAGACAATAATCAAATTAAAAGTGTGGCTATATACATTGATGGAAGGCCAAAAGCAACAGGGAATATTGTGGGTTTTATAAATAGTACATGACCTAGGTCAACTATAAAGCAACCCAATTGCATATTTGAGGCACGCGAGGGAAATCGTGTATTCATCTGTGTGATAAAATCAATACGTGCAGGGGAAGAGCTTCTTATTGATTACAATTTGAACTGTATAGATACTATCATGCGGGTGGTACATACTATTAAACCAACTTCTAATCAATGACTCCAACATACCATTTAGTCAATAAATTTTTGGCTAACATTTTTATATTTGATCTTTTGCACAGGGGTACAATATGGAGCAAACGCCTAGAGGGGAGGTTGGCGATGTTCCCAACTCATCTACACCAGAGCAGGTAAAACTCATTGTAATTGTGCAAACTAGATAGAAGCAAAATGTTATTTTTTTAATGTTGTTTTCTTCATTGTTTTGGAGTAATTTTGATAATACTAATACTATTGTTGTCATAGAGGGCCAGTGGTTGGAGGGAGGGAAAGGAACCTGCAGTCCCTGATTAGCAGCCCCCCCCCTTGAAGAGGACCCTTTTTATATTAATTTAGCAGACATCAATGACCCGATCAGTTTGACTAAAAAGTTGCTAAAGAAAATTGGCAGAGAAATTTTACGTTTGGCAACCATAAAGCCTACTACTCAAGAAATAAGAGAAAGGGGAGCTGAATTGATGCACACCTTTAAAACCTTAAAAGTAAGTATTAATGAAATTTTTAATTATAACAAGAGTTCAATAATGGTTTTTATGTTATGCTCTTTTATGGCATTAATTAAAATATGGATGCGTTGTCTTTACAGAGTTTTTTGTGTGATTTCCAGCCCCGTTCCCATGATGAGGGTACTGCAAGTGGTTCAGGTAGATTGCATGTTCCATTCCCCACTTTTGTTTTCCACTGAATATATATAGGAATGATCATAATCATTGACAATACATGCTCGAACAATCCTTTTTTTTAATGCTCTAACAATCTTGTCCATGCTAGTCCATGCATTCTATATTTATGCATGCTCTAACAATTTTATTCTTCAGCTTCACATCAATTGAATCCTATGATGACGCCGCCTCCATCTAGGAAAACCACAAATCTCTTTTCGACTACTGAGTTAGCAACACGCAGCTTACAGGCATCGACTGTTGCACCATCTGCTGGTACACAAATCCCTCTTTTTCTCTCTTATGACAGCAACAAACAGTTTTTTTTTTACAACTTTTTAACATCAATTATCATTTGTTCTTTTATACTTCATGATAAAGACGTATGAAACTTATGAAACTTTTGCAATAGGAGCTGCAACATCATCTCCTAGATGTTCCTATGTTCCTAGTATGGGAACGATGAAGGATGCCATATTGATCGTCAGTGACGATGAAGGCATTCCATTAAAAGTAGCCAAAGTTCTAGGTACGTTAAAGTTATTATTATTCTATAGTGATATAATAGTAATTTAGTTTTTTATCACTCTTCATTGACTAATGATCCCATGATTTTTTTGTAGGGAATGATCTTTTTTGGAGAAAACTTGGTGATGAGTGTTTGTGAATATTCGGGCCCACCCTGCATACCTGGTGGAACATCATATCCTAACTAAAACCCCAAACCACTATTTTGATTTCATATCATTGCTATAATAGTTTTCCTTTTCATCCATTTCGTGAACTATATTAAGGGTAGCTTCACTTCATTTATGAGTCTAACATGTTTTTTTAATTTAAAAGGTGGAATAACCAACGCAAACTGTTGAATGATGATCTTATAGAGAGCATGACCCAACTCTTTGGACCTCATGCATTCAAGAGAAACAAGCTCCTTAAAAAAGTTGGTTTATGTTGAAGTATATTAGGGACCAGTACAAAAAAAAAATTACGGGATAACCCCAGGTACGAGCGTCCACCCTATGTTCCTAAGGCTGAGTGACAGGCTCTGATTTTGGATGGAAAGTATAAAGTTGACAAGAAAAATAATATTACACCAGTAGTGAGTACAATAAGGTATGTGATATTGTTGAGAATCTAATTATGTACTAATTAACATCTATATTTATACTATCTAACATATTTCAAACTTTTCATAGATTTCTTGACATATCAAAGGCAACAAAGGCAAGACTAGAAAAGCACGAGACACATAAGCTCGGCTCTGGTGGTTTTTCGAAACTTCAAGAAAGAGTTGTAAGTATTAGTAAATGAAAAATTGTATCAAATATTTTATATAATGTGATGGGAAATGCTAGGATAGACTAGCTTGTCTATGCTCCTGATCCTCAACTTGGATCTCAGTGTTCCTCCACACCAATATATGATGCAGAGTAACATGCTTTGGAAGCACTGGTGTAAGCTAAAACTCCTAGGCTTAGTTTTCCACTTCCACCAAGAGATTTCTCTTATCTCCTAGTATCCTATGCTTCTATAGGATCTCCTAATAGGATTAGATCATTAACTAAATCCTATTCACTCTTTACTACAAGAGTCACACCTTGAAAACTCCACCTTGGATGATCCACACCTTAATTTTGGTTCTCTTTCTCACTTTCACTTAGATGGATCTAAGTGCCAAATCCACTAAAAAATCACAAATTTCAAACTTCATTGTGGGGACCTTCTTCACATTGAATTCATTCAGATTCCATCCCATTTTACTGATTTGGGAAGGTTCTTGGCTCTTAGGTTTATCATATTCAAGATTTCATCCAAACCCTTAACACATAACATGAAAAAGTCTTCAAAATGACTATAGAACATGTCTCAACCACTGTATCAACATGTTTTAGGCTTCAAGTATGACTGTTCCTTCAAAAACCAAAATATCACTTCAAAAATAGAGTTTTCTAGCCACTTCATTAACTCAAACTTTTTACAATATGCAACCAATGCTTGGAGATTCAAGACATCACTCCATTAGGTGTCTTCTCCACCATTCTAGGGCCTATTTGGTCAAAAATAACCTCCCACAATCAAAGGAATCCAAGGATATCCATGTTGCATGGAATATTTGCAATAAGTGCAAAATGTTGTTATGACAACATTCTTTCAACACTTGGCAACTTTGATAGATGCCTTAATCCTATATTATAGGGTTCTTATCCTCACATATTTTGAGGATCCAAGATCATTCATGATCATCATATTAATTTAATAACCAAAAACCATTCTTAGGCCTAAGAACTAATCTATTTTTACAACGTCTGCTCCTTTAATTCATGGACCCAACTCATCACATAAGGCTACATACTAGTTACTTCTCCCTTGTACCATTCAAGGCCTCATACACCCAACCTTGACACCAAGTGTTTTGGACAACTCCAACAGTCTAACATAAATGGAAACCAAAACAAACATCAACACAACCCAAAACAAATTAGGTCTAAGGAAAACTTGCTGTTACCAGTGACATGGCAGATTGCAACACTTGACCTTTATTCTACACACCCAACCAAGAGTGAAATTGGATCCTCTAGGATTCCCAAAGACCAAAGACAATTTATAACAACTCCAACATGACCAAAATAAGGTGTAACAAGGGTTGGAAACCTTGCTAACTATTTACCATTTCCTTTTGATATTTTAACTACCCTCCATTGGTTGATGAAACAATGCAAGTAAAATTCACCATACCATGCAAAAATGTAGGGCTCAGAGTTCAAGAGATGCCTCATAGAAGAGGATAAGAGAATTGGCTTCCAACAAGGCTATAGAGCCATGGCTAAAAAACTACGAGCTGAAATCAATGTGGAAGGTTCTAATAATGATGCATTTGAGCCATAGGTAAATAAGCTAAATGAAATTTATTTCAAATTGAATACTTTACCAATTAGTCTATTTGATGTTAAGTTCCAATATAAAGTGAGTATATCTATTTTAAGCAAGAAATGATAACAATGCATAGGATGTTGGAATGCAGCCTGACAATCCTTCTACATAATATGTGGATACCGAAGGTTCGCATGATGTGCATCCTAGTGGTGGAGGTATACATTTTCTATTAATTTTTTTATATTTAATTGCAATTGGTGTTTAGATTAACATAACATTTTGTATAGAAGCTATAGAGGTTTGAGGGGTCGATGTTCATGATCGTTTTGACATTGAGTCCAGACAAAATGATGTGGTTAGATCAGGTAAAGAGTGCCACAGTTATGTTATTTAAAATAATTAAATACTTGTAACAATTATAATAAATTATTTTTAATTTAACTCTTTTATTTTTTATTGCAGAGGACCCCCCTTTGCAACAGCATATGAATTTGAGATCATCAAGAATAGAGAATAGAACAACTGATGAGGGGGGAACTGATGATGACATTGATGCTCCTCTTAGAGCTTACATAGGAAAAAGAAATAGAAAGAAAAAAAAGAAATGATTGTCATCTACATACCTTAATTGATAATGACTGAATTTTATGTCTCAATGAATTTAATTATGTGCTAATGAATGTTCATGAATTATGTGTTAATGCAAAATATTGATGAATGTTGCATGTTAACAAATCTAATGTGTTAATGAATGTTATCATGTGATATTGATTGAATGTTATCGTGTGATTGATTGAATGTTACATTTTATTAATGGTTGAAAGAATGAATGAATGTTAGATGTTAACGGGGAATGTAGAGTGATGTTAGGGGGAGGGGGGTGGGGCCAAATGAGCTTCCATCTTCATGTGGTTGGCCTTGTTTAGTAGAGAATATTAAACTATTCTCGAAACAAAGTGAAGCTCAATAAGATACTAACAATAGGTAGAAACAAGAAGCAATAACAAGCTCCTTCTAGAACATAACTCTTACCAAGTATTGCTATCTTCCCCACACTAGGAATCTCCATCATATTCTCATACGCCTACAACAAAATTAGAATAACAAACCAAAAATAACTCATATTTTCATACTTCTCCATGCTTGGAATATAATCACCTTCTTTAGCCTTCCCTTGGCTCTTCATCTCCATTGTCTTCTCATCCTTAGTCTCTTTGCACCTTGAGACCTCTACTGTTGTCTGCAACATGTCTTCACACCCTTTCCATTTGCCTTGGTATACCAACTCCTAGTTGGTGGTTGTTCTATCCGATTCAATCATCATTGTCTTTGTGAATTTTCTTTGTCCAAATTTTAATGGACACCATATAGAACCAATCAATATCATATCTGCTTCTCCAACCCTTGTTTCTTTGCTATTTACATCAGCATTTGTACTTTTCATCTTTGTTCCAATCATTTCCTTTCCCTCAAGCCCTTCAAGACCTAATCTTTTTAAGTCTTCATCAGCATCCTTTCTCTTTACCTCTACTACAACCTTTTGAACCTTTTTGGTGTTGGGTTCTCCTTGCTCTTCAACACTTGATTTCTGCTCATTTGTTATTTGTCCTTCAAATGGACAACTTGTCTTCATATCATCCTTTTCTAGGTTCTTTTCCTCAACCTCATTCTCATTAGTTGTTTGCTTCAAAGCGTCATCCTTTTTTATCAAAACATCTTCCATTGCTTCAACATGTTTCTCTTTTCTTAGGAACCTTTCCCTCTCAAAGATGCCAATGCTCATTGACACCTTCCAAGTTGTCTTGTGCTCCTCCAATGGTGTTAATACTATCTTCTCTCCATTATTTGTGAAAGTGTAGGTGTTCTTTTTGCCATCATGTAGGGATCTCTTCTCATCCTGCCAAGCCCTTCCTAAAATTATATGACAACCACTCAAAGGTACAATGTCACACAGTACAACATCATTATATGATCCAATGGTGAAGGGAACATAAGCTTGCTCCTTCACATAAACACAACATCCAACATCCAATCCTTGTGCTTTGTAAGGCCTAACATGTGCTATTCTTGGTAGATTCAAATTGTTTACCATCTCAAATGAAACAAGATTTGTAAATGAACCACTTGAAACAATAACCTTTTAAAATTTCACAAATCCAATCTCTAATCTCTAAAATTTTAAAATTTAATAAAATTCATATTCTAACTTGTTTATTATTTGATAGCTTGTTCCTAGAATCATGATTGTAACTTAGTTTCATCACAATGATCCTTATGAACTTACATGTACATTCACTAACAAGTAACTCTAGATGAAACTTTAAGTCTATTTATCACATTTCAACATTCTCTCCAAAATTTGAACCACATTATCTCATGATTGTTGTAGAGTGCCACTGCTCACATGTGAAATATGCATCTAGATTACTGAACCCTTCTTAAAATTAGTTTCATTGAATTAATATATGTTATGCTATCACTGGGTGTGTAATTTGAGCATGAGAATAATGTCATATCTATCTATGTGTTTTTCCTAACAAACTTCTGAAATATAATTTTTATAAGTTTTTAAAATTAGAGTAGATGAATTATTCTATAGGAAAAGGTGTTGCATTTAAGCATTTATTGATAGGTTTGGAAATGAACAATTTTCTATTTCTAGTAGATTATAATGATGATAGTATGATAAAAATATCGTTAGTATTCTAATTTAAAAAAATCCAAAATAATATAGTTATTTGTTTTCACTCGAAGATTTTCTAAGACAACTAATTATTTTATCTAACTGCCTTTCAGCTTGCATAAACAACTGCAAGATTATTATTTTATCGTAACTCTAATTTCTCGCGATACCATCCTTATCTATTTGGAAACATTGTAGGTAACAATCGCTTTCTTGGCTTCAGTTTTTAATGAATATGCTCTAAAGAGCCAATTTGAGACAAGCATCTACCTTTAGGTGAGTAATTTTTAGTGATCTACTGATATCCTAGAGATCATTACTGGTCTAATACAGGTTTGTCACTCGGGCATGCTTAGTAGAAATGAGGATTTGCTATTGCTCATAAAACCTAGTAAGCATATGATAGTATTTTCTATGATATTTATATTGAGTAGAAATCATGTCCTTACTATTTGTGAAGTGCTAAAATGTTTTGCAACAAACATGATTGGTTTCACCCTGAAAGCTTTAGTTTCCCCCAATAAGTTGGCTATCTGACACTTGAGGCATTTGTTCAATTCTTGGATGAGTTTCAGGAGGAGAAACCTGGGGATTTAGTCCTGGAAAAAAATGAACATGAGATTGGATGGTTTGAAGCTAGAAAGCCTTTCTATCCAACAATGTTTGATCCTGTACTTCAGATTTTTAGTCATGACCAACCACTTAGTTGTCTGGGAAGACCCAGGTATGTAATTGCATTGTATTAGATATGGTTTACATTTTTGTCGAGATTCTATTACTACAAAAATGTTGTGCAGTCTATAACTTCTAATTGTATGGTGTTTTAACATAATTTTTGTTTTAATTTGATTTAGTTAGATTGACAAATGTCTACACAATTACTGCTAGAAGCTCTTTCAATTTTCACTTGATGGAATGTAGAAATCTCATGTCTTCAAATGTTTAATAGAATATGTATATGAATTTTGCTCACTTTCTTTTATTGCAAGTCAATTATTCAACTAATTTTTTGGGATCAACATTTGAACTTTCATTTTTAGAGGTTAGAAAGTTAGGCTTAGAAACTCAAGTTATGCTGAACCATGCCTAGACATCAATGTCTGGTTCAAATAATAGTAAATCTACATAGGAATCTCAATCTAAGATAAGTTCTAAGGTATCCTTTTGGTCAATAAATAAGTTTTGTTCTTGAATTGTGTTCATCATTGAGGTTGTACTGAGATTTGAAACGATCTATTGTTTTAAGTTCTTTCTATCAAGCTTTTGAATTTTCTCTCCAATTCATGCCTTTTTGGATTTTGGATTTTTTGGACTTTGGTTATGGTAGTTTTTATAACCTTGTGAGTAAAGGAAAAAATAATTGGTTCTAGTTTTTAGGATTGTAACAAGTCCAAGTAGGTCTACATTCCTCATTAATAGACTAATAGTTTATGTTAAATCTATTTATGCTAAAAACAAAAGGCTTCTAGGCACATCAATGTTACCTACTCTACATAGTATACTGATTGTTCCTACTTCAAAATATTTTATTATAATCGTTGAAGAAATTTAACAAGCTTAGATTATTTTTGTCAGTGAAGAAACACAACCCACTAAAATTCTTTCCACCAAAGCTTAAGACACTGATAGCTTGATCCAATTTATCTTTATTGCAAGATGGTAGTCCATCAGCACGATCATCAATTTTTTTTGGCCTGGCAGGAATAATATAGTTTATCAATATTTCTATATGTTTATATTCCTGATTTATTGTCAATTGTTGCTGATATCATTCATAGGGCATCTAGGGCATATTGTAGGGTTCTTTGGAGCCATACCTAAAACAATATTATGATAGCTTTATTTCTTTTTAGTCTTCTTGCTTCATTCATGTCAGTATTCCCGCAAATAGGTTATTCATGAGTTGCTCATGGTACAAGGTTCTAAAATTTAAAATTTTTAATCATTTCATTGATTATATGGTTATATGTGGAATTTGTGTATCTTTTTTCTGTATGACAGGCAACTGGCTTCATGGAAGAGCGAAATTGAGAAAAAACAATTAATACTTACATATGTGCATATACTTGGTTTTGTGTCATTTGTTGCTAGTTGTTGATACTAGTTTAAGAGCATAGGATGGTTTAATGTAACCTTGATCTTATATTTAATATGGCTCATTAGATCTACTTCCTATTTCCTTTTTATTTTCTCTATCCCTTGATTTTAACATTGTGTCAACATAAATTAATGGATTAATCTGAGTTGTGGTTCTGATGTCATTTTCAATTTATCAAATTCTCTTTTAGGTCATATGTATAAATTATTAATGTTATATTTGTTTAGGTATTGTTGTATGGTGGACAAGTAACCTCATGGAAGAGTGAAAATGGAGAAGAGTTACTTTTCATGAGCAGTAAGGTGACTATGACATCACTAATCAATTCATTATTTATTCCTTAGTTACTAATTAAGAAACTTGTAACTTTATAAAACTTGACAAACCCAAATTTGACTTGGACTCAACTCAAAAAAATTTCCAAACATAAAAAAGGCACATTTAACAACATTTATAAAATAGATATCAGAGAGAAAATAAGTGGTTTGGCATTCATTCACAAACAATAAAGAAGCTTAATACAATCACGGTGTTATATGATAAAAAATTGCAATTACAATTAATATTTTACAAATTTCTTCTATGAGTAGAACTTCTTGGTGGCTGTGTGGGTGCTCTTGAAGTTGATGATATTGATTCAACTTGAGAAAAATTATCAGCTGCATCCATTCACATACCTTCTTCCTTCTTATGTGGTTATACCTTCTGTCCATTATGCTACTTCTTTATTAATTTTAGTTTTACCTTCCTTAAAAAAGAGTGTCTCTTAGGCTCGTCCATATCATTGACAGTTGAATTTAAATATGAAAGTATGTCATCAAGGTCAATAAGAGGTAGATGCTAAATGTATTGCATAAGAACAGGGTTATTTAAGTACTACTGAGTCAGTATTTTGCACTTTTTAGTGTGGAGGGCTTCAAATGTGCTCAAATTCCACTCACAACTAGAACTGCTACAGTACTCACAAACTTCGAAGATTGTGCAGCACAATCTTCTCACTACAAATCTACAAAGACAAAATTTAGAGATTGAAAAGCTGGAAAATAAATTGAAATTTTTAGTAAATGATTGATTTATTTATTTATTTGTACAAAGTTGTTACTTTTCTAATGTATAAAGGTGAAGATAACAGCCTTATGTCTGTGTCCTTGTAAACTTCTTCAAAATTTTGTCCTTAAGGTCATTGTGAGGGACCATCCTCTATATTCATGTGTTGGGGCCATCCACGATGTTAACTTTCAAATTGTGTTTATTTCTATTTTTCAATTTACTCATTCCAAATATTGGTAAGTGGTGTAAAAAGTACAAATCTAACTGCCACTCCAATGCATAGTGCTATGTACAAAAGACCGATTTGTGCATATGTAGAAGCAAAGGGTTTCCATGAGCTAGAGGTGGAGAATTTAAATCCTAAAGCTACTTGTCTCCATACAACAACCACAACATTTAAACTGAGAAAGAGGAAAAACTGAAGCCTCACTTGAAAAAGGAAGAATGAGAAAAAACCAAGTTAGGAAGTGAATGGGAGGAAGATTTTCAGAATCTAACCTTAATAGGCCACCAAAAATAGTGGTAACAAGATACAAGGAGAGAAAATAGTTTTTGACACTTGGAAGGAATAGAAGCATTTAATTTTTTGAGTCCTCCTTCTGTCACAAATGAAATGAGTACATGGATTGATGATGATTATGAGATTGTTCTTACTGCATCTCAACGTCATACATTGAGGATGACATAGTAGGGATTGAATCTAGGCGTCATCATTTAGATTATGTGAAGCTTCTTGGAGATAAGGATGTTGATAAAAATTATCCTTCGCCTTTTAAAAAGTACATGACATTGACTAGAGTTTTAGTGTTTGTGCATGAGAAGAGTAATATTTCTAATGTCAGTCAATCAAAAAATACATTGTGTGTCAAATCTAATCACCTCGAGGAAGATAGACAAAGAGATGTAATAGTTAAGGATAGGAAAAATTAGGTGAGAAAATATTTTGATGAAACTATGGCAAGTGAAGAACTAGGGAAATTAAGGGATCGTGCTGAAGATGTTGAAAGAGATCTATGATATCTAGGCATGCCAAGACGATAGCTTCACAAGAAAGAGAGAAGTTGCAGAAAATTAAATAGGAGAGATTGTTTAGACTAAGTATTGTAATTCAAATATTGCTTCAAGAACTTCACTCACATTTACCTTGTCAAAAATCTCAACATATAGCATTGAAGTCCTTTAAGGATGAGGTAACAAGACAGTAAGAAAGAATAGATCAACAACTATATATCGTAGGACCTTGGATTGATATAAGCAAAAAAATGATAAGTTGATAGATGTTCATGAAAACATAAAAAATAGAAAATCAAGGTGTAGGAACAAAACACTTCAAGGAACCAAAAGACAAAGGAAGAAATGATAAAGTGGACAAAATAGCTGAGACCTATAACCTGAAATGTTGTCCAGAGAAATCAGACAAGGAAAGTTTGGAAGAAGAGAGATTTGACTTCAGAAACAAGCATAACTTTCAGCTTGTTAATAATCCCTTATTTGAGGTTAGAGCTAATGTTTGATGTTCCCTTATATGACTCCTAAGGGTCTGTGACGCAATCCTTATGTTTTAAATCACAATAAACTTCTTTCTATTATTACTTATACTCAATTCTTTATTTTGCCACAAATAAATGTTAAGTATTAATAACAATATTTTTTCAGGGTAGATATATCAATGCAATTGTGCATGTATCTTGATGTTATATACAAGTAATATCACCCATGCTTCTGATATATTCTTTAATTCACTGCTAGAGAGATGCAACTGATCTTTGGTAAAGAATATAGACGAACAATATGCAAATGTCTTTTTAAGTAGTTCTGATATCTTCAATCAAACTTTGATAACCAAAAACACTTCCAATAATGATGGAAATGACTTTGTGAAAATTCCCAATCCAATCAATATCAAAGATTAAACAAGGATTATATATATTGAAGTTGGAAGTATAGTGATAGTCAACTAAATGACCTAATGTCATAGATCTTGATGATCTAATGTTGATTACTGATCTGCAATAAGTATCATTAGAATTTCTGTAGAGCAATTTGCAAGACCAAGTAATCACTGTTATAGATTTATCATAATGTAAAAGTGATATGTACCATACTGGTCTAAAGTTATTCATTGTATCTGATATCTACCTTATTGAAATGTGATATGATTGATTTTGTTTGGTTTGTAAAGATGTTGGATATTTATAGATGTTGGATATTTATTTGATCTCTGTTTGATATAAGATCTTTGTAATGGTGATGACCCAATGATGGGTGATTTGTACTATTGCAATTTCTGATGTAACTCTTGTTACTTATGTGATATATATGTCACTATTCTTGATCTTATTCATTGTACTCATGGGATTTGGCTTTCTGATGTCTAGTGGATCACTACCACTTATGTCTGTATATAATATAAATTAATCTTCTTTTTGAATAATGTCCTTGGACTAGTTATTGATGCCTTTTTAATATCATTTAAAGAATTGCAACTCTTCATTGCATCTTTTAGTATTTGGCTCCTCTATCATTATTGTACCCTTTTGGATAACTAATCTATGATTAGTATTTGTGATCAGCATGATATACTTTAAAGAGAAAACACTTACATTTTAGTATCAAGCTTGTTTTATGAATGAATGGAGAAAAACTAGCGACATATCCATTTCAGCTTTGTGTTTTCTACTATTAGTATTTGATTATTAGAACATAACTATACATCCTTGTGAATTGGAGTTTCAGCAAAGATTTAATATTATTTGGATTTCTTTCTTATTGTAGCAAAGGTTATGGAGGCCCTGAACATTCCAAGAGGTGTTCGGCGTGTGCTTTTTTGAACACTTAATACTGACAGATATTTTAAGTTTTAATAATATGGATTTGTATAATTCTACTTTTAATACAATCTTTTTGCAGGTTGATAGATTTTCTTAACAAATTTTCAAAGTGTTTTCTGTAAAGTCATTGTTCACTCCAGTTCGATCATCCTAACTTTTAGCTACAGGTGCCTTGCCTTTGGTTAAGCATAAAGCTTTCCTTAGGCCCATGTAATATGGTGGGTAATTTTTTGGGTTTCTCCTTATCAATGAAAACTTTGATGTGGCTAAATATGCTTGCGGTGGGGTCACTATGGTGGTGACAGTAGTTGGCATCACTGCCACAGTGGCCCTGCCCAAGAGCTAGCCACGGATGTCACAATTGTGACATCCTCACATCCATTGCGATAGAACATGCATCGCACACATAGCAACTTTGTCGCAATTCTTGATTTACGTCACAATTGCGATGCCATTGGAAGAATTATGACGATCGACGACATCGACGCCATAGCTATCACACTGCCAGTGCCGTCGCACGTCCCTGTCACAATTTTCCTTGGACGTCTTAATTGCGACATCAAGGGAAGTAAAGAGTACAATGACCTCATGGCCAGATGCCGACGCAACCCCATCGCAATGTGTGGGCAGATGTCAGAATTGTGACAGGAGCCACACGCATTGCGATGGGATTCTTGGTGGAGTAGAATGGTGAAATTGCGATGGAGTGGCATTGAAATTGCAACGGCAGAGGATAGACGTCGTGATTTGTGACTAAAAAATAATGATGTCTACTACCGTCACAGTAGCGACAAATTGCTATCGTAATTGCGACACTTAGCCTTTGCAAATCAATGCCAAATGTATTATTGAGAATAGTGGATGCTAAGTAAAGTTTAGTTGATGCCAAGCACCAGTAAACTTTAGTTCGTGCTGAGAAATTTGACAATGGATGCTGAGGGACATAGTATGTGCCAAGCATCAAAAGTTTGATAATGCTGAGCTGCTGCATTATTTAGAAGATCATATATTCGATGAATCTGAGCTGACAAGTTTTTTTTTCTTGGATTATGTGAACTAAGTGGAAGATAAGGTTGATGAGTTGGTGGCATAAAATTCAAGGTAAACTATTTTTAGGTGAATTCAAATAGATTATAGGAGAAGTTTCTAGAAGAGATATGAGATATGGGGTAGATACATTGTATCCTACCTAATCCATCTGAACCCTAAATTAGATGATAGAGAATGAGCAGACAAATATCTTAATTTCCTATTTATAGGGATGATCAATCATGAAGCAAGGTTATCATGTGCAATAATCTAAAGGAGACAAGGAGTCAAGGGTTTTGCTTCATCTAGTCACCTAAGAGAAGAAGTTTGGAATGGCATGTTAAGCAAGAAGGCTTAAGGAGATAAATGCTTAAAGGGTGAACAAGTTCTCAAAGCTACAAAGTATGAAGGCCAAGAAAAGTTGAGAACTTAACAAAGATCTATAATCTACAAGAGAAGTTGTAAGTTGTATTAGATCAAAAGCCTTACTATTACTCTCTAAGAATTGTATCAGTCTAGGGTAAATCATTTGGATTAAGGTTGACCAAATAGTGATTTTCAAGTCCTTTAATCACGTGACATTCGAAGTGTATGGTCTAAAGTCCTCTAACAAAGATCACTCCTGACAAGGTGATTAAAATCCTTTAATAGGGTCACATTTAACAGTGTGTATTGTAACCTTTAATAGGGTTAGCTTTTCACAGGGTATCACTTCAGAAGAGTGAAAAGAGTAGCATGTTACTTGTGGTTTTTCCCAAATTGGGTTTCCACATAAATAATTGTGTCAATTTTTCAAATGAATCTATTTAGTTTCATGCTTTACATTTTTGCAAGTGGATTTGATAGTAACCAACAAGTTTTAAGTGATTGTATAATATTATGGATGCATGCATGAGCATAAATGTTTTATGGGTTCACTAAGCTATGAAAAGTTTTATTTATTCATCTGGACCTTGAATAACTGATTCATTGCCTCTCTCAATTATTCTAAAGTATTCCAACATCATTATCCCCTAAATAAACAAGTCCAAAATCCCCTTGGACATAATCAATGAAATAACCTCTATGAGGTGTAGTATGAAATGAAGCACCAGAATCTAAAAGCCATGAATCATCAACACTTTCTAAAGATAGAAGTAAAGCATCGTCTTTAGATTTGTTACTTACCCTTTTTGCCTCCTTGTTTGCTTCTGGTTTATCTCCTTCATTATTCTTTTGAGTCCATTAATCTTTCTTCTTATGCCCTATTTTACCATAGTACCAACAATCTCTTAGTCCTCTAGATTGAGACCTCTTTCCCTTTCACTTTCCTCTTGATTTCCCACAATTTTTAGAATTATTTCCTCTCCCAGTCATTCTACCTTTTCTTTGCACATTCAAAGCACTTCCTGATGGAGATCCGTCTGAGGTTTTCCTACGAGATTCCTCACTCAAAATAATACCAATCACATCATCATATTTTAGGGTATTAGATCTAGAAACATAATTACTCATAG
Organism: Cupressus sempervirens; assembly: GCA_028749045.1. Classification (NCBI taxonomy): domain Eukaryota; kingdom Viridiplantae; phylum Streptophyta; class Pinopsida; order Cupressales; family Cupressaceae; genus Cupressus; species Cupressus sempervirens. The sequence goes on from CM053786.1 coordinate 329,851,324, forward strand.
CCATTATCGAGCCATTCCATCTTTCAGGCAAAGAACACAAAATCAAGAGAGCCCTAATTTCTTCATCAAAATCAATACCCATAGAAGATAACTAACTAGTAACAATATTAAACTCATTTAAATGATCGGAAACAAATCCATATTTTTCCATTTTCATAATAAATAAACACTTCATAAGAAATACCTTATTTTGAAGTGGAGGGCTCTTCATACAATTTTGCTAGGGTTTCTATCAACTCTTCAATCATCTTCACTTTTGCAATATTAAATACCATCGATGGTGCCAAGCATAATCAAATGCTTCCAAGTGCCTCTCTATCTAAAATATCCCAAATATCATTTTTCATAGATCCTTGATTCTCAATTTTTCCTTTCAACAGCTTCCATGAATCCTTCTGATAAAGATAGTCTTCCATTTGCATCTTCCATAATTGAAAGTTCTACCCATTAAACTTGTCAACCCTTAGCTTAACCTTGTTTTCCATTGCTTCCACTCAACCTTGAGACTCCCACTTAATCATGAGACCTTCCTGTAGACACCTAAAAATCCTTTAGAAAATAAAGTATTTTTATTTTCTGAAAAATTCCTAATGACATCATCATTAATTAATTATTTAATTAATTAATTAATTAATTTTTATGCCATTAAATCCCTTTATCTTAATTAAAAATATTTAATTAAGGAATCCCTCCCAAAAATGTTTAAATCTTATTTAAACATTATTTCCTTATTTATTAATTATTTAATTAATAAATTTACCAAAAATCCTAAAATAAATAAAAAAATTATTTTTTGCCCAAAACATGGCCAATTTCCTTATGACCAATAACCTCTTCCAAAATCTTCTAATCCTTTTTTAATTTCGATTAAAGGCTAATCCCATCATTTCCTACCCCTAATCCCAACTCAAAATATTTAATTAAGATTAAATATTAATCCTCATGTTTATTAAATTTTTTTTAATAAATATCTCCTCAACCCAAACCCTTGAAATAAATAAAACTTTATTTATTTCCTAAAAATCTAATTTATCCTCATCCTAAGAAGTTCTAGACTCTTCTAGAAAGTCTTCATCCTCATCCTAGGAAATTCTAGACTATTCTAGAAAGTCTTTATCCTCATCCAAAGTCTAGACTCTTCTAGAAGATGTCTTTAAACCTAATCCTAATCCCCTCCTAACCTTGTCACATTCCCTAAACATGGGTTAAAACTTACTAACCCAAGCCAAAGTTAACAAATATCTCCTCCTTCACCCACCCTCATTAAATGCCATCCACTTGCCTATCCCTAAGCTAATCCTAAACCATCCTAATCTTTCCTCTAATCATTTGCACAAGCCTAAACAAGCTTAAAACCTTCCTAATCAAGTCCAAGTCAAAATTGCTCTCATCACCCTCAAAATATCTCAACCATAAAACTTTATGAAGTCCACTAGGTCATAAATGACTCTTACAAGCCCTTTTATTGCTCTTACAAGTCATTATGAGGGTCTTTATGAAGATTTTATCCCTTGAGCCTCCTTTGTTGACTCATCCTTCCCCTTTCCTCCATCCTCTCACCATGTGACATGTGTCACTCCTTGATTGGCTATAAGGAAGCACAATCCATGTGCTCTCTTCTCATGCAATCTGAGCCCTCCATGAGCTTTTTCCCATCCTTGCATCTTAGCCCTCAATCCCTCAAGCCTCTTGCCTGTAAATTGGATGCTTCCCCTTTGCAAAATAACACAATCCATGAAGTAAAGTCATAATGCCATTTTGAGAAGCCATTTTACATCAAAACCATACACTCACACCCAAATTCCAACTCCATTTAAAGCCCTTTTTGAAGCATAAGCTTGAGCATACATCCTATCTATTTAAACAAAGATACTCAACAAGAGAGCTTCTCATTGAGAGAGCCCATCAATGGCTCATATTCTCAATTGAGAGCTCATCTTAGTCTATCTTGAAGTTTATGAATTTTGTTTAGTTTGTAGAAGCTTTATTTAAATTTGGTTTCTATTAGCATACTAACATTGCTCATATACACTTCCTACAAAGGATCTCTAGAAAAAAATTGAAGATGGTCTGGCTTTAAAAAAATGACAATCGTCTGGCTTTGATACCACTTGTCAGGATTAACCTCAGACAAAAATAACAGTTACATTAAAAAATAACCAATATCAAAAAATAATAGATCGCACATAAGAGAACACAAGACAATAAGATTTAATGTGGTTCACCCAATCCTTGGGCTACGTCCACCAATAGTAAGCCCAATATTATTATTATCTAGTGATTGCAACCTAATTACAATCTGTAATCCCTTATAGCTCAATACTACCGCAAGAACCAATTTTCTCATCACACATTATGAAAATCCCTAACCTTAAGCCCTTTTCATACAAGCTTTTTTCACTTACAAAATTAAGGCTAGAATAATAGAAAAATAGTAGCTGATGCCTTTTATAATATAAGGGTATTTTTGGGCACCTAGGGCACTACCCCAAGACCCTGCAGAGGCATTACCCATTGACCCCATCTTGGGGGCACTACCCTTAAACCCCCGTAGAAATAATTTGGAGGGAAACTGTGTTGAATAACCTCTAGGTCTGAATAGTTTCCACATCACAACAAGGAGGAAATAATGTCACAATGTACCTAAATAGTAGATCACTCAAGGTTTGAGTGTCTCAAATAGTATGTGATTTGACCTTGGCAATCATATCAAGATGGTGTATTATAGCAGGGGGTGAAATATCCCAGAGGTGGGTGGGGAGCAATGCGAGATTTCACCCAGTGTGTAAATGGGTTATTTTGGAAGTATCTAGGCCTAAACTTTAGTTTGGTCTCATGCTCAAATAGTGTACATTATGGCCAAACAAAAATTCAACTTATAATTTTCTAATAAAGTGTATTTGAACATCAAAATTATTGTGGGGTGTTTATCAAAAACCATCCGCTGATTCCCAAAAGTTATTACACATCACATCATTTGTGCACCACTTAATTGACAACTTAGGTTTATTGTTGGGTCAACTATTTATCCCATTTTGGGATTCATAAAATGGTTACATAAGTCATGTTTAGCTATATTAAGGCTCGTAACTTGGTCATTATCAAGCCCTTCATCAAACTCAACATGCATAGAATCATGTTGAAGAACAAAAGCATTAAGTTGCACAATGTCTCCATGTTTTCAATAATGGAGTCATACGTGGAAAACATGGGACACAATATGTGGATAATATAGCATATTTTTTTTGAAATCCTTTGAGATGGATCATATTTTCTCCTATAAGATCCTCCAAAGGTAGATGATTTAGGCTTGGTTCATTTTCTCAAGGTAGGGGATATTTTTTAGGTAGTTGGGGGTTGTTTGGTGGTAGATGTGTGTTGTTTGGAGGTCATTATGGATTGTTTGTGAGATCATTGAGAGGTTTTTATGGTTGGTTTTATTCCATGCCTAATTACAATACAAATTAATATGAAATTACAACCTATTTTAAAATTAATAATTAAAAAAATCATGTAAATCCTAGTTTATAAAAAAACTATGAATTTCATTTTAAAACATCAAATAACAAAAAAATGAAATTCTAACCTACCTATTCAATATTTGAAAAAAATTGGTGTCAAGGTTAATGATATCTGAAAGGGTTGGGTAAGTGCACCAAGTTGTGGTGCCAAAAGGGGGTATAAGTGGACACCTTTTTTCTGAAATCAGCAATTTTTGAACTTCAACAAGAATTTGAAGATAGTTATGCTCAAAATTTTAAGATATGACAAAAACAAAAGCAATAGTCCTTTGAATCTAGTTTCTAAACTACTAATTTTTTTTCAAAATGGTTTAGTTTAAGGTCCTAAAAAAAGGGGCCACAAAAAGTGGTACTATTTATTCAGAAAAAACATAACATAGTACAAAGTGTGGGCCCCCTAAAATTTTAAATTTTTTTCTGAAATTCTTTAATCGCTTTGGTCAAAAGTTACCTAACATTGTGTAGTTTATCCTATATTTTTCAAGTAAATTTATAATGTATATTTTTTAATGAATTTTTTAATTGGACACATCCCAAAAATGTGAAATATCTATGTTTCCCCTATAAATAATTGAAAACTAATCTAAAATGAAAACTTCTTTTTTCAAAGTGTGTAGAATGGAGTCTAGTTTCTAAAAAACTAAGTTGCTCAAAATTTTGATGAATGAGCTAAAATCTATAGCCCAATTAGTACATGTTGGTTTTTGACAAAAAAATGACATACATTCAAAATAAATTATAGTTGAAAGGCTTCAAATAGTTCAAATTAAAAATAAATTATGTGGTTATATAGCTAACACAAAGACCTACAAAGTCATGTAACTTGATTTTATCGATGTTCAACTACAAGGAAACTTGAAGGAGAGCACACAAGAAAAATAAATCATTCTTTGTATGTTTGTGGCAAAACATGTATCAAACCAGTTTAGAGACTCCAAAGCTTTAGGTTGGATCCCCAAGGCAAAACCAAGCCTTAGGCTTGGTAGAATGTAAAGCTTTAAATAACACGTGTACACTATAGCACATGTGTGCTATAGCATGCACACATTACTTAAACCTTTTTTAAATTTGGTTCTTAATAGTGTGTATGTGCATTAGTGCATACAAACTTTAGTGTGCATACACTATTCAAACCTAAATTTCAATAGAGAGGGAAGGAGAGATGCAAAAAGGGTAGATAATTATAGAGATTAGAAGATGGGAAGAGAGTAGGAGGTGAGATGGGGAGAAATGGAGATAGGGAGGGAGAAATAGAGAGAGAGAGAGAGAGAGAGAGAGAGAGAGAGAGAGAGAGAGAGAGAGAGAGAGTAGGGGATGGGAGAGAGAGAGAAGGGGATGGCTATGTGTGTGAGAGAGAGAAAGTAGGGGATGGGAGAGAAAGAGAGAGAGTAGGGAGATAGAGAGGGATGGGAGTGTGTGCATGTATGAGAGAGAGTAAGGGATGTGAGAGAGAGTGTGTGAGAAAGAGAGACTAGGGGGTGGTAGAGAGAGAGAGTAGGGGATGGGAGAGAAAGTGAAAGTAGGGGATGAGAGAGAGAGAGTAGAGAGATAGATTGAGAGAGAGTAGGGAGTGGGAGAGAGAGAGTAGAGGATGGGAGAGAGAGTGAGAAAGAAAGACTAGGGGTGGTAGAGAGAGAGAGATAGAGAGAGAGATAGTAGGGGATGAGAGAGAGTGAGAGAGTAGGCAATGGGAGAGGGGGAGAGAGAGGGAGAATGGGAGAGAGAGTAGGGGGTGGGAGAGAGAGAGTAGGGGATGGGAAAGAGAGTAGGGGGTGGGAGAATGAGAGAGAGAGAGAGAGAGAGAGAGAGAGAGTAGGGGATGGGGGAGAGAAAGTGAGAGAGAGTAGGTGGTGGGAGAGGGAGTGGGAGAGAGAGAGTAGGGGATGGGAAAGAGAGTAGGGGGTGGGAGAATGAGAGAGAGAGAGAGAGAGAGAGAGAGAGAGAGAGTAGGGGATGGGGGAGAGAAAGTGAGAGAGAGTAGATGGTGGGAGAGGGAGTGGGAGAGTAAGAGAAAGAGAGAGAGGAGAGGGAGGATGGGAATGTGTGTGTGTGTGTGTGTGTGTGAGAGAGAGAGAGAGAGAGAGAGAGTAAGGGATGGGAGAGGGGGGAGAGAGAGAGTGGGGGATGGGAGAGAGATAGAGTGTGCGAGAGAGTAGGGGGTGGTAGAGAGAGAGTAGGGGATGGGAGAGAGAGAGTGAGAGTAAGGGATGGGAGAGAGAGAGTAGGTGGTGGGAGAGGGAATGGGAGAGAGAGAATGATAGAGAGTGAGAGAGTGAGAGAATTTGGATGGGAGTGAGAGAGAGAGAGAGAGAGAGTAGGGGATGGGAGAGGAGAGAGAGAGGAGGGATGGGAGTGTGTGTGAAAGAGAGAGAGAGTAGGGGATGGGAGAGAGCAGAGAGAGAGTAGGGGGTGGGGGAGAGAGTGTGATAGAGAGTAGGTGATGGGAGAGGGAGTGGAAGGGGGAGAGAGAGAGGGGGGGATGAGACTATGTAAGAGAGATAATAGAGGATGGGATAGAGAGAGTGAGAGAGAGTAAGGGTGGTAGAGAGAGTATAGGATGGGGGAGAGAGAGAGAGAGAGTGAGAGTGAGAGTAGGGGATGGGAGAGAGAGAGTAGAGAGGGAGAGAGTGAGAGTGAGAGAGAGAGAGAGAGTAGGGGATGAGAGAGAGTGAGAGAGAGAGTAGGCAATGGGAGTGGGAGAGAAAGTGTGAGAGAGTAGGTGGTGAGAGAGGGAGTGGGAGGAGAGCGAGAGATAGAGTACGGGATGGAAGAAAGAGAGTGAGTGCAAGAGAGTAGGTGGTAGGAGAGGCAGTGAGAGTGGGAGATAGATAAAGAGAGTAGCCTGAGAGAGAGTAGGGGATGGGAGAGGAGAGAGAGTGAGAGAGAGTAGGGGATGGGAAAGAAGAGAGAGAGAGAGAAAGAGAGAATAGCCTAAGAGATAAGGGGATGGGAGAGGTCTAGACAATGAGAGAGAGTAGGCGGTGGGAGAGGGAGTGGGAGAGGGAGATCAAGAGAGAGAGAGAGTGAGTGAGTAGGGGATGGGAGAGGAGAGACAGAGTAGGCAATGGGAGAGGGAGTGGGAGAGGGAGAGAGAGGGTGGATGGGAGTGTGTGTAATAGAGAGAGTAGGGGATGGGAGAGAGACTATGAGAGAGAGTAGGGAATGGGAGAAAGAGAGATAGAGAGAGAGTAGGCAGAGGGAGATAGAGTGGGAGAGGGAGAGAGAGGGGGATGGGAGTGTGTGTAAGAGAGAGAGTAGGGGATGGGAGAGAGAGAGTGAGAGTAGGGGATGGGAGAGAGAGAGAGTAGGTGATGGGAGAGCGAGTAGACAGTGGGAAAGGGAGTGGAAGAGGGAGAGCAAGTGAGAGAGAGAGAGTATGTGGTGGGAGAGGGAGAGTAGGGGATAGGAGAGGAGAGAGAGAATGAGAGAGAGTAGGGAATGGGAGAGGAGAGAAAGAGTGTGAGAGATTAGGGGATGGGAGAGGTCTAGGGAATGAGAGAGTAGGTGATGGGAGAGGGAGTGGGAGAGGGAGAGTGAAAGTGAGAGTGAAAGATAGAGTAGGGGATGGAAGATGAGAGAGAGTAGGGGATAGAGTGTGAGAGAGTGTAGGTATTAGGAGAGGGATTAAGGGAGAGAGAGGGGGGATGGGAGTGTCTGTAAGAGACAGAGTGAGAGAGTAGGGGATGGGAGAGAGTGTGTGAGAGAGAGTAGGGGATGGGAGAAGGAGTGAGAGAGAGAGTAGGCAGTGGGAGAGGGAGTGGGAGAGGGAGAGAGTGTAGGGGGTGGCAAAGAGAGTATAATATGGGAGAGAGAGTGAGAGTAGGGAATGGGAGAGAGAGAGTAGAGAGGGAGAGACTGAGAGTGAGAGTGAGAGTGAGAGAGAGTAGGTGGTGGGAGAGGGAGTGGGAGAGGGAGAGGGAGAGTAAGTGAGAGAGAGAGGAGGTAGTGGGAGAGGGAGTAGGAGAGGGAGAGTAAGTGAGAGAGAGAGAGGAGGTAGTGGGAGAGGGAGTAGGAGAGGGAGAGCAAGAGAGATAGAGAGAGAGTAGGGGATGGGAGATAGAATATGTGGTGGGAGAGGGAGTGGGAGAGGGAGAGTGAGAGAGAGAGAGAGTAGGGGATGGGAGAGAGAGTGAGAGAGGGTAGGCAGTGGGAGAGGGAGAGGGGGAGGGAGATAGATAGAGAGAGTAGCCTAAGAGAGAGAGTAGGGGATGATAGAGAGTAAGAGAGAGAATAGGCAGTAGCAAAGGGAGTGGGAGAGAGAGAGAAAGCGAGAGATAGTAGGTAGTGGGAGGAGTGGGAGAGGGAGAGCAAGAGAGAGAGTAGGGGATGGGGGAGAGAGTGAGTGAGAGTGAGAGAGTACATTGTGGGAGAGGGAATGGGAGAGGGAGATAGATAGAGAGAGAGTATATTGAGAGAGATTAGGGGATGGGAGAGGAGAGAGAGTGAGAGAGAGTAGGGGATGGTAGAGGAGAGAGACCAAGAGAGAGAATAGGGGGTGGGAAAGGAGAGAGAGCAAGAGAGTAGCTTGAGAGAGAGAGATTAGGGGATGGGAGAGGTCCAGACAATGTGAGAGAGTAGGCAGTGGGAGAGGGAGTGGGAGAGGGAGAGTGAGAGAGAAAGTGAGAGAGTAGGGGATAGGAGAGGAGAGAGAGTATCCAGAGAGAGAGAGTAGGCAATGGGAGAGGGAGAGAGGGAGAGAGAGGGGGGGGGGATGAGAGTGTGTGTAAGAGAGAGAGAGAGTAGGAGATAGGAGAGAGATGGTGGGAGAGAGATAGTAGGTGGTGGGAAAGTTAGTGGGAGAGAGGGAGAGTAAGAGAGAGCTGGAGATGGGAGTTTATGTAAGAGAGAGTAGGGGATGGAAGAGAGAGTTGGTGGTGGGAGAGGGAGTGAGAGAGGGAGAGGGGGAGAGAGAGGGAGGATGGGCGTGTGTGTCTATGAGAGAGAGAGAAAGTAGGGAATGGGAGAGGGGAGAGAGTAGGGGATGGAAGAGAGAGTGAGAGAGAGTAGGCAGTGGGAGAGGGAGAGTGAGAGGGAGAGTAAGAGAGAGAGTAGGAGATGGGAGAGAGAGTGAGAGAGAGTAGGCAATGGGAGAGGGAGTGGGAGAGGGAGATAGATAAAGAGAGTAGGCTAAGAGAGAGAGAGTAGGGGATGGGAGAGGAGGGAGAGAGAGTAGCTTGAGAGAGAGATAGAGAGTAGCCTAGGATGGGAGAGATAGATAGTGAGAGTAGGTAGTGGGAGAGGGAGAGCAAGAGAGAGTAGGGGATGGGAGAAGAGAGAGAGTAGGTAGAGGGAGAGAGTAGGGGATGGGAGATGGTGGGATAGGGAGAGCTTATTTTTCACATAGTGCATACATGCTTTATAGTGTGTATGCACTATAGTGCTATGCACTATGTGAAAACACCAAAAAATGATCATAACAAAACTTTGCATCCCTACTAATCCATATTCTATTTTTTGTTTGTTGTCTATTCTATTTTTTTGATAGAAAACAAGAGTTTCATGTTGTTGGAAGTTAGCAAACACTATATTCGATCATTGGATACACTGTTTGAAGGCTTTTTGAACATTCTTTCATTCTATTTGAAGCTAGCAAACACCAAATTCAATCATTGGATACACTATTTGAAGGCTTTTTGAATATTCTTTCTATAGAAAAGGTTAGTGCAGTCCTTTTTAAATTGACACAAAATAGCATAAACACTATTGTTGTTATTTGTATTGAACTTCCAAAATGAATCACAAACTCTACAAATAAAGCTAAGGAATCATAAAGTAGTCACATAAACTTCTCTGCATAATCAAAACTCTCTCCAAATGACTTCAAAAACTCACTAAATACAATGCCCAACTCTTGGGTCGAATGCAAAAAGAAAAGCCTAGAAATGAGGGCTTAGAAACTTCGAAAATAATCACCTATCTTTGAAAAATCTCCACTAAGTCATTAGGAACCCTATGACTCACATAAAACCACCACAAAAATCTCCAACAGTCAATAAAGGCCCTTCAATTGCCATAATAAATTCAAATTTGACCCCCAAAATTTCCCCTAAAAAGGTTCCTAATGTTTTCAAATTGACTTCTTCCTTAAAGACCATAAACCTGAAATCAGATCTAGTTACTTTCTTTTGCATTAAAAATAGGAAAAAAAAAACATTTAATGACTTATAATTCATCATTTAAATATTTACCCTTTACAATAATATAATTATGCAAAATAAAATAAAATAAACAATACCCCTTTTATTTGCACTTAATTTTAACAAAAAATATTAAAATGATTTGTAATTATCATTTAATATTCTTGTTTTAACAAATATTATATGCAAATAAAAGTTGAATAACCCAAAGATCCCTAAGGCATTTCATAAATTTAAAAAAAACTTTCCCCTCCCACTTAAAACAAATATTGAAATCTAAAATGGGATAAAAATCCCATAATTAGCCTGCAGACTTCAAAATTTATAGAAAATGAAAAAGGGCACGATATATGGTTCAATACCTTAAAAGATCTTCATTTTCAATTTGCATTGTCGGTCAAGAATCAATTTATGGTGAAGGAAGAAGAAATAGGGTTTTCTTGGTTTTTATGGCCGCCATGCATGAAGGAGATTTGTTGGTCTTTGAGGATGAAAAATGATAGTCTTCAAGCCGACATTGTGAAGGATGCTGGAACTTCGAATTTCAAGGGTTTTTCTCATATTTTGAAGCCACCATTTGCTGGGTAAGAATGATTTACATTTCTTTCTTCATTCTTCAATAAAAACTATTGTTGCTTCATCATGTATTCAAAAATTTAAGAGAATACTTATTTTTTTTCCATTTTGTGATTGGATGACTACTATTGTTGTTTTTCTCTTGAATTCCTATTACTCTTTGAGAAAAATTCTAGAGTTTTCTATGAATTTCCATTTCAATTTCCTTTGCTAAACTAAAAAAAGTTCAATTTGCATACAAGGGCATCTTAAAACACTTTTATTTCTTTGGTAGAGTGTTTGGATGTGAATTTAGTTTTTTGCTTAACCAAACCCATGTGTTGTTCAAACATATTACCAAGATTTAGAACCTCTGATATGTATACAATTTTGAATACATTTAAAATAGAAGTTGTGTCTCTTTTGTCTCCATGACAAGGCACTCCTCAAGGTACTCCTCTAAATCATTAAAGACATCTATACCTTTCAAGCCTACATTCTCATCTTCTATAAAGACCTCTTACTTGGTATGAAGATTCATTTCTCTCTGTCTTCTAAATTTTGGAAATTTGGAAAATCTGTGTCTGTTTTCATCCCCATTTTCATTCTTAGATGGAGGTAACTGAGAAGTCTTAGATGTAGATCTCCCAGTGTGGTATACATTATCATGTTGTCCGCTAGAGATGTTGTGACAGCCTTACCAATATCTGACATAGCCATGAGTTCCTTCTAAGGCATTTTTTATATTGAACACATCTCTTCCTTTGGTAGGATCTTCAAGTTCCTCTAGGTTCCTTTGGCTGAATAAATATATTCGACGAATGCACAACACAAGATACTGAAATCCACAAATGGTTCTTGATTGTCCATGACATTTATAGTAGTAGTCGACAATCTTTTCACTCTTTTGGCATCACTTCCACCTTGGTATAAGGTTATTCACAAGAATCTCTCATTATTTTCTACCTTACCAAGAATACTTGCTATTTTATTTGTTGATCATTTCGACTGTAATGGATGACACTCCCGTTTACTCCAACACCAACCGTAGGATAGAATACCATCTGCCTCTAATCTTACACTCATATTCCATAGTGGTTTCTACGAGATGTTCATGTCGCTATGCTTTGAAGATCAGCATTTTTTTAGAAGTATTTTCAATATTATAGCTGCTGATTTCATCATATTAATTTTAGACTATGACTTAATCCAATGAGCCTCATGAGTGTATTGACAAAGATCATGAACTGTTGACTCACTCAATGCATTTTTTGAATGCTAGTAAATCTATATATCTTGAACTAGCCACTATGGTTATGGTACAATCTGTGTGCTATCTTAATCATGTCTAGAAGAAGCTCATTCACTGTGCTAATAGAAAATGATTAATTTTCTTTAAAAGTATTTAAAGTTGTATAAGTACCTACAACTTGCCCCATCCAAATTTCTTTCTCTGATTTAACATCTAGGATGAAATACACAAGGGAAAAATAATGATTAAGAAAAACAATCCCTCCAGGTTGTTGAAAACCTATAAAATACAAATAATTGGCATCCTATCGAAAAGGATAAGGTACAACATCGGTCATTATTTTTACTAAAGCAGATGTTATGATGATCAAACTCTTTTCTAGGAGCAACTCAAGTAATTTTCCCTTCTCCTTATAGATTTATGTTCTATAATGCCAGGTGTTATGAATTTGAATTTGAGAAACTCTAAAACAAAATTCATTCACAAAAATGGAAATAAAGTCCTTAGTCTCAGTACTTCTGACCTTTACCATGCTGTTATCAAGTACTAGCATATGTAATATCCTTTCTTGTTCCATTAGAGATTTGATTTTTAGATGCTGGATCTTGTTCCATTGAAATATGATGCTACCAACCATTGAAACTACCCATCACCTTCACATTTATGTCTCTTCCTTCTCGAGTTCTTGTTTTAATTTGGAAAGCTCTAACTCCTTTGAGTGTAAGAGAGAATTGAAATATTGTATTTCTACCTACCTATACTTTGTTATCTTTGACTCATGTATGTCATTATAATTGAAATGAAATTGGTCCTTGTTCTTGGATGGCCCTTCTATCCCCTATTTGTATAATTTTTTCTATGGTCTCTTCATCTAGATGTTCACCTGTAGCAATATAGTTTCTTCTTTCAATGTTATTTAACATAATGCTTGCTTGTTTTCTTTTATGAAATTGACTTGCACATGACTTTTTAGCTTTTATATCCTTCATACTTCTTATTAATTCATATAGTACAACACTCTTTTCTCTCTCAACAGAATATTTGAAATGGATTTTATGAAGTTTGAGCATGGGCTCATGACACTCAAAAACTACCTTTCTATGATTCGTATCTGAGCACTTAGATCAGTGTTTTTGATATGTATTCAGAATAAGAGAAATATGACATATGTGGGTATGTAGTTGTAGATAATCAATCATTTCTTAAATTGTAAAGATCTAACCCCACTTTTTCCCATGCAGGAGAATGAAGACCCAAAGTTGTTAGATCGAGAGTTGGACCAGGAGCAACATCGAGGATCACATAACTAGTCAAATGCATAAAAAGAAATTATTGGTTACCTCTAACTCTATCTTCTTATGTTGTATTTTTCTTGTTCTCAATATGTATGAAAGATAGTAGTTAGACTGATGACTTGTGTGAGATATTTCATTTCTAGCATTCTTCCATTCATTTCATATTTTGTAAAAATGAAAATTGTACATATTAGTTGATGATTTATACAATGAACATTGTATCTCCTTTTGCTCATGATCTTTTATAATTGCAAAATGATGAAATGCAAATGAATAGAAAATGAATGATTTTGATGTTCTATAATGTTTCTATTAAACTAAAATTCCAACATGTGTAAAATTTTAGTAACAAAATTATCTTTTGAAGAGGAACAAGAACCATCAATACAAAGAAACAAAGAGGAAGAATTGGAAAGACAAAGAGAACGAATAAGACTGTTATGCTCAAGAAGACAATTGAATTGTGAAGCTACACCATCTTCCAATGTTGGAGTCATATCATCATCTCATATTGAAGAGAGGCTAATTTGTACATCCAATGATGTACACACTCCATCATGTCATGTTGGAGGCACAACATCAACATATCAAGTAGGTGATATTCCATTTTTTACATCTTACTGCCAAGGCACATCATCTTCAATTCAAGGTACGCAAAGCACTCAACCTTATGTTGATGTTAAAAATGTTGAGGAAATGCAAGAGATTATAACACATTCTAGAATTTGTTTTAGAAAACCAAAATATTTGATTGATATTTATACTAACATTTTGAAATCAATGCTTGACAAGATTAGCAAGCGTACTTGTTAAAGAAAAGTCAATCGCATGTTGAGATTATTCTTTGAAGAATTAAATATTGCAAGTCAATGCCAATTATTTTTTAAAATGATGAGGGATTTGAAATTTAGGCCCATCATGAATATTCTTGGGCTAAGAACGATCGACAATTCAAATGTAAAAAACATTGTAAAGAATCTAATGAGTGCTTATGACAAAGTGGGTTCTAAATCATGCACCAAAGATAGTAATATCACAAGACGAGTATTTACATTGACAATAGTAAGTACCTAAATGAAAAAATCTCAACTCATGAGAAAGACAAGAAAAACATTGAAAATTGATAGAGGTACTCTAAGGAGAGCCATGCTAGGGCATGAGAGATTGGAAAATCCAACAAAAAATGAGTTATGGACATTTAGTGGTAAACTATTGCAAAACAATAAAGAAATTAGTGAAGCTTTGGAATCATTGATTGAAGATTTTTGGACAAATAACATGTGTTTCCCCTAATCAAAGAGATGTTGTAAGAAGAGTATTCGTAGCTAAAATCACGACCCACATACAAAACATTTTTTGGACTCAATTCAGACACAATTTTTTGCAAAATTTATTGGTATGTATCCTCAAATTCAAATAAGTCAAAGGTTTTTTGAGATTGGTAAGCCTTTCTATGTGAACATAATCACACATGCACAATTTTTTGTTCTAGGATACATATTGAATTTTCTAACCATTTTGATGTTTTTAGGCATATATGTGTGTTTTTGCATTTTAAGTTTTTTTTGCAGGATTGTAACATGAATGAACCACCTAGATCTTCAAGGGAATTCATATCCAACATTTTATGTGAAATAGGGGATGGCCAACAATTTTACAAGACATCATGCTTATTTTGTGGTTCTTTGCAACTTTTATCAACTTGTGAACATATGGATAGTACACATGCAATTGGAAATGAAATAGTAGATTGCGAAAAATATAAGATAGTGACATATGCTCTAAAAGATGGGAAATAGGGTCAAAGATGTGATTTAGTCATTGAAAATATTGCAGTGTATGAGTTCATGAAAATTTTTCATGAAAAGGTTATTTACTAGTATGCAAGGCATACACATAGAGCTCGATGGCTAGATTTGCAATTCAAGTTGTGCAAGGATACATTTCTGTTGGATACTATTGTTTTGGTTGTAGACTTTGTAAAAAACTACACACTACAACCAGAAAATGAGGTGCAAGAAAAGTATTATACTTCTCAATAGGTTTCCATATTTTTTCACATAACATTCATGCATTCACCTACAAGTACAAAGGATGATAGGAAGATTTTGAGGGAGTACCATTTTTACATCAGTGATGATCGATCACATTTTTACATTAGGAAGATTTGGCTAATAGGGGCATACCATATCGTCAACACATTATTTGGTTAGAAAATTGCACATCTTAATTCAAGAATGTATGGATGTTGTATTGGTTGAGTAAGATGCATCAAAAGAGCCTTAGCTCATGAAGAACTAAAGTACAAAAATGGAGCATTATTGGCAGATGCAAAATCCATCATCTAGTGGTGTAACACTACATTGGGTCTAGGTAAGAAAGGTAAGTCTATGGTTCATAAATTTTTTTGGTTGATAGATAATACTAACATTACACCATATGAGGATTGTTGCACAGTAACAGGATCAAGTGAGTTGCACTCTTTTAGAAGCTTTGATGTTGGTTCATGGAGCATCCATACACAAAAAATGGCATGCTATTGTCCATCATGTGCAGAGGAAAATTGGGATGAGTGTGAGTCAAGTGAATGGGTAGACAAATGGGATATATGGGTTTTGAACCCAATTGACAACTATCATTCCCCACAAACACTAGAAATGGTAGAGATAGATTCATCCATTTACTTTGATCACTTGTCTAATCTAGTGCAACCTGGTATTATATATATATATATATATATATATATATACATATATAAAATTTCAATATATGTAACTTTATAAGCTTTACCTAAGTATTTTCTAAATTAATGACCATATTCTATACATTTATCACTATAGGCCATGTTTTTTTTGTTATTGCACCTAAAGACAATGAAGAAGGGATAGATTATTATTTGTGTCATTGTGTCCAAGCCAAAATAAAATTGGATCACTTGATTATAGATGGTGAAGGTTTAGAGGACCATATTAGTGTGGTGGTTGTAACCAAGACATGGCTTAGATGATGTTCTATGAAGAACCCTAGCTTGTACTTATTCGAGGATTGGAAAATAGAGAGGAAGATTCTTCATTATTCAAACCTTGTTGTCACATCAAATGTCCACTTGATAAAATATGGTGGAAAACCACATAATAAGACTCTTTGGAAAGTTCATGAGTCAAACCACAAGGCAATACTTGAGACATTAAAATGTAGATCAGATCTAGTTGGTTCATTAGATTAAATAGAGAGAGAGAGAGAGATCTAAGCCAAAGAGACACAACCCTCCAATAGGTAATAAATAATCATTCTAAGAATATGAAGCAAGTGCATCCAATAAAGAAAAGGAACATCATTGAAGGATCTATATGCATAAATGAACATTAACCAATAAAAAATATAAAGGAATACCAATATTGAGTATTGTATAAAACAAAGATTTTTCCAAACCAAAGGTAATAGTCTAATAATTAAGAACCATATATATATATATATATATATATATATGAACCAGATTATTCTTACATATGTATGTAGTATTATTGACCAAATCAAAATTAGCAAAATGACATTGCACATAATCTCCATTACAACAGCTCATGGAAGCTTTGCAATTTTAATAGTTATATTCTTTAGTCCCAAAAATTGGCCCTAGAAATCCACAAGGAGGCCTAATTGGGGCTCCTCTTGTAGCCCTATTTATGAAGGAACTATGTAATTTGTTATCAACCCAAGTTGACTATCACTCTGATCATGTGGAATAGGTTGTAAAACATCTATAAAACTCCTCACAATCCCTGTTAGATCTTGTGTTGGTGAAAAACCATAAATGACCCTTATAAGCCTATAGAGAGTTGGTTGCTAGAGATAAAACTTGCAATTCTAAGGAGTTTGAATTCTTGAGTTGGTGGCTAGGTTTGGGTAGGTTGGGGGACTTGAGTGTAAAGGAATCCTAGAGACCATTAGAGGTGTTAGAATAATGCTTAGATCCAGTTGAGGATTAGGAGCAAAGACTAGCTAGTCTATCCCAAGCTCCCCCATCACAAGCCCAGCTTGAGTATCCTAGCTTCCCAAGTCCTATAAATGCAAGGCCATTGATGAATAGGCATTTCTAATTAAAACATATGTGGTGCTAGAATGAAATACATGACTAATTTCTTTGCCTACTAATGAGCCAATTTGAGGCTTCACTTCACATTGCTCCATGGATAATTCTATAACACTTTTTACTTCTCTATTTGAAAATTTTGTGTCTATGTTTTGATGACCCCTTTTTCAAAATTTTAACCTGATATTCAATTTAGGTATAAATTGGGAAATAATTAAATTTTTAAACAAACAACCTAAGATCCTTTCTTCTATTAGTTATGTGAGGAATTTGAGCATTATCATTAATTTATTGATTTTCAAGGAATATTTCTCCTCATAGTGTCAGGTCATCTTTCATCCTGATTATGATCATTCTGAGACGGTAGAATGACGGTGCAGAGGGCGCATGAAATAAGGTCCAAGCACATCTGACAAGTCCTCAAAATTACTCTACCTTTCCCCCCACCAACTCCCTATATTAGGATTTCATAATTCAGGTGAAGGTACACCCTTCTACACTATAATTCAAAGTATATCTTGATGTTATTCAAATTTCTATATATATAAGTTTATTGTATTAATATCCTTTGATACAATATTTATTATTACTTTATGTATCAATATCCATTTGAACTTTGATTATCACGCATATATATATATATGTATGTATGTATGTATGTATGTATGTATGTATATGTATGTGTATATATATATATATATATATATATATATATATATATATATATATATATATACATATACATACATATATATATATATGTATGTATATGTATATGTATATATATATATATATATACATATACATATACATACATATATATATATATGTATGTATATGTATATGTATATGTATATATATATACATGTATGTATATATATGTATATCTATACAATGTAAAATATGATAATCTGAACAAGTTGCAAATGTTTAAAAACATTGAGTACTTCTTGTTATTTATAATATCCATTTTAATATGCATGTGATAACACTTATGAATTCATAATGTAATAATATGACAAGCACGTAATAATCCTTTCATGTGAAAGCCCAACCATTCTATGTTGTGGCATGAGATAGGAATTTCGTAATCCCCCTTAATAGCATTGTATTCATTAACATTATTGTGATAAGACACAACTAAATTTTATGTCAATAGCTTCAAACTTTAGACAATTGGCTATTTGAGATGTACAAGAGGAAATTATAATAGTACCTGTATCCAGATTGCAGATGTACTACCCTGTCAGCGTGGTCTTGCGAATCAGATTGCAAATTGATGTCTTGAAGTAATTATATATATCCCACATCCATTCATATAATGTGAAATATTCTATTACATATTCAATGTTGGTTTTAATATATCATTCCTTCTTTTTTGAATGTGAAATATTGATTATGCTGCTTGATGTGATCCCTTCATTCCTATTTCTCCTCCCTTTGCCCTAACCCTAAGACGGGTATTAATATGCTATTCGGCAATCACCATATTGTGTCGTGTCTATTTAATGTAACTAGGTTATAATTTAGTTTCCCTATGTGCATCGATTAGTATTAGATTATTTTTACTTGGGCATATGTACATAGTAAATCTTGATAATTATGTATAAGTTCCAATATGATAATAATTAATAATTAGGGTTTCTTTGAATTAGAAGATGTTTAAATACTTATGTTAGGTTTAGGTTTATAGAATTAAATAACATTTATAGTATTAATAGGGTTTATTTATTAATATATAGTGAACTAATAATACATTTAAGGTTATGTTTGTTCACAAGGAATAGAAAAATGATTAAAATAATATTTGAAACATTTCAAAGTAGTAACAACATATTAACATATTAAAATAATATTTGTCTTAACTTATACAATTTTATTGAAATACTTTTTAGAGATTTTTAATTTAATATATTAAAAATTTACATTAATCCAGGTTCATTACATATGTACATGTGCACTATTTCCCAATAGTTGTAGGTTTTGTCTCTTCATCCTAAGTAATTGCCATACCCTGGATGGCACCAAGATAACCATTTTCTTCTCAAATTCCCTTTTCTCTCAGATTGATCTCTCTATTAAGTAGGTTATCTATATCTTCCTCTGTATATTTAATAGATGTAGTTGCAATTCCTCTATATATATATTCCTTTGTATATTAAGCTTTCCTCCATAAGAATGAGAAGGCATGGGGAGTCAAGCCAATTGTTGGTCACTTTATTAAAAAGTTAGTCACTAGATTTCACTTCTAGGACTTGGAAAAGGTTCCAAACTATTAAAAAATAACTAAAAACACCATATCCTAGGCTATCTTGAACAAAAACTCAAAAAGACTCAATTTTGCCTAATTAGCAACTTTTGCTCATATCTTGCACAAAGAGACCTAGGCATACATATCTTGCTCATATCTCTCTCACTATTCAACGTCGGGTCAAATTGTTTATTCTATTAGCTCTGGGTTCCTAGGTAAACCCTAGCCCTAAGCTCGTCCTGTGCCATTGAGCTCTCAAACGTTCTTGAGCATGTTGAACCAAATCGTCCCTAAGAGTCACTAAATGCCATAGGGCATCGATCTTTGATGGGGCATATGTTGAAGCTCGTGCAAGGTATGGATGTGATTCTAGGTGCTATAGGACCATGTTATGGAGACCTACAATAACCACTCTCACTTTTTGGAGATCTTATTCCATTTTGATTTTGTGACCCCATCTCAAGTGATGCTATAACTTGTAGTGTTGGTTAGTACGAAGATGCTAATTTTTGAATCTCCCTCACCATTCATTGTGAGATTAAACTGTCTATTTCATTAGCTCCAAGTGGTCAGGTAAACCCTAGCCCCAAGCTCCTACCATCCTGTTGAGTTCTCAAACATTCTCAAGTACACCAAACATAATTGTTCTTAAGAGTAACTAAATGCCATAGGGCAGCGATCTTTGATAGGGCATATCTCGAAGCTTGTGCAAGGTATGGATGCAATTCTATGTGCTATAGGACCATGTTATGGAGACCTATAATAACCTCTCTCACATTTTGGAGATATTATTCCATTTTGATTTTGTTACCCCATCTTGGGTGATGCTAAAACTTGTAATGTTGGCCAATACAAAGTTGTCAACTATCAAATCTCCCTCATTGTTCGTTGTGGGATCAAACTATTTGTTCTATTAGCTCTAGGTGGTTGGTAAACCTTATCCCCAAGTTCCTCCCATCTGGTTGAGCACTCAAACATTCTCGGGCATGCCAAACCAAATTTTCCCTGAGAGTCCTTAAATGCCATAGGGCAACGATCTTTGACAAGGCATATCTTGGAGCTCATGTGAGGTATGGATATGATTCTAGGTGCTATAGGACCATGTTATGGAGATCTAAAATAAATTCTCTAACTTTTTGGAGATCTTATTCTATTTGGATTTTGTGACCCCATCTTGAGTAATTTTGAAACTTGTAGTGTTGGCTAGTACAAAGTTGCCAACTATCGAATCTCCCTCGCCATTCGTCATGGGATCAAACTATCTATTCCTTTGGCTCCAAGTGGCTAAGTAAACCTTAGCCCCAAGCTCCTCCCATCCCTTTGAGTGCTCAAACATTCTTAGGCATGCCAAACCAAATCATCCCTAAGAGTCACTAAAATGCCATAGGGCAGCTATCTTTGACAGGCCATATCTTAGAGCTCATGCAAGGTATGGATGTGATTCTAGGTGCTATATGACCATGTTGTAGAGACTTACAATAACCTCTCTCACTTTTTGGACATCTTATTCTATTTTAATTTTGTGACCCCATCTCAAGTGATGTTGAAACTTGTAGTGTTGGCTAGTACAAAGTTGCCAACTATTGAATCTCCCTCACTATTCATTATGGGATTGAACTATCTATTATGTTAACTCCAAGTGGCTAGGTAAACCTTAGTCCCAATCTCATCCTATTCCATTGAGAACTCAAACATTCTTGGGCATGCCAAACCAAATCATCCCTAAGAGTTATTAAATGCCATAGGGCAATGATCTTTGACAAGGCATATCTTAGAGCTCATGCAAGGTATGGATGTGATTCTAGGTGTTATAGGACTATGTTGTAGAGACCTACAAAAATTTCTCTCATTTTTTGGAGATCTTATTCTATTTTGATTTCACAACCCCATCTCGAGTGATGCTAAAACTTATAGTGTTGACTTGTACAAAGTTGCCAACTGCCAAATCTCCTTCATCTTTTGTTGTGGGATCAAACTATCTATTTTGTTAGCTATGGATCACTAGGTAAACCCCAGCCCTAGGCTCCTCCCATCTCATTCAGTGATTGAATGTTCTCGAGCATGTCAAACTGAATCGTCCCTAAGAGTCACTAAATGCCATAGGGCAACAATCTTTGATGAGGCATATCTCAAAGCTTGTGTAAGGTATGGATGTGATTCTAGGTACTATAGGACCATGTTGCAAAGACCTACAACAACCTCTCTTTCTTTTCAGAGATGTTATTCCATTTTGATTTTGTGACCCCATCTTGGGTGATGTTGAAACTTGTAGTGTTGGCCAGTAGAAAGTTGCCAGCTGCCGAATCTCCCTCATCATTTGTTGTGGAATCAAATTGCCTATTCCATTAGCTTTGAGTGGCTAGGTAAACCCTATCCCCAAGCTCCTACCATCTTGTTGAGCACTCAAAATTTCTTAGGCACACCAAACTAAATTTTGCCTAAGAGTCACTAAATGCCATTGGGAAAGGATATTTGACGTGGCATATCTCAGAGCTTGTGCTAGGTATGAATGTGATTCTAGGTGTTATAGGACTCTATTGTGGAGACCTAAAATTACCTCTCTCACTTTTTGGAGATATTATTCTATTTTGATTTTGTGACTCCATCTTTGGTGATGCTGAAACTTGTAGTGTTAGCCAGTGCAAAGTTGCCAACTATTCTATTAGCTCTAGGTGGTTGGGTAAACCCTATCTCCAAGCTCCTCCCATCCCATTGAGTGCTCGAACATTCTCAAGCACACTAAACCGAATCATCCCTAAGAGTCACTAAATTCTATAGGGTAGCAATCTTTGATGAGGTAAATCTCAGAGCATGTGCAAGGTATGGATACAATTCTAGGTGCTATAGGACAATGTTATGGAGACCTATACTAACCTATCTTTCTTTTTGGAGATCTTATTTCATTTTGATTTTGCGACCCCATCTTGGATGATGTTGAAACTTGTAGTGTTGGCTAGTACAAAGTTACCAACTATCGAATCTCCCTCAACGTTCATCTTAGGATTGAACTATCTATTTTGTTAGCTCCAGGTGACTGGGTAAACCTTAGCCCCAAACTCCTCTTTTCCTATTGAGTGCTCAAACATTCTCAGTCATACCGAACTGAATTGTCCTTAAGAGTCACTAAATGCCATAGCACAGCAATCTTTGATAGGGCATATCTTGGAACTCATGCAAGGTATGGATATGATTCTAGGTTCTATAAGACCATGTTGTAGAGACCTAAATAACCTCAATAACCAAATTGTCACTAAGAGTCGCTAAATGTCATAGGGTAGAGATTTTTGATGGGCCATATCTCATAGCTCATGTGAGTTATGGATATGATTCTAGGTGCTATAGGATCGTATTTTAGAGACCTATAATAACCTCTCCCACTTTTTGGAGATCTTACTCCATTTTGATTTTGCAACCCCATCTTGGGTGATGCTAAAATTTGTAGTGTTGGCTAGTACAAAGTTGCCAACTATCAAATCTGTCTCATCATTTGTCATGGGATCAAACTATATATTCCATTAGCTCTAAGTGGTTGGATAAAACCTAGCTCCAAGCTCCTCCCATCCTATTGAGTGCTCAAACATTCTTGGACATGCCAAATTGAATTATTCCTGAGAGTCACTAAATGTCATAGGGTAGTGATCTTTGATGGGGCATATCTTGAAGCTCATGCGAGGTATGGATACAATTCTAGGTGCTATAAGACCATGTTGTAGAGACCTACAATAACCTCTCTCTCTTTTTGAAGATCTTATTCTATTTTTATTTTGTGACCCCATCTCGGGTGATGTTGAAACTTGTAGTATTGGCTAGTACAAAGTTGCCAACTATCAAATCTCTCTCACTTTTTGTCATGGGATTGAACTTTCTATTCCATTAGCTCTAGGTGGCCAAGTAAATACTTGCCCCAATATCCTCCCATCCTGTTGAGTGCTCGAACAGTCTTAGGCATGTCGAACCAAATTGTCCCTAAGAGTCACTAAGTGCCATAGGTCAATGATCTTTGACAATGGCAACTGGACATGTCATCTCATCCAATGATGGAGACTCATGATAGAAGTTAAAGGGGCGATCATACACCTCATTTTGAATATGTTATTTTTTTATGGTAATAAAGTAATCCTTGTTTGTAAGGTCAAGGAACTTGAGGTCACCTATAAACCCAAATTGTCTTAGTCCTAACAATTTTTTTTTTTTGTTATTTTTGTTAATAAGTTGACTTAATAAGTGTTTTGAGAGTCATTACACCTTATATAGGTCCTATGTGTTACCAAAAACTACTTGGTTAAGTTATAGGAAGAGTTATAGCAAAAATTGCATTTTGCAATAAAAGTGCTGACAATATTTTGGTAATTTTAGCAATTTTTTGGAAAATGTTAAAGTTAACCTTGTAACCAATCAAATCAATTGGTAATCAGTTGGAATGGATGTCAAATGATAAAAATACCTCTATGAATTTTGAGGAGACATAAGGTGTTGGTGATTATTAAGTTTTTTTATATAGCAAGGAATCACTATTGATGTTAAACTTGTAAATAGGATCATTGAGTTATTGTCAAATATCATAGGCCATAGCCCCCAGCATACTGCTCTCTATCTCTCTATGTTGTATTGCATTTCCTTGCTTACTTTCCTTCTCCCTAGTGTGTCGATTAGAATATAAATGTGTGCACCCTCTTGGCCCAACCCTAAGACACTCCTTTTTCATGCTTTGTCGCTGATATGGGCATCCCTTCCCTAAAATTCTATGGTCATGGACCCACCAACATTTTTATCTTCTAATATTAGTCCCCACTTCCTATTTTGAACAATAAACTCATACTTTGTCAAAATGAAACACCACTTTAACTGCATGTTATCACTAAATGGAGTTAGTGGAAGATGTTAAGGAACTTCTTGGTTGTCTTAATATCCATTTCATGAGTTTGAAACATAATCACTTCCCTTTGTGAAGAGTTGTCTAAAAATCAGCAAATTACATGTTGTTGCAAAGAAAATACAGTCATAAGATGTTGGAAGATTGTTTTCACTCATAGGATGTTGAAGAATCTCTTGGAAGGATAGAATAGATGATAGACTAAAGTTTGTGAGATATTTATTAGGTGGTCCTTGAAATGTCTAAGGTGTTAGTTTAAAGCAAGAATTTGATTACGATCCATTTCTCAAATTTGCTCATTTTTCCCTTATTGCTTCCCAAGTCTTGAATAGGGAAAGTGATCAAGTAGTTTTGTGAAGTTGATAACCAAGTTGGAAAGAGTCTTTGAAGACACTTAGGAAGGTGGGAAACATAGTTTTCCTTAAAAGTGTTCTTGCTGGGAATCTGCTAGCTTTTGAGGTGAGCACACTGCATCATTTTGGATGCAAATTTTATTAAAATGAAATACATGTTCAATGTACTTAAAATATAAACAAGAAAAACAAGATATATATTATGATAACCAATAATGTCATACATGAACAAACATATCTTACATTAACCAATAATGTCATAAATCTAATAATGTCATGCATCAAATATATGTCATACATCAAATATAAAATGTCATGTATATACATCAAATGTATATCAAATATGTCCACTAACATTAAATCCAACATATATGTCCACTAATTCCTATACATGTGTGTCTATAAACTATATCTTCTCCTTCCTACGAGGGGAATGAAACAAATCTCTCGATGTATTTGGCTGTCATGTGGAGGGAGATAATGGGGATAATGGGGTCTTCCTCACATACTCACTCATCCTCTTGTTTAGGCTCTTCTCTAACTCGAGCTGATATAAACAAAGTAGATATGAATCAATAATTATTATACATTAAAATCAAATATATGTACACAAAAAATTAATTATTTTCTTACTACCATCAAATAGTCACTCTGTACGTCCATCTCAAAGGCTCGCAAACGATCAGGTGTAATAAGGCCCTACAAAAATTCAATCAATATAATCACTTATAAATAACATTTAAAATTTCAATACTAATTATTATAAACAACAACTAAAACCAAGAAAATTCTTTCATGCCTTGATCAATGGCTCTGAACTAGCCATCACTGTAGCAACTTCATGATTGATGGATAGGCAAAGATGAGGAGGAGTCTTAGACATCAACAACTACATGTCATATAATACAATTTACATGTATCATGAAACATGAATCAAATATAATCAAATGAATTAAATTAACATGAAACAAATGTACCTCTATGAAGATTGTATCATGCCTAGGCTTAGAGTCCCTTGTGAATGTTAATGGTCCAGTAGAGAACTAATGCACATGCATAAAAAAAATTTGTCAATCCTTCATATGGTTACTTAATAAATATGTGTATTAGTTTAAATGATTAAATTGATACATACCTCTCAACTCGTTGACAGGACAAAAAATGGGGCCGGAGAATTTGTACTAGGGTTAATAACACTCTTACCTTAAATTTTGAGCAATGTTAATACATGCTAATTAATTAATCATTCACTATACATACGAAATGTGATCAAATTAGTTTATTATAATTGTAATTTACCTATTTCAATGCCAAATGTGTCACTTAGGAACTCATTAGTAACTAGCCCATCATCCATACTGTCTCTAGCATGACTGCCAAATGTGCATAAGGATACACATGATGTGCACATGTGACCGCAACGTTAGTAGGCTCCTTCTCAACTAATGGATTGGTGCAATAAATGAGGGTTTGTGTCGCATTGATAGTCCCTAGAGTGTTGGTCTCTACATGTTCCTTTACAACTAAAGGAATAATCACATGCTCACCCTGTGGCTTGGCAATAGGTAACCTAACTACATTAGGGTCACAACATGCCCTTGGCCTCTCAAATGATGAGCCCCCACCTCTACCTTGAGATACTAATATATCAAAATAATTGGGGATCTCCCGAAGGATAAATTCACAATATAATTTCTTTAAGAAATACATTGGAACCTCATGATTATTGTAGGGAGGGGCATCAAAGACCATCTACCATCTATCCAAAAATTTATTTCTAATACCATCATTTATGCACCAATGGATGGGAAACCTTTTAGTTATATGTTTAACAGTGTCTTATTCTCCAAACTTTCTAAACAATGCACAAATGCTACCTTTCGCTATTTTTTTTTTTAGCATCTTGATATGATAATTTTTTTGCATAATATCTTCTTTGTTCATCCCTCTTAACATGCCAAATATTCGACTGACCACTAACAAAAGCTACATGGGTCATAATGGACTCAAGGGAGAATGTCAATTGTGCTCTCGTTGAATTGGTTTGTCCACAAGCTTCAACCTATCAATGAGTGCTTCTAATTTATTTTTCTTTCTTTCTATTTAATTTGTTAAATTGTCAAGGGTGTGAGGAGGAGGTCTTCCAATCGGTGTATGTTGTAGAATTTCTTGCTCTTCTTGTGGAGGGTTTTGATTTTCATCTTATGGAGGGTTTTGATTTGGATCTTGTGGAGGGTTTTCATTTTGATTTTGTTGATCTAGTTGGGGATTTGGTGGTTCATTATTCACATTACCTGATAAGAAACCAATTGCATTCAGAATAAATAAACAAATTTAAAGAAAATTTTAAAAAACCTATAAAACAATGTAAAAACTTACAAAAAAATGCAAAAACAAGAGTAGAAAACATACTACATGATCCTAATCTTGATCTTTGGTGACAAGGAGGCATTTTGAGGAGGTGGGTGATAAAATTCTTCAATGTTTCCAATCCATGTGCACGCTATTGAGGAGAAACAATGTAAAAACCAAAAACAACAAAATGGGCCATGGGTTTGGCTACCCATATATAAAAAAATTTAGTTTTCCAAAGTTTGGAAAATTCAAAAAAAACTTTTATGTGTCATGTTCTAAGTTTTATAGTGAAAACTAAGAATGCAGGGCTTCAAGTTTACAAAAATAAATGACTAGCAAATATCGGATATTTGATTGGCCTTGTGGTATGGTTTTTGCTTTGGCCAAGTGTACTGACATCCAGACCTACTAAAATATCAACAAGCTATTTAGTGCAACTTTTTGACAAGTGAAAAGAGGATTTTTTTTTTCACATTACTACTTTTTTACATACCATGACTATGTACATACCTTGTTGCATATTTGATTCTTTGTTTCTCTCCTAGATGGTTGTTAGATAATTCATTTAAATGGTACAATGATAGATGCTATGTACACGATTCATTATATAGATCCCACCAAATATGATTCTTCCCTTTAGAAAAGGATGAAGTTAATATATAAAAAAATGTATGAGAGTCATTTATGGGATTTTACTTTTAAAGTGTACATGTATTGGAATAGATTGATTTTCACTATTATAGTATTTAATTTGTAAAACACAAAAAATAATTATAAATTTATTTGATCAATAAAGTAAACACTAATTATTTATTGTAATAAAATATTCATTTACACTTAAAGATTCAAAATTTTCACTTTAAAAAGTGTATATAAAATTACTATTATACTAAAATGTGGCATTTTAGAAATATCAAAATTTGATTTGCCATAGAAAATATCTCCTACTTATTAATTGATGAGAAAAAGTGGCTCTATAATGAATGGTTCATTAGATACAATACTTGGTAAAGGTTTGCAAATGAGATAGCAAGCTAAGTGGGCTTAACCTTGGAGGAAAGTCCATAGCTAAAATCACTTGAGTTGGAGCCATACCAGGATGGGTGACCTCTAGGGAATGTTGAGTGCTTCACCCTTATAAACATCAACTAGATACAATGAACCATAAATGCTCCATTCATTCTCATGAGAGATGGATTCTTCCGAACTAGTACTCATGAGACATGGGTCAATGAGTTTGACTACAAAACTACATGGTGAATCATGATAAATTTCACAAAATGTATCCTTTTAAAATTTACTTTTGATTAAATTTGTTTAATGCAAGATCTAGTCATAATTGGGCATGCTTAAAAACACATTCTAAGTGTTGACTTGAAATTATACTAGCTTCTCTTAAGTGTTATTTCACATTAGCCACATAAGTAAGTCAAAGCTTAAGTGTGTTGTGTAAGATGAAGTTCTAAAGTCAACCCTTATAGATAGAGGGTATTTTTAGAGTGTTGGAAAATATAGATGATGATGCTGATAAGTTTGATTCTTGATTCTACTCTGGCATGCATGCAAACGAAAACATATATAGACACAAATTATAATGATATTTGTTAGGACTAAAAATTATAATAATACCCAATAGAACAAAAATTACAGATGGCTTAAACATCACGGACTAAGGCTTGATTCCTATGCTAAAATTGTTAAATAGTCAAAGTTGACTTATTTTTTCAAGCTTAATTTCTTCCTTAGTGTGATGTTTAAGGCTAGTCCAAAAATTATAATAATACTTCCAAAAACTATAATAATACTTGTTAGAACTTCATTAGACAGATTCCTCAATTAGATAACATAAATTCTAAAAAATAGTTCACAACTGTCAAAAAAATTCAAGTCTCATGGATAAAGTATGAGCTATCGACTTGCTTACATGATTGATCTGAAATCACACTAGGTTCTCTACTATTATCTCACTTGAGCTACATAAGGTCTGCAAAGCTTAAGTGCATATTTAAGATAGCTCTAAATTCAACTCTTGTGGGTAGAAGGGATGTTCATAATATTGTAAAATACAGATAATGATCACAAGGTTAATTCTCTATTCTATTCTGACATGGATAAAAGACAACCCATTCAGACAGTTTCTTTTTTAGTATCGTTAAGATGAAATTTATAATAATACTTATTAGAACAAATATTATAATACTTCCCAAAACCATAATAATACTTCTTAGGACTTCATTGCACAGATTCCTCAATTATATAGTACAAGTTCTTAATAAAATAGCCCACAAGTCGTTAAAATTCAAGCCTTGGTGGAGCTCTGGGATAAAGTATGAGCGTACTGGATTTGATCGGTTTTATCACTATTGGAAAAGGTGGTCAATAATTGACTAGACAAAGATTAGAAAAATGCACGGTGGCTACGTAGCACCTTCTGACATTGTGAGGAATTGTTGTTTGTTCAGAACAGTTGTATTGACGTAACATTCCACTCATGAAATTGCACTAGTTTTACTTTCTTAATTTGAAGCCAAGTTGCCATGTAAACTTTCTTAGTTTGCTGGCTTTGCAGCAGATGTTTACTAAGTGTAGCACGGACCAAGATGAGTGGTTGAGGAGTTTAACAGATTATTTATATTGGAGCAATGACTATAATTGAAACAGTACTGGGTGGTACACCATGTGATACATTCAGAGAAGAATCTTCTATTTACAAAATGCTTTTTCAAAGCTTCCACTCAAAGCAATATTTTCTGACTTTGAACCTTTGTTGTTGTTCTCATTCAGTCCACCAAACTAGCATACACAACAAACAAAGCAAATTCTCATAAACAAACAAACAAACAGTATTTTGTCAGTGAGAGATATCAACTTTTGTAGAGACAAAGTGAAGGTGCATGTAGATAACCCTAGTGGAAAATTGGCGGGCAACACTGAATTGGGAAGAATACAAACTGAAGATTCGTTAAGGATGAACTCATTCAGATGTGATTGTTGGTATTAATGGATGCCAGTTTATATATATATATAGATAGGTCAATCAGATTCTTATTTCATTATGTTATCTATATAAACACATCTTTAAATATCCATCCTTTATCTTACTTCTATGTTATAATATGTTCTTTCCAATTTTACACTTCTTATACTTATATATTCTAACACATTCTTAGATATCTATCCTTTATCTTACTCACATGTTTTAATATGTTCATTCCAATTACATACTTCTTATACTTATATATTCTAATTTATTATTGCAATGATAAAACTTATATACACATCTTATCTATTTATTGTGAGAGTGTGATTTAATATATACATTTGCATATTGATAAATGATGCCATCATTTGAAAAGTTAGGCTCTTACTCTACATTCTTCATTCATATAGATGCATTCCTACATATCCATCCTTGATCTTATCCACAATTCTAATATATTCATGTTTTAATTAGACACTTATTATGCTTATATATGTTATTATTTTAGTGATGAAATTTGTATACTCATCTTAGTTTTTTATTGATTTTGAGGGCATATTTTAATATATACAATTTTGCATATTAATAAATGATGTAATTTCGTATAAAGCTAGGTTCTTCATCCATGTTCCTTATCCATATAAACACAATCCTACATATTTATCCTTCATCTTATTCACACACTAATATATTCATTCCAATTTCACATTTATTATGTGTATACATTCTAATATATTGTTGTAATTATGAAATATGTATACCCATCTATAATTTTTATTGATTTTGAGATCATGGTTTAATAAACATACATTTACATATTGATAAACAATGTAACCTTATGTAAATATGAGGTCTTCCCCCATGTCATTATTCATCCATATATGCACATTTTTTCATATTCATCCTTCATCTTATGCAAACATTCTAATATATTATCTCCAGTTACACACTTATTATGCTTATCTAGGCACTCATCTATATGTATAAATAATCAAATTTTCTCTTACCATTTTCATCTGACCCTATTCCGTTTTGTAAGAACAAGATTGATTTCACATCAACGAATCTAACTAACTAAAATTTAAAACACAATTGTAAGATTTGGCCAACTCTTCCTTATATAGTTGAAATATGTTATTTTCAACCAATACAACCATAAAGCTAATTATTTCCAAGATTGAGCTAGGAGAACTTGCCTTATAGAGATTTGAAAATCCCATTTAATTATCCATAAATACCATCAGACTAAATAGTGGGTTGCATAATGGCGAATTAAGAAGTATGAGTGCAAGAGGTTAAGAAAATTATTCATATAGAAATATATTGGATTCCCAACTATAAAAATAAACTAGATCAACAAACTAGAGCACTCATAGAAGGTATAAGCCATTCCAAAGGTACATAACAAGAATTATAATTTAAACTATCAAGCCACCGTAATTTTAGTGTCAATAGAATACCCACACATAGATTCTTTTATAAAGCCACTATGTCAAACTTTGTACTTTTTGTCCTAATTAAAATTTTTACATTTCATTATTATGATGTCTTGATGGGCTTATAGTTTAGATTGAAGTCCATACAAAATTATTTCTTTATTACTCACTTCTAAGTCGAGATAGCATATTTAGAGATCAAGGAAAATTTATTTTTCTCTATATTTTTGTGAATATATTAATCCTTACATGAACTATGTTCAATATAGGGGCTTTCATTACTTTAAGGGTTTTTGGATATGATATTTTTTCCTAGGGTTTACTTCATGTCTTTTATTTAGTTAGTTGAGATTTGACAGTGATTTGTCTCTCTTCCTAGCTTCCCACCATAGGATATTCCCTCATTATGATACCTTCTAAATATTTTTCCTTCTCTTATTTTGATATAGATACTTTAGATTAGAATAAGTTCCTTTTGTTAGCTTAACTAATGCAATGATGTTGAGTATTGCAATGATGAAGATTAGTACATATTTGATGATAGGTGAATCAGTTATTAGGCTATTATTGATGTCAACTGATTCACTTAGTATTTTTTGTATGTTACCAAAAAATGTGTGAAAAAAGTATGAGTTGCTTTATGTTTTTGAAGTTACTATTCTAAAGGAAGACTAGATTATGTATCATGATGTTATGCGTGTGATCACAACTTTTCATATGAAAAATTGAGTTAGTTATGTTTGATGAGATCAAACCAAGAAACTACTAAAATAATAAGTGATAGACAAAAAGTGATTTGAATGTTATTTTAGATCGGTACTATATTTCTTGGAGTGGTCATAAGATAAGATTTATAACATGTTTAGATATTATTTTTGCATCCACAACTCATATTGTGGATAGGTAAAGGTAGTTTGTTGGACTAGAAGTGGTCTTAATAGAATGAACTTGTAAACCAAATCAATTTCTTGAATATGCGATGAAGATTTGTAGACGAGTGAAAAATTTCAAAGTAGGATCAGTGATCTATTTTGTAAAGTAGAAAGGTATTTATATGATTTGTAAAAAGAATTTGATATTACATTGCTCAGAGTATGCATTTGAGATGAATTCTTCAAGAAGTTTCTTTTGTTTGAAATGTTTTTGGAAGATGATTCAACTTCCAAGGTTCGATTCATATGTAAGTTGATGCACTAAGAGAAACACAATTTATGAGTAGTTAGATATGTAATGCATCTTACCTAATATGATATGGATTGTTTGATCTAGGGTTTCTTCTAAGGCGGTGGAAGAAATTATATATATCAAAAAGTTTAAGAAGTTTTTTTGTTAATTATTGATTGTGAGTTGCAAAAGGAATCATTGATTAAGAAAGTGAAGGAATCAAATGCAATTAAGCCAAGGAAGAGAACAGGGTATGGAGAACATTTTTTAGATCTTAATAGGATTTGATTGTTTAGAGGTAGTGTGTTTTTAAAGATCATTTTATCTATTAGTTTCTAACAATTGTAATAGTGAAATCCCTTAACAGGGTCAATCTTAATAGGTTCCCACTATAAATCCTTTAACAAGGTGGCATTCGAGTATTTTTTTAAAATTCCTCTAACTAACCTTCTCCTAACAAGGAAAAGATCTTGACAGATCTAAAAGTAAATCCATTAACTGGGTAGCACCCAATAGTTCTTTTGTAACCATTAACAGGGTAAGCTTTTTCACAATGTGTATTCCAAAAGAGTACAAATTTAGTGTGTACCAACTCATACTACAATTCTTTTTCCCAAATTAGGTTTGCAAAAGATACATATGGTGTTTAAATCATGGGTTTGATTACTTTTGTATGCATTCTTTGAAATTTTTATTTACATTAGTTTCTAATTGAATATTTTGATGCTTAAAGTTTAGAGGAGTTGAAATCAATGAATTTGTTGATTACTAATTCACCCCTCTCCTCTCAATAATCATCCCTGCATTAACAATCGAAATCAGAGCCTTGGTTTCTTGACTAAGAAATCTTAATATCTTGAGGGGAAACATTTGAAGATGTATAGGAAGGAAGCACCTAAGTTCATTTAGGAAAATTACTCTACATGGGTAAGAAAGATGAAGTTGCATCTATCATGCATTGTGGAGAAAGCATTGGATCATCTCATGACTAAGTATAATCAACCTAATAGAACCCTAACTACTCAAAAAATATGGAGAAAGTTGAAGCATAACTTTGCAATGATAGAAATAGAAAGTTCTTTATTGGATTTTGAGTTTGTGGATATCAAGGATACAAACAATTCTAAATACATGTGGGATAAGTTGATAACAATTTACAGTGGCGATGCTCATGTTCAAAAACAAAAGTTGGATAGTAGATCAACAAAAAGTATGATTAAATGAGAATGCATGAAGGTGAGAATATTTATCAATATAACTATAGGATAAGGGATGTTTTTTTTGTAATCAAAGGAGTTGATGGTCAAATTGAAGAACATGAAGTGGTAAGTAAAATCTTGAGAACCCTACTATGATAGTATGCTATTAGAGTCTCTATTATACAAGAGTTGAGATTTATTAATTGTGCAAATGTGACTCTATATTCCCTAGTTGGAAAGCTTAATTCTTTTCAGTTAATTAATTTTGACAACCATATGCCTAGAATAGAATTTGTATTCGAAGCTTCCCTAACCATTGGTTCATCAAAGAAGGAAAATGAGTCTCTTATAATTTTAAAGGATGTCATGATTATGGTTCTATCTTGTATGAGGAAAGAGAACAAGAAGAGTTTGAGGCACTACTAGAAAGGAGATTACCCAAAGGAAAAAGGAAGTATAAAGGTATGTACTTCCCTTAGTATTCTTTACATTTAAACAAATTGGTCAAATTGCATCTAGATGTCCTAGAAATGATAAGAAGGATTAAAACTATATATTTAGGAACTTAAAAGATGATTAAAAAGGCATATTATCTATTAGAAGAATGAGTAAGTGATGGAGAATCAAATGGAAGAGATGGTGAGGAAGAGATAGTATTTGTTTCAATCAAAGAAGAACCCTCTAATAGTGAAGATGGAGTTAGTGGGGAAAAATAATTTATTTCTTAAGTATGAATTACAATGATGACTATATAATAGAGAGTGGATGCACACATCAAATAATTGGTGAAAGAAATAAACTTACTTTAATGCAAGAATAGATGGATGTTCAACCAAGTCTAGTAATGGTTCTCCATGTATGATAAGAGGTAAAGGGGCAATATTACTCAATGGTAAAATTAATTGTGATGATGTCTTTTTGGTTAATGGATTAAAGTATAACTTGTTGAGTGTTTCTTATCTAAACAACAAAGGTTTCATATTGGAATTTAATAATTATGTTTGCAAGATCTTATGAAAATATGGAAAGTTTATTGCTACTGGTGAATAGACTAGAGCTAGTAAATTATTCCTATTGAACTCTACTAATAAACACTACTTGATTGCTAAATGTGAAGACTATTGGTTGTGGCATAAAAGATTGTCATGTTGATTTGATAATTTGATAAAGGCCAATAAGAAAATATATGTTATAGGATTACCTACTTTAGTAAAGCTTGATAATGCTATGTGTAAGGAGTGTCAGTTGGGAAACATGACTAGTTCTAGTTTTACTAGCAAAGTTTCTTCATCTCAAAACATTATTAACCTTGTACATAATAGCTTGTGTAGACCAATTGGAACTAAGATATACTATGGAGACATGTACTTTATCTTGTTTGTTTATGGGTACTCAAGAATGACATCTATTATGTTCTTGAAGGATAAGTTTAATGTATTATACATAGTTTAATTTGTATAAAAAAAGAGATGAAAAAGAAACAACTAAATCACTTATGTTTCTCAGATCTGAAAGTGAAGGTGAGTTCAATTCACAAGAGTTTGCAATATTTTGTGAAGAATATGGAATAAAAAGACAAATTTTAGAACTAAGGACACCCCAAAAAATGGATTTGTAGAGAGAAGGAACATATCCATATTTGAATGTGCGAGAACACTTTTGATACAAAGGGAGTGGCTCAAATCTTTTGGAGAGAAGTTGTAAGTACTACTGCATTTAGTTTGAATAGGATACAACTTAAGAAAGGTACAAAAAAAAACACCCGATGAGCTATGGTATGGTCATACTTCTAGTACTAGTTATTTCATTATTTTTGTAAGAAAATGCTACATAAAGAAGGATCAAACGAAATGGTAATTTGACTCTAAGAGTGTTGAAGGAATATTTCTTGGATACTCCAGTAGAATTAAAGCCTATACATTTTTGAACAAGCATACTAACAAAATGATTGAATGTGAAAATATTAGAATTGATGATTTTTTTAATAAAAATGAGGAAGAGGGCAAGAAGGAACTGAAAGACTATGATAGGTTAATTTAGGTTGAACTGGTGGAACTAGATATAATACCTCAGATGAAGGAAGTTGTAAATGATCCTAAACTAGTGAATGTTGTTGAACATGACCAAAGAGAAGAAAAAGTGCTTCCAAGGTATGAAAAAGAATCACTCTCAAGATGAGGTTATTGGAGATAAAAAAAAGTTGGAGTGATGACAAGGAGTAAGGTAAGTTGTTTGACATCTAAACTCAAACCCAATATTCTTAAAGATTCTTTGAAAGATAATGATTGGGTTAAGGCTATGAAAGAAGAAATAGATTATATTAAGAAGAAGAATACATGGACTTTGGTATCTAGGTCTGCTGACAAGAATTTTATAGGCACAAAATGGATTTTCAGGAATAAGTTTAATGAGAAAGGAGAATTGATTGGACACAATGCAAGGATAGTTTACAAAGGATATGAACAAGAAGAAGGATTAGAATATGGTGAAACCTTTGCACCTATTTCTATACTTGAAGGTGTAAGCATACTTTTTGCATATGATTTTTATAAAGGTTTTAAGGTTTATCAAAATGGATGTAAAATCTGATTTTTTGAATGGTAAAAGAAGTGTACATTGAACAACCTAAAGGATTTTCTACTAAAAAAGGTAAAGAAATAGTATGTAAATTTCACAAAGAATTGTATGGTATAAAAATCACACCAAGATCTTGGTATGAAAGGTTGCATGCTTATCTTATTTAGATAGTTTTCATAAGAATTAGTGACAATAGCAATGTATATCTACTATCTAGATGTAAAGAAGAGATTTTGATTGCTGAATTTTTGTTTGACATAATATTTGGTGGAAATGAAGCACTAAGTAGGTCATTTATAGAAGAGATATAGAATAATTTTTAGATGTAAATGATAGGAGAAATCAAACTCTTTATTGGTCTACAAGTACTTTAGATGAAGAAAGGGATATACATTAGTCAATCCAAGTATATAAGGAAATTCTAAAAACTTTTAGCATGGATGATTCAAAATTGGTGGGAACACCTACAATTAAAAACCAAAAAGTATATAAGGAGGATGAATCCAAAGAGGTAAATAAAACTCTATATAGATCCATGAGCGGTAAATTACAATATTTTTTTCATGGTAGAATGAATATTGCACATGTTGTTAGTATTGTTGCAAGGTTTTCTTCAAATCCAAAGGAATCACATATTGTTGGAGTTCAAAGCAAAGATTTAGATATCTAAAGGGGATTAATAATATGGCCTTTCATAGAGTAAGGATGGGTATTTCTCTTTGAAGGTAATGCAGATTGGGAAGGTAATGTTGATTATAGGAAGAGAATAAGTGGTGGAGCATTATTTCTTAGTGAAGATTACTCTCCTAGACATGTAAAAAGAAGAGTTGCATTTCTCAATCTACTACAGACACAAAGTATGTTTCTTTTTCCATCAAGTGTTAGCAAGTAATATAGGTAAAATAGATTCTTGAGACAATTTACAAGAAGGTTATGGAACTGATTGTTATCTTTTGTGGTAACACTAGCGCAATAAACATTTACAAGAATCCAATTTATATGCACTCAAAGACAAAGAACATTGCAATAAAATATTATCTTCCAAGAGAACATGTATAGGATAAGGTAAGGCTTGATTTTGTTTCTACTAATTTTTATTTTTTTTGATAGATTAGCTTTGAGTATCTTAGAGGTATAATAGGGCTTATTCCTCCATTTGTAGTCAATTAAAGGATGATGCTAGTTACATCAAATCATATGTTTTTACCAAAATAACATATGTATGAAATGATGTAGAGGTCGACTACTCTATTGGGGAGAAGTCATAGTATGATGTTGTGAAGTAGTGATGTGGAAAGAAAAATAAATAAACAATCAAGTATAATAAAAGGATGACTGAATGATTTAACACATTTGGGATTGCTGTCAAAGGGGGAGATTATTTTTCATAGGGCGAGTATATGGAATTGAATAAATGTGGAGAAAATAAATGAAAAAAAAGAGAATAATTCATAGATCAATATGATAGAGTAAGAAGAAAAATTGTTGGACGAGTAAGTACAAATTTTAAGTCAGTAAAATAGTTGTAAGTATTGACATCAAGAAATCATGAAGGTGATATCAAGAAGAAGTCCAAAGATTTTAAGTTACTAATAAAAAATTAGAAGTTAAGAGAAGATGTGAGTGTTTCCATCAATACCAAAGGGGCAAATTGTTAGTGTAATTGATGCAGTGATGCTAAGTATTGCACTGATAAATTTTGGCACAAATTTGATAACAAGTGAATCAATTATTAGATTGTCACTAATTTCAACTGATTGATTTAGAGTTCTTAGTATGTTATCAAAAATTGTGTGAATAAAGTATGAGTTGCACTATGTTTATAAATCCTCTATTCTAAAGGAAAACTATTTTATGTGGTATGATGCTATGTTTGCTATCACAAATTTTGATATGAAGAATCAAGTTAATTATGTTTGATAAGATCAAACTAGATAAAAACTAAAATAATCGGTGATAGATAGTAAGTGACTTGAATTTTATTTCAGATTGGTACTTTATTTACTAGAGTGGTCATAAGATATGATTAATAACAATATTCAAATACTATGTTTTCAACTACAACTCATATTGTAGAAAGGTAAAGGGAGTTTTTTGTACAAGAAGCGGTGTAAATAAAATGAATAGGTAAAGAAGATTGAGTTTTTGAATAGTTGATGAAGATTTGTGTATAAGTGAAGAAATTCGAAGTGGAAATAGTATTGCTCACACTTTTTTGTAAAGTAGAGAGGTATTTCCATGATTTGTAAAAATGATTTGACATTACATTGACCAAGGTATGCATTTGAGGTGGATTCTTCAAGAAGTTTCTTTTGGTCAAAATGAATTTCTAAAATGGTTAAATTTCCAAGGTGAGATTCATGTATAAGGACATGGTCAGATAAAAATGGTTAATGAGTGGTTAGATACACTATATCTTACCTCATATGATTTAGATCATTCGATCCAAGGTTTATTCTAAGGTGGTAGAATAAATTCTATACATTAAAGAGATGAAGTATTTTATTATTATGAGTTACAGTAGATTTCAATGATCAACCAAGTGAATGAATCAAGTGTGAGTAAGCCATGGAAGAGTACATGGTATGGAGAATAATTTTAGAGATTAATGTGATCTAATAATGTAAACGTAGTGAAATTTCACAGATCTTGTTTCTTTTTAACAATTGTAATAGTGAAATACCTTAACAAGGTGAATCCTAATAGATCATTAGTGTAAATCCTCTAGCAAGGTGGCATTATAGTAGAGTGTCCGAAGTCATCTAACTAGGCTTCTTCTTATAGGTAAAATATCATAATAGACCTAACGAAAGATCCCTTAATTGGGTAGCACCTAACAATTCTTTTGTAACCCTTAATAGGGTAAACTTCTCACAATTCATTTTCCAAAAGAGTACAAAGTTATATTTTTTGGCATTTAGGACTATCAAGAAGGGGGGTGAATTAGTACAAATAGGTATCGTATTAATTCAAAAACAAGTCCCATAAAACTTAAGGAATTCCAAAACATAAAATAGATAACCAATGCAAAGGGGTAAATGCAAGAAGTTGAGTACCAAAATTGTGAAAGTCCTTGAGGGAAAAACTTTGTTACTATAAATGGTTACCCATTTTAGGTTTGGGTGCTTAATTCTAAATTCAAAATATAGGTACCCATTATTTTCAAATTATATAAACATTTCAAAATAGGCACTTGTTTTTGAAAAAAATAATTTTAAAAAATCGTTTCACCTAAAAACTCATTTTTACCCACTTTTAAAAATGGGTATTTGTTTTGAAAAACCCATTTTTTAAAAATTCAAATTTCACAAGCCATGAATTGCATTGGGTTTTGGCTTAGGATAGATTTGGTAGGACCAAGTCTATGCTTATGCCAACAAAAATTTGGCTAAGGCACAATGAACATGAAATTTTTGCATTGCCATAATTTTTTGGAGGGCTTCTGGAATGATTTTTTCAATGAAACAAAAATCCAATATAGTACTCTTTTTCTAAATTATAAAAATGTAAATTTTATAGTGATATGATTTATTTTTTCATTTTGATAATATTTACTAACCCAAATTGGTATCTGACCCTCAAATAGTATAGTTAACTAAAATTTTAATAACTTTTTTTATTTTATATTTTTTGAAAAATGAATTATATGTCATCAATCTACATAGAATGTACTTCAATATAAATAAAAAATTAAAAATATGGTGAAGTTTTCATCAAATTATGGCATTCTTATACCAAAGGTTCTCAAAATCCACTTTATGGTCAAATAAAAATTAATTAAAAAAAAAGGAAAAATATTCTCATCAATCTTCGGTGTATTAGGGGTTGGAAACTACAATTGGAACAATTTTTATGTTGTCATTAATGTCAAACCTTATTAGTGAGGTAGTTGCTACCTAAGTAGAGTGTCATATCAAGATGATTGATGAAGAGGATTTGAGAAGAGGAGATAAAAAAGTACCTAGACAAAAGGTTGA
This sequence comes from Cupressus sempervirens, assembly GCA_028749045.1. Taxonomy (NCBI): domain Eukaryota; kingdom Viridiplantae; phylum Streptophyta; class Pinopsida; order Cupressales; family Cupressaceae; genus Cupressus; species Cupressus sempervirens. The sequence goes on from CM053786.1 coordinate 329,891,339, forward strand.
GTTATGTGGAATTACAATGGGAACTTGATTAGTTAGACTTTGGAAAGATAATGTGGTGTTTATTCATAACACTAAGTGTAGAAGATAGTTGTGTTAAAGTCTAGAAGAGATTATCAATAAAGAATAAATACTTAGGATTAACTAAGCTTCAGAGAAGAAGATTAAGGAACTAGAAGTATATGTTGAGTGATGCTAGTGTTGACCAAATGATAGTATAAGCTAAGAAGAATACAATGTTGACCAAGCATCAACATCAACCGAGTATCATAAAATGTGTTAAATCTAGAATAGTTAGTATCAACCAAGTAATTAAGTAATGACCAAGTATCAAAAGGCAATGTTGGCCGAGTGACAACATTTTTCATGTTGTGAAAGAATCTCAATTCTTAGTTGATAGAGTTGAATTCTTGGATTATGGAAAGCATGTTGAAGATAAAGATTGATGATGCAGGGATAATATATATTTAACAAGAAAAACTCAAACTTAAACACATGTAACAAGCCCTACTCAGAGTTACACATGGAAGCAATATAAATATCACATGAAATAATGGAGAAAAAGATTCATATGAGGCTAGGCAACTAGCAACCACACTAGTGTAATAATTAAAGAAATTTTGTCAACATGCCTGGTTGTGAGGCCTTTTGGGTTTTGGCCATATACAAAAGAAATATGATATTAGAGTCCAAGCCCACATCCTATCTTTATCTTCAATATTTCATGTTACTTCTTGATCATCATACTACTGCCTCTTCTACGTCTAACCAAGCTTCTTATATAGCTAGCTAAGCCACAAGTCAACTAGTCAAGCATTTAATTACATTATAGGTCCAACCTAGGAAGAGGAAACCAAAACCATCATTAAATGAAATATAAAACAATGTGCACTCAAAGGTGGATGCACATGTATCCTAGTAGTTGACTCTTGACCTTGCAACATGCCATGTTAACATAAGAAACCATGCCAAAAGAAATAACATGCCTCATTAGAAGGAAAATAGAGGAAATAGGAACCACAAAGAATGATTCACAACTCAAGAAATACAAATGATCAAGGCTTGCACACTTAGGAGGAGGATCAAGGATAGGTCCTCATCATCATGTTAACTGTGTATAACATGAAATAATAGTAATAGTGACTACTTCACAAAAAATTGACTTGTAGATAAAAAAGATATATTTTTGGTTGATTCAAAATTGCCCCAAGACCCAAGATGCTCTTGCATCAGACACCTGGGGTTAATAAAGAATTGATGTCCACATCAAGCACTACTAATATTTTGACTTGAGTCATAAAGATCCAACTTAGCTTGTGTAATCCATAAACTATCTTCAACTAGTTTCTCTTTCCATTGAACTTGGTATTCCATGTAGTCCTTTCCTATTGTACTCTTTCTTATTTTGTTATTCAAAATCTTTTCAATGCATTCTTTCTACTTTCTAGAATAATCTGGGTTATTTTCATTCTCATCTTCTAATTCATGGTACTCAAATATATTTACAATGTTGAATATAGGTGATATATCCATATCTTCTAGTAATTCCACTTCATAGACATTTCCACTGTCAAACTTCTTCAAAATATTACAAGGTCCAAACTTCTTCATTTTTAGCTTACTATAGGTACCCATTGGAAATCTATTCTTCTTCAATTGAATCATAAAATCATCACCAATTTCAAAATATGCGTGTCTCTTCCTTTTATCAACTCTTTGTTTATACTTTGAATTGGTGTCTTCCAAATTCCTTTTAACTTCCTCATGTGAAGTCCTTATGAAAATTGCAAAGTCCTTAGCTTTGGCACTCCTTGTCTTGGTAAGAAATTCTCTCAACTTTGTGGTTCCTTTAGGATGAAATCCAATAACAATCTCAAATGGCGTCTTCTTAGTACTTCTATTCATAGAATTCTTGTATGTAAACTCTTCTTGTGCCAAAACTAAATCCTAATTAGAAGGGTTATTCCCAACCAAACATCTTAGTAAGGTACCCAAACTTATGTTCACTACTTTAGTTTGTTCACTACATCAAATTTTCCATCCTTTGTTGGTTGAAAATCCTACATGTTGGGGTATTTTGGCTTTGGAGTTGGAGGATTCAATTAGTGAAGAGGTGGTAGTCAGTTGATGCTAAGTTGTTCATGGTTTCTATGTTAATCAAGTTAATGAAGGCATTCAATGATGCTTGGGGCACTCAATAGATACTATAAACTTAGTTTACACTAGGAATCAGAAGTAGTGTTGCCTAAGTTGGCTTGGTCAATGATGGAGCTTGGTTATGCTTGGTGGAATGATGATGCTTGGTGGTGGTTTCTAAAACTTAGTTTGGTAAGATTGGTCTTTATGGTTCCCAATTTTTTTGTGAGTTAACTTTTGGAATTTAATTTAGGTTGTAGGTAGTTAATGAGTGTTGCAACTAACTTGTGGCTTATGCAAATATTTAATGTTAGGGCTTATTTTAATTTATATTGGGCTAGACTGACCTATGGCTTAGTTGGGTATAAGTAGGGGTGTCTTGTCTTATCTTAATGAGATTAGGAGATAGTCATCTAGCTTGGAGAAGAGGATGAAGTGTAGGAGAAAATTTTGAGAAGGGCTAGTAACTGAGGCTTGGAAAACCAGGAGATTGCTTCATGGGTTTGCGAGAACAAGTTGGGATCTCCTTAAGATTTTCTATGAGAGTGTTGGTTTGAACTAGCTAGTGTTGATTTAGATCTTAAGGGATCTTTCAAAACTATTTTGTAATTACTTTTGTATTTGGCCCTAATCTGGAAGGCCTTATAGTCAAGCACATTGCATGCAAATAGTTGTTATATGAATAAAGTGTTAAAAATTGGTATTAGATATTGCATTGTTGTTGTGTTTTCATTGTGTGGTTATTTGTAGGGATCCAGATTACCTCCACTAGGGGTACTTTTAGATTCTTGTTGTATCAAATGTAGAACTAAACTTCAACTCTATATTCATCTTTTTCCAAATTTCTCTCCAAAAATAACCAGTAAACTTAGAGTCTCTATCTAAAACAATAGTCTTATGAAAACCATGTAATCTTACCACTTCCTTGAAAAATAACACAGATACATGCAATGCATCAGAGGTCTTCTTATAAGGCATGAAATGAGCCACTTTTGAAAATATGTCAACTACTACCAAAATAGAATCACTACCTCTTCGAGTTCTAGGCAATCCACACAAAAAATCTATGCTCATGTCTTCCCAAAGTCTATCAAGTATAGATAAAGGAGAATACAATCCCATATTCTAACTAGTTCCATTTTTTACTTGACAAACTCTAAACCTCTAACCATTCATTTCACATCTCTATAAATCTGTGGCCAAAAGTATCTCTCACAAATTAGTTTAATAATCTTATCAATCCCAAAGTGTCCAACAAGTCCACCACTATATTTCTCATTTAATATGTTCTCTCTTATAGATCCTCTAGTTATTCATATTTGAATTCCTCTAAACAACATGTCCTATTGAATGAAATAATTAGTCCACTTGTCACTCACTACCTATTCCTTACAAAATTTCCAAGGTTTTGAAAAATCCAAATTAGTCTCATACAAACACTTCAAGTCATCAAAACCAAGTACCTCAAGTTTGATCTTTGTCAACAAATTTCTTCTTTGACTCAATGCATCAACAACTTTATTTAACTATCCACTCTTATGCTTCAATGAAAAGGAAAAATCCTGCAAGAACTCAACCCACTTCATATGTCTTTGATTCAACTTATTGTGACTTCCAAGATATGTAAAACTTTATGGTTAGTGCAAAATAAAAAATCCTTAGGCATTAGATAATGTCTCCACTTCTACAAAGCTTGAACAATAGCATAGAATTCTTTATCATAAACTAAATATTTTCTCTTAGCATCATTCTATTTCTCACTAAAGAAAGCTACAGGTCTTCCTTCTTGACTCAAAAATTCTCCAATTCCACTTCCTCTTGCATCACATTCGACTTGGAAAACTTAACTAAAATCAAGAAAAGCAAGTGTAGGCAATTCTACAATCTTTTGTTTTCAGTTTTAAAACTCTTTTGTGCACCATGTGTCCATTTGAAATCCCTCGTATCTCCTCTCATAGTCTCAATCATAGCATTACAAATAGAACTAAAATTCCTAATAAGATTCCTACAAAAATTTGTCAATTAATGAAATGATCTTACCTCTCCAATATTCTTGGATGTAGACCAATCAAGATTTACCCTCACCTTTTCAAGATCCATTTTCAAACCATCAGCTAAAATTACAAAACCAAGGTACACAATCTCCTCTTTTATAAATGAACATTTCTATTAACAACTTTTCCTCTTTCAACCTCTGCAACACTTGTCATACATGTTCAAGGTGCTTTTTCTTTCTCTTACTAAATGTTAGAATGTCATCAAGGTAGACAATCACAAATTTACTCCAGAAAATTTTCAAAAATTCATTCATTAGCCTCATGAGAGTACTAGGTGCATTAGTTAATCCAAAAGGCATAACCAACCACTCATAAAATCCTCCATTAGTCTTAAAAGAAGCCTTCCATTCATCTCCCTCTCTAATCCTAATTTGATGATATCCACTTTTCAAATCAATTTTTGTAAAATATTTTGCTCCACTCAAACTATCCATTATGTCATCCATCCTAGGCAAAGGAAATTTGTATTTCATTGTTATTTGATTTATAGCTCTAGAATTAGTGCACATTATCCATTCTCCATTCTTCTTAGGTGCCAATACTATAGGTACAACACATGGACTCAAACTTTATGTAATCAACCCCTTCTCCAAGAATTCTTGTATTGGTCTATTCAACTCAATCTTATCATCAAGTGTTAAGCTATGTGGTTATTTATTAGGAAAACTAGCTCTAGGTATCAAATCCATAAAATAACTTATACTTCTCATATGAGGTAAACCATTAGGTACATTATTAGAAGTGATGTCATGAAATTCTATTAATAGAGGTTCAATCTCAGGTGCATGTTCTAATTCATCTTTTTTTTTAGTTTTCCTTGGAATCCAAGTATAGAAAACATTTTGTTCTTTCATTTCTCTTGTAAACATATTCCACTCAACCAAACATACTTGAACTATAGAACAATGATTTTCACTCAACTTCTCTACCAAAGGTAACAATATTTGCTTTTCTCCATTCAGCCAAATAATATACTATTTCAATCTCCCAACATGCAAGGCTTTTCTATCACACTACCAAGGTCTATCCAAAAGAATATGACAACAATCTATAGGAATGACATCACACAAGACTTCATCACGATAATTCTCAATTTTGAATTTGACAAGGCATTGTTCACTTACAAGTAGTTCATGCTCCTTCTGGATCCAAGAAACATGGTAAGGCTTAGGATGCCTCAACCTCTGTAACTACAATTTTTTAACCAACTCTTTAGATGCCAAGTAATTAGAACTTCCACTATCAATGATTACTTTGAAATATTTTTCAGTGATCTTACATCTGGTCTTGAATAAAATTTTCCTCAAAATAGGTTCTTCATCATCTTCCTCACTCCATAAGATCCTTCTTAACATCATATTCTCACCATTTTTAGGTTCATTAGGTGTTTCATCAACTTCTTCACAAGCCAAATTATTTCTACTGTTACCTCTAGTCTTCTTTCTAGAGTTAGTACATTCAAAGGCTCTGTGACCTTCTTCTCCATAGGTTATACCTCTACTTCTATGAAATCTTCCACCTCTTCATCTTTGTATTTGATCATGTTTCTTTGTCAATATGTTTCCTCTATACTATACATCATAACATAGCCAATCTCATCTAAATTGATATTCTTAGGCCATTTAGGTATCTAGCCACCTTTTCAACTTCATCATCCACATGTCTAGATCTGATATCTAATTTGTATAATTCCTCAGTATATCCATTTAAACTCATGTATTTTTCCCTTAAATTTAACATCTTCCTAAACAAGCTAACTTGGTAATTTGTAGGGAGAAACTTCTTTTTCATATTTCCAAGAATTTTTATCCATGTCTTGATCTTTTCCTTTCCTCTCTTTCTAGTCTATCAATTTGCAAATGATCCCACCAAAGAGATGCATGGCCTTTCAATTTTGTAACTGCTGTCTTAACCTTTTTACTATCAGGAGTACCTTTATACTTAAAATACTTTTCCATTTTAGAGATCTAATCCAATACCACATTAGTCTCAAGTCTTCCATTGTAGAAAGTAACTTCAACATCAAGTCTAGCATTTTCTCTAGAAAAAACTCTCAAAAGTATTTATTCATCTTGTTCAACTTCAATTTTAGGATTAGGGTTAGGTGATGCCTCTTCTTAATCACTAGCATCTTCAAGATGTGCACCTCTTCTCTGGGTTTTCTCCACATCTTTAGGTCTTGTTGCAATCTACCTCAACATATCGATTATAATACTATCAACATTTCCTCTACCAAGAACCATATTGACAATAGTTCCTACAAGATTTTAACCTTCTAGAAGTTATAGGTTAGATCTTAGATCTACCACCCTACAACCAGTCCAATAAGGCTCCCCATGATCCAATCCACAAGAAAGAAAGAACTCTAATATCACCTGATGTAGGGACATTTTATATTCAAGTGGAAAAACTTGAACATAAACATACAACAAGCCCTATTTAGAGTTACACATTGAAGCAATATAAATATCACTTGAAACAATAGAGAACAAGATTCATATGAGGCTAAGCAACTGGAAACCACACTAGTGTAATAATTAAAGAAATTTTGTCAACATGCCCAACTGTGAGGCCTTTTGGGTTTTGGCCATATACAAAGGAAATATGATATTAGAGTCTAATCTCTCATCCTATCTTTCTCTTCAATATTTCATGTTACTTCCACATCATACTATTTCCTCTTCTACATCTAACCAAACTTCTTATATAACCAACTAAGCCACAAGTTAGCTAGTCAAGCATTTAATTGCATTATAGGTCCAACCTAGGAAGAGTAAATCAAAACCATTTAAAAATGAAACATAAGGAAATATACACTTGAAGGTGGATCTAAACCTATCCTAGGAGCTGGCTCCTAACTTCACAACATGCCACATTAACATAAGAAATTGTTCCAAAAGAAACAACATCCCTTGCTAGAAGGAAAATGTAGGAAATAGGGACTACAAAGAGTAGCTCACAACTCGATAACTACAAATGATCAAGGCTTGTGCACTTAGGAGGAGGATCAAGGATAGGTCCCCATCATCATGTTAACAAAACATAACCACACATAACACTCATAGCAATATTTTTCCCCATCAAAATGTGTGGAGTAGGAGAAGCCTCAAAAGAAGAGAACAAATCCTAAGAAGATACCATATGGTGTGAAGCACTTAAATCTGGTAACCATCTAGAAGAATGTGGAGTAGAAATTGCACATAGTACATGGCCCTTTCCTATATCTTTACCATATTACTAAAATCATGATGATGAAGATTATATGTGAGAAGTAGTAGGAATCTCAATGTTTCTCTTATGAAAGAGAGGAGTCAAATCTAAAACTTGTTTGGCATAGCCATCTAACTTCTTCTCATAGAAATGTGACTCATCATGACTAGCCTAATTACAATACACACACTTTGGTCTTTTTGGCTTTGGTTTACCCCCTTTAGGAGGAGGTGGCCCTGATGAATTGTGAGGGCTAGAATCAATCTAAGGCTCTGTAGAAGGTGATTTTTGTGTCTTCTCTTTTGTCCTAGAAGATGGTCGAGCTACTAATGCATATGTCTATGAGCTTGTGAGAGAATCCAACTGAGAGAGATTAGTGTTCTCTCAAGTCAAAAAAACACAAAAAACCTCAAAGGATAGCATGGTAAATCTATTACCCAAAGCATCTTTGGTGGAATAGAAAGTAGAAGTAAAAATATGAAATTTTCCATGAAGCTTAAAAAGAATCATGTAAATGCACTCAGTGTTAGTTTTGGTTTTCCCACAACCCTGCAATAAAGTTCTCTATTGTTTGAACTTCATCAAAAGTCCTCAATGGAAGGAAAATAATCTAGTATAAGAGAGGTAGGCTCTATCTTGATCTGATGTGCCCTAAACTCATTTACTATACCAAACAAGCCATCAAGCCTAGTTGACATATCTAGAGGGGTATTGCACCCATCAAGATGAAATTGTAGACTGTTGGATACCTATAAAGAAATCAACCCCATTTACTCATCCATCTTGTTCCTATGTTGCATAACCTCCAAAGGCTTCTATAAAAGTGGTTGCTCTACATCTAAACAAGACCACAACCCTTCTGACCAGAGAAGTCATGCCATCAAGGTCTTCCATGTGTGATAGTTATGAGGGGTTAGAAGTTCTAGAAAAGAAGAGGTCTCGACCATTGTTTTAAAAGGCGTTGAATTTTTTTTTGAATTTTTTTGGTTTACTAATGTAGATAACATAAACAATAATAAAAAATAACAACCCCCCCCCCCCCAACCCCCCCCCTCCCCTGCCCCCCCATAATGTAAAAAATTGAACCCCAGCTACTAGTAGGAATGTGTAGAAAAGAAGAGAGATAAAGGGCTTCAATTTGAAAAACACATGTACCTTTGAGAAATACTAATAAAAATAACAGAGAATTTGGATAGGGCTCAAGAAGAACTTTTTTATGCTTCTTTTAGATCGAAAAATAGAGCTAAAACGAGCAAGTTATGCACTCCAGAAGATAAAAAGGAACATTTGACTTCGAGCAAAAAATGTACCAAATGCCTCAAGATCCGTGCCAAAATGCATTGGTTTTCATGCAAAAGTACCTCAATTTTCATGCCAAAAATCTCAATTTGTGTACCAAAAATCTTGATTTTCACATAAAAAATCTTGATTTGTGTGCCAAAAAAATTTGATCCTTGAGTCAAAAAATCTTGATATGCATGCAAAAAATCTTGATCCACTTGCCAAAAGTCTTGATTTGCTTGCCAAAAAATAAAAAAATCACCACCTCGAGAAATATGCCCAATCTAGAAGCAATATTATTTTGCCTCAAATTCCATTTATGTCCAAATTCAATAAATTTTATATAAAAATAGGGATTTTCATGATGTCTTCTATATCCAACCATGAGGTCTATTTGGCCTCAAAGTGCTCCAAAAATTAGAGACCCCACCTATTTTCATAAATAATATCTAAAAAATGCAAAATCTATTCTGTCAAACCCTCGTTCTTTTTTTTCTCCAAATATTGAACAAGCTACAGTAGGTTAGGCTTTGATACCATGAAGGATTTGAGAAATACATAATACAAATCCACAAAACTCAAAGAACAATTGCATGTGAGAACCTATCATAGAGAAGAAAAAGAAAATAAGAGGCAAGGGTTTTGCTCTAAAAATATGAAAACTGTATTATCAGACTGAAAAGATATGAGAAAATTACAAAAGATCAATTCTTATAGAAGGAGATCGAAAAACCTAAAAGGGAAACCCTAAGAGGTAAAATTCATTTATTAATTACTAATTAATTATTAAATGAAAATTCAAGTGCATAAAGGGAAATCTTAAGAAGGGAGTAAAGTTAATTTAATAAATAATATTAAATTAACCTTTTACTTTAACAATTTTTTCCAAATTTGGTTTCCATGTTAAATCCTGGTGTCATACTTGTGTAGATGTTATTTGAGATTTTTTACTATTAATGGTTTACATCCATTAGGTTTGTTATTATTGGGACAATGAAATACAAGTTTATCTTATTGGTTATTTTCTATAGAGATTGAGGTACTTAATGATTAGATATATAGTATTTGATGTTTTTAAAAGTATAATTGGTACATTTGGACCTGAGGATAACCACAATAAATAGGTTTTCCCTACTGGGAGCTATAAATACCCTTCTTGAGGGTTCACTATGTTAGGAGTGATATATACACTATTAGGAGTACACTTAGGTTTGTTAGGATCTATCTCACTAGGGCATTTAGAAATCCTTTTGAGAGTCCACCATGTTAAAGGATTTACACAAATAGAATGGTTAAGGTCAACCATCTCTTTTCCTATCACATCCATTCTATCCTCAACACTATAAATCTTCTCTTTACTCAATCTCTTCTCTTTTTTTCAAACTCAAACCCAACATACCAAAATAGTTTAACTAAATTCATCCAAGATTGATCACTTCACACTCAATAATACTAATAATAATAATTTATAAAAGAGTTTTTCCACTTAATCCTCACCATACATTAAAATATCATCCTTGGAACTCATTCATCACATCCATTTCACATATCTTGATTCCATAATATGTTTCCCTTGACCAAATTGATCTCTTTTAGGGTTTACATAGGATTTCTTCAAGAACAGTCAAAACACATATGACCAAATCCAAAATCATTCTCAAATCTTCTCCTCATATATACTTTGATCACCAACTAGCTCCTTAGCATATATTTGAATATTGAGACACATCATCACAACATCCAATCTCACCTCACTGTACATATTAATCATCGACCATCAATTCAAAGATTGGTAGGTCAAGAACATGAACTATTCATCTTCTTTTAGGATTGCCAATCACCTATCATGACCTTGAGTTCTTATGATAATCATAGTTACTTATTATCATGTAGATTATGTACATATGATTGCACCACTTAACTCTTACTACATTGATCACCACTAAAATGGTCATATATTGTAAGTCTTTCTTTCTACCACTCAACATACTTGGGTGTTTTCTGTTCAACCAATCTAGTTTACTTCTTACCAATCACAAAATTGTCTCACCATTCAATCAACTCAACTTTTGTTATTGGGATTCCATCAACAAAAACAACATACATTACTACATCTGATTAGTTCACTAAATAGGTTGCTTCTCATCATAATTATAGCAATCTCCCCTTGGCATTGATGGAAAAATATTATCTAAAAATAGGTAAGGTACCTATCAACATCATTATCCCCTTAATTGAACTTTTATCATTTTCTATACCCCTATTTTCTCCACTCAACTAAAGTTTTCTCATCTTCTACACCTTTATGTTCCCTTTTCTCGATAATGACAAAGGTAATTGACTATACCTATCCTTTTCTTTTACTTAAAACCTATAAAATACCTCTTTGAATTTTGTCTTGGTTGAATCCAATAAAATTTCCAATTATATCTTCAAATGATTTTCCCATGAAGATTTTTTGTCAAGAATTCCATTGAATCCAAAGTACTAATGTCTAGTTGTCCAATTAGGACTTCAACATTCTTAAATTTTTTTTGCATCAATTCAATAGTAAGGGTGAAATAGAATTATAGGTCTAAAAATGTGATTATTCTCTTCTTAGGTTCATCTTAACAATGTCCAACTTTATGCCTAATCAGCTTTAGTTTGGCACTATATTCTGTAACACATATGGTAATAGGTTTGAACTATCAAACCAATACATCTAATTCATTTTGTGCTTCTTCAACCTTTTTTCTAAGTCATCAATCAAATCTAATACTTTTGACACTTTTTTCAATAGTAGACCCACTTCCTTCAAAATACCCTTTGTCTAATCCACTAACTCTCCAAGTATTTTCTTATCTCTTTCTATGGTTTTCATCAACTTTGTGGCTCTTTTATTTTCATAATTGTTTTCAACTAAGTTCATTATTGGTCTCCAATTAAGGTACTTTTCTTGCTATTTCCATGATCATGACATCTATTTGGTAAATAGTATTTGACTCAGAGTTGTATACTGCATCAAGAACAAGGTCTGTAAGTATACCCCTAACACTCCTTAATACTCTTTGTTTCTTCTTCTTATCTCTCAACTTCCCTCTTCCAAAATCCCTCTTTATATTTTATGATAGCATAAATACCTCTTTTAGGGATCATTCCTACAATGTTTATACTAGTTTAGGGTACCTCTTCATATTTTTCTTCACCTTCTTCTATAGGGATGCTACCTTCAATGATGTAACTTCTCCTCTTTGGTCCACTTCTTCTCCTAAACTCAATTTACTCTTAATAGTCACTAGCTCCTCCACTATCATGTTCTCTATTAATCTCAAATTGGTTTTGATATATGAGTGAAAATATACTTAAGTCATTTACATAGTTCATGCTAAAAAATTTATACATGCCGATCATGAGTTGTCAGATAGTATATGTCGAGTGACAGATATTTACTGTAAGTTGAGTAACTAGTAAGTGTCAATCAGATGGTATGTGCCGAGCTATTTAGATGTTGAGTGATCAGTGGATGCTAAGTCATTTAGAGGCTAAGTTACAACATTGAAGTTGTGGTTGATGTTGAGCTTCAAGGACTTCAAGTGCCAAGTTACAAATTTTTGATATAGATGTTTGTAATGGCAAAACTTCTATGTAAACCATTTTTAGGCTGACTTAAGAATTATTTTATGATCTTTGATGATAAGGATGAATCTTGATTGTGAATCCCTATGCATTACATGCATCCAATCAGAAAAAGGGAAGGTTTAAGTGACAATATGGGTGAATCACTATTGTTGATTTATACCTAAGCCTAAGTCACCTAGGTCTTCTTAAGGAAGAAAAACCCTAAAATTTCTAAGAATTCTTAAGGAGAATTGAAGAGAGTTTGCAAATAAAAATAGAGCATTTATGGTGATTAAGGTGTTATGAATCGAGTTACATTGTAGAATTAGTTAAAGGAGAATAGAGGAAAGAAATCAAAGGACAACAAAGATACATCTGATAAAAAAGGATCAAGTACACATTAGTATAGAGGTGATCTAACATCAAGAAACAAAGTGATAACCAAAGGATCATTTTTGAGACATTTTAACAAGTGAATTAGTTAAATCTCTTAATAGAGTAGTCTTGATAGGTTGTTGCAAATCCTTTAATAGGGTTCTTACTTTATTGTAAGTTAAAATCCTTTTACCAAGCACACTTCTAGTAGGGTGTTTAAATCCTTTAACAAGGTAATATCTAACAATCTTATAAACTTTTAATAGGGTAGACCTTTCACAGGGTAGATCATGTTTCATGGTCAAACATTGTAACCTACATTGGATACAATCTATTACTAAAGTAGTGAAGATTTGTTGGTGTCATCCCCACCCAAATTTTACCTTCTCTTTGGAGGGTTCTAGGTAACCAAATATCTTGTGTCATAAATGTGTTGAGTATTTTATTTCATGTTTTGGATGTTTATGTTTAATTTGGTATTTTAGTTTATATACATAGATTGTGACATGGATGTGTGATGAATTTTTTTAGAGGTTGAAAGTTTTAAGTGTTAATTCACCGCCCCTACCCCAGAGTTTACTTCCCTATTGTATTTCCAACAATTGGTATTAGAGAATTGTTCTTTGGAAAGTAAAGTTTTGCAGCTTTGAGGAAAGATCTTGGAAATGGAAATCTACAAGTTGGGAATGACTATTGAGAACTAGACAATTGAAGAGAATGACACACAAAACCAAGAGATTGACACTACTAAATTATTTTCAAATCCAATGAATTTGATGCAATAACTGAAAATTTGATGGAAAAGAAAGGAATCCTAACTGAATAGGTCAAAAATCTCAAAAGAGAACAAGAAGTTCAATTAGTATTACTATGTGAGGTGACTGAGTGAAAAAATAAAGTTGAAGAGGACAAAGTCATGGTTGAAGATGACAAAAGGATTTTGACAAATAGATTGAAAGAGATAACATTAGAGGTAACCAAGATTACTAACATGCAATTGGAAACTTTGGGTAAAATGATGATTGCAAATCATGAATTGAATGCAAAGGATATTAAGATCAGAATACTGAAGTTGCAAAATGAGCAACTGAGAAATGATCTAAAAAGAGAAAAGGAGTTTTTTGATAGTTTCAACGAACCTAGTGAATCCATCAAGTACTTTGAACAATTTATGAGATCCCCTAGATCCAATAGTGATACTTCTGGATTGGGATAGACTAATACTAAAGAAGGAGAATCATCCAAAAGTGGTGAAGAAAGAATTAATAAAGGTAAGAACTCCAAACCTACTTTTCATAATTGTGGTAAGATAGGTCATGCTACTAATGTTTGCAGGAGCAAGACTACAAATCAAAATCCTAAGCAGAAGTTCATGTGTCATTTCCATAAATTCAACAAACAAAGACACTAGGCACATGAATGTAGAACCAAGACCACAAGCACACAAAGATTTGAAGGATAATATTATAACTATTAGAAGTATGGAAATAAAGCATATGAGTACAAATCCAATCCTAAATGGTCATCAAACAAGCAAACAAAGATAAAGCACAATGAAAACTTTTATAATTGGGATTATAGTACAAGGTATAGTTATCACTACTATCAAGAGTATGGAAATGTTGCTGAAAATTGCATAAAAATACATTTTAGAAGTGACTATAGTAGATGGTTGAGTCAAACCACATGTTTTAGCTATTTGAAAACTAGTCACATAAGTAGAAATTTTCCAACAAGGTCAAAGGCACCGAGTAGTGAGTTCAACAAAGGAAAAGGAAAGTTAGATGTTGAGAATGTTAGAGATGAAATGAACATGATATGGAAGAGAAAGGAATATTGCAACACATCAAGTGTAGATGGGATCACTTCATCCAATGGGTCGGGTGATCACACCTCCTCAAATTAAGCAATCAAAAGGTATATAGGATTGATATCTAAAAGATATACTATACATTAGTTCCAAGGATTTAGTTATGAAAAGATTACATATGAATGAAGAAAGATGCAAATTGTTGTTAAGAAACTAGAATAAATCTTTAAGTTTTGTTAGTTTTCATGTTATTGCCGAGCATTAAAAGTTTCACCATGGTTTTCAAGTGAAATGTTAGTTGATGTTGATCTATCAAATTTTTTAGTATTGATTGAGCTTGTAGTGGTTTTCGAGTGGAAAGTAAACTTCATGGAAGCCAAGTGTGTTAAAATCTTTATTAAAGTCAAGCTTACAATTATGTAAGCACTAACCATTAATTTCAAGGTTTTGAGGTTAATATGAATCAATTTCTACTCATTTCACATCATTTAAATTTGAAGAAGAGCACAAAGAGAGAAAGGTAAAATGAAAGAGATCATACTAGTGTTTGCAAGCCAAATTCAATAGTCGCTTGACACCATCACAATAGATTCACAAAGTTATTTATCATGTGTCGAGCTATGCAACTTGATTTTTTGAAAACCCTAGTTTACATTATGGTTTCTAGTTATTTAGTTACTAAGGTTAAAGAGGGTAAAGAAGTTTTGAATGTGCAATTGATAAGTAATGAGATTAGACAATCAAATTTTAGAGCCATAACTGATATCTCTTACAAGAAAGATCTATCTAGTGTGTTGTTGATGATATCACCTCAAGTTTTAATGATTCAAGATGTTAAATGCTACTATACATGTAAGGTTGGAAGCATAGGAGACATGGAGATTAGGAAAACCTATGGAAATTATGTGAAAGTGGAGCATTGAAGGATCAATTCAAAATCATACAGAGGAAAGGGTTGACCCATGCCCTAGATTTTCCAAATGTTTTCAAGACTGAATGGATTAAGATAGTTTTGAGTAGAATTCATGATAATTTTATATGGTTGGATAATGGACTGGTGAAGATCACCCAGAAAATTGTACATAGAGTAATAGGGTATCCAACACTTGACTGACCTAAAACAATGAGAAGTGAATCTAAAGAGGTCATTGAGAAGAATATAGGGGCAGTGTAGAACAAATGAGGGATGCCAATTGATACTATTTTAGATCCCCTAATTGCAATTGTAGTGAGGATAATAGCACATAAATTCTACCAATCAGGTAGGCTCAATAGTGTACCATGTATTGTTGTTGACATGGGCTACAAGATAGTCAAGAAGGACCATACCTATGACCTTGTTGAGTTGCAAATGCAACAATTATCAAAACATTTGGGAGATATAAGGAAGACCACAAGTGAAAAATATAAATTTGGCTCAGTTCTTGTATGTGTGTTCTTTTATGTACATATTACATTTCCTACTTTTGGTAAAGTTGCATGGAAGGTAAATAGACCAATTGTAGTATAGATAGGTGAGTTTATTAAGAAACTTAGGAATAATTTTGAACTAGTAATGACTAGCTATTTTGAGGACTTTAGAAAATCAATGAAAAAGAGACTGAGGATAAATATTTCACTAACTAAGAAATATTTCAATGATGTTTTCTTTCTAGTTGATACTGACTATACATATGTTCAACTTTTTGTTCCAAGGGTAAGTTGGCTAAGCCCACTAGGCTATGAAATCAATGTTTATGAAGCCTCTACAACAATAAAAACATTACTTGTAGAAGATGTAGATGCTAAGGCTACTGCCTTTGGAAACTATGATGTGGCCAAATCAAAGATAACTATGGATTTGAAGACTACCTCTATCATTAGGAAGAAGAACAAAATTGTGAAGAAGTTAAAAGAGAAATTTGGTGGAGCAGATGAAGAAGAAGAAGATGATGATGATGAAGAAGAAGAAGAGGATATACCAGCTCAAGAACCAGTGGCCTTAACTCAAGGTCCAAGAGAAAATCAAGCAGAAGAAGTGGAAATTGGAGAAGGTGTTGAGGGAGAAGAAGCCAACGAAGCACCCGAGAAAAAGAAGAGGAAAGATAAGACAACAAGTGCTAGCAAACCAAGGAAGGTTGTAGAAGCTAATCAACCTACAGTACCTACAACAAGGGATAGCACAAGATCCACTACACAAAAGGCTAAGGAAGTAGCCAAGTTAAAGGAAAAGTGAACTAAACAAGCTAGCAAGGGTGAAGAGTCTTAGAATGGACTAGGGAGAAAATATGTTGCCCTAGCTAAATCTGATGAAGAGAAGACTAAATCTAGTGACAAAAACCAATTTCAATTGGTAAGTTATAGTCCTTCTTTAGATATAGACAATATATGTGAGAATATAAGGAACACTATTGATTTATTTGGTCTCTCACATATTAAATTTGGTACACTCAAAAAAGTTGAACTGAACCAAGTAGAGGAGTCATTTTATGCCATGATGGAAATGCTTAATAAAATTCCAATTGAGATTGCTAACTCTATACCAAAGGAATTATCTGATAGAGTTGAGAAAAAGTGGCAATATAGTCTAAATATAGAAAGACAAATAAGAGAGACTACACTTACCAAAGTGATGCCAGAATTGGATAGGGAAACAATGGCCAAGGCATTGAAGAAGCATACTAGAAAATTTACAGCCTAATAAAAGGCAATCAACATATTGTAGAATAAGGTTGACGATGTTGTACAAAACACTACTTTGGTCAAAAAATCACTATATAGTTGGACATCACGCAAAGTAATAATGCAGGAACCTATTGAGGTCGGTGAGGTCAAAGAAGAGAAATAATAGGTAACTGAGGTAATCATAGTTGACACTAAGACAATTACACAAGAGGAAGGCACTAAAACAAATAAAGAAATAAAGGCACTAGCTGAGGAAGAGCAACAAATAGAACATAGTGTATAAGATATACTAGTGCCAAGTGCCAGTCCTCCACATGAGCTGAATATAGAATGCGATAATGTAAAGATTAAGGATTTTTTTAATACTACCACTCAAAAAATCAATCCCCTCATAGAGGATGACTTGAAGAAGATATTGGTAGAATCAAATACCCGGGAAAAACTTTGTGACAATCTTGTATTGGTGAGTGTTGATGAAATTAAGAAGGTAGTCAAGGTATCTATAGGAGACGAAGTATAGAAACAAGTTACACCTACAACCCCTCCTCAATTTTCCATGATATAACATACATTACCCCTTGTGGTATATAAAACAAATGATCCAACTACTTATATCATCAATACATTGGAACAAAGTACTCCAATCTCAACCACTATAAAGAAGAGTGAACTTGATAAGGGTGAGATAGTTGGAGATCAAATTTATGAAATAGAGAAGACTGGAGGAACACAAGTTCAAACAAGTTAGGTAGATACTCGTACACCTACATCATGAGAAGAAGGTGCATCTATGAATGTAGAGAAGGAAAAGGATAAGGCTGAAGAGATAGGTACAACTACCAAAAATTACAGCTCCTAGTCATTCTCTTCATAGGCTGAGTATAGAAGCTATACCCATACAATAATCATGGCTAAGTCCAAGCACATCTAAGGTAGATGAAGTTATGTCATTTATTAATGTGAACTTGGATGAAGTGATTGAGTTGCCCAATTTTGGTTATGTAACTATAACTATTGAGAATATGGGCATACTATAGGATGCTCTAGCAAAGAAGAAGAATCAAGAACTGCTTAGATAGGAACATAGGTAGAAGAAAGCGTTGATAGATATCAAGAAATTTTTTATTAATGCATTTAGTTTTCTAGCTCCAGAGGAAAACAAGCCAATAATTGAATAGTTAAACAACATAGTGACACAAACCTAAACTCAAATGTAAAATTACTTGAATGGTCTAAGAGAAAGTCCCAACATAAGAATGATGAAAAGATATCAAGTGTTATTGCACTATCATAGGTTGAGTTAGCAACCAAAATAGATAGTGTGAAGAAGGTAATAGAGAAAATCTTCTCTTTGTACACCAAATTGTGTAATCCCACACTCTTCACATAAGAAATAAGGAGTCATATTCTAAGTTTGGAGAGTTCATATACAATCATCTGGTATAACTCTATCAAAATCTCCAATACAGAGTGAGAAGCATTTCAAAAATCTTCTCAACTCCCAAAGTCAGTTAGTAGTATTACACACAGATGAAGAAAACACCAAGGCTAAACTAATAAGCATCCAGTCCATTCAGACTCCACATATGGAGATATTTCATAAGGAACAAGCCTTTGCTAAAACACTCATGATGAAAGATCTGCATCTTTATACTCATGAAGGCTTAGTTCACCTTGCTGCCAAGCTAGCCATCTAGATAAAATCATTGAAGGTAACTAATGATAACTAGGATGTAGCATTAAAAACCATGCTTGAGGTCCACACAACATTTTTGGAAAAATACACTCTAAGTGTATAACCCTTTGACATCAGTGTCAAAATGGGGGAGAAATAAGGTATGAGAGAAATAAGAGGCATTGGGGAGATAATATTTTTGAGGGAGATGATAGAAACAAAGTACACAAAAATCTACTCAGTGGGAGGATACAAAATGACACAATCAACTTAGGAGGAGTTATTGAATTTTGAGGTATGATTGACAAGTCATTAGCTTTTGTAAAATTTTGAAGTTTTGAAATTTTGTATGGATATTATGTAAAGTTATGCTTGAAAGGATAAATTTTATTTATACATGGTCAAGTATTTTTCCACTCATATCAAAGGGGGAGATTGTTAATCTTAGATTGGTTTTTACATACAAGTGACCATTAACTTAAGTTATTTACTTAGTTCACGTCGAACAAGTAATACATGCTAAGCATAACTTGTTAGATAGTATATGCCAAGTAATAGATATTTAGTGTGATCCAAGTAACTAGTAAGAGTCAAGCAGATGGTATGTGTTGAGCTATTCAAATTTCAAGTGATCAGCGGGTGTTGATTCATTTAGAGGCTAAGTTACAACATTGAAGTTATAGTTGATGTCGAGCATTAGGGACTTCAAGTGTCGAGTTATGTAGTTTTGACATAGATGTTTGTAATGGCACAAACTTCTATGAAAACCATTTTTCAGCCAACTTAAGAATTATTTTACAATCTTTGATGATAAGGATGAATCTTAATTGTGAATCCCTATGCATTACATCCATCCAATTAGAAAAAGGGAAGGTTTAAGCAATAGTATGAGTGAATCACTACCATTGATTCATACCTAACCCTAAGTCACCTATGTCTTATTAAGGAAGACACAACCTAAAATTTCTAAGAATGCTTAAGGAGAATTGAAGAGATTTTTCATGTGAAAATAGAGCATTCATGGTGATTAATGTGTTATAAATTGAGTTACATTGCATAATTAGTTAAAGGAGAACAAAGAAAAGGAATCAAAGGAAAAAAAAGATACATCTGATTGGAAAGGATCAAGTACACATCATTATAGAGGTGATCTAACATCAAGAAATAGAGTGCTAACTAATGGATCATTGTTGAGAGTGAATCAGTTAAATCTCTTAATAGAGTAGTCTTGACAGGCTATTATAAATCCTTTAACACAGTGCTTACTTTATTGTAAGTTAAAATCCTTTTACTAGGCACACTTTTAGTAGGATGTTTAAAACCTTTAATAGGGTAAGATCTAGCAATCTTGTAAGCCTTTCATACGGTAAATCATGTTTCATGGTCAAACATTATAACCTTCATTGGATACACTTTATTACTACTGTAGTGAAGATTTGTGGATGGCATCCCCACCCCAGTTTTACCTTCTCCTTGGAGGGTTTATGTGTAACCAAATAACTTGTGTCATACATGTGTTAAATATTTTACTTTCATGCTATGGATGTATATGCTTAATTTGGTATTTCAGTTTATATGCAAAGATTGTGAGATGGATGTGTAGTGAATTATTTTAGAGGTTGAAAGTTTTGAGTGCTGATTCATCACACCACCCCCACCCCCCCCCCCCCCCCACACCCCCCTCTTAGAGTTTACTTCCTTATTGTATTTCCAACATTCTCTTCTTCCTTCTACTTAACTACTAGTTGTGCTTCTTGAACCTTAGGTGTATGGTCAACCTCTTTATAAGGTATGTCTTTCAAAACTACTATCTCTACACTAGTTTTTCCAATATCTTTATGTTTAATACCATGAATTTATTTGGGTATGATCATGGATTCTCCTCTTAATACCACAATCACATAACAAGAATACATAAATTATAAAAATTTACAAGAACAAAATACCAGATTCTTAATATCTCCATAAGTATGGAATTACAAAATCTAGAAATAGAATGTGAACCCACATGATCACCTTGATTATAATAACCTGCAAGACAAGGATGCTAACTATCACCCAGAACCATCCTAGAAAACACTATGGACCTACCTTATATAGGCAATTTTCCACCATCTAGGAAGGTTCTAAACATTAACCCAAATCCTTGAGACTAAACAACCATAAAATTATAGTTTTTTTAATACATAGAGTCACCTCAAAACAATTATAATTTTTATTTCATGAATTTTGGATAGCATAAATTTTGAAGACCATAACTCATTACTGCCGAGTTGATTGGTTATTATGACCCCATTTCAAAATCATCATCTCTTACTTTACAATGGTTGACTTGTGCAAGCTCTAATCAACTGAGTTTCCTAATCTAGGGCCTCTAAGGCCTTAAAAATTGAACTCAATTTTTATACCAAAAACCCCCCAATAACTTCACCAATACATGTGATGAGGCAATGAATCTTAACTAGAAGGATGATATATCTAATATGAACCTCCATCTATGAAATTATAAAATCCCAAGCTTCATGATTTTCTATCAAATTTGAAATGTTAAAAACTAGTAAAATATCCAGTTTGATAGGTAATTCTGCTTTATAGGTATTTCCTAAATCATGTTTTTTTAGTATTTTGCATGGTCCAACTTCTTCATTTTAATCTTCTTATATGTACCTACTGGAAATATCTCCTTACTCAAATGAACCATGACTACATCTCCAAACTCAAGTTTCTTATACCTCCTTTTCTCATTAGCCTTAGCCTTGTATTATGTATTCATCTTAGTAATATGCTTCCTCACCTCCTCATAGATTTCCTTCAAGTTTTTGGCAAAATCCTTAGCTTTAGCACTACTTATCTCTCCTTTCTTTAACTTCCTCAATTAATAATAAATTTAGGGATTGTTCCCACATACAATATGGAATGGTGATTTATCATTCCTTCTTTTGAGAGAATTATTGTATGCAATTTTTTCCCATTAACAAATCAAATCCCAACGTTTTGGATTATCTGCAACCAAAGATCAAGGAAGTTCCCAAAACTCCTATTCATGATGTGATGAGCTAAAATTCATATCTATCTTCAAATTCTTCCACAATGTGCACCCTAAATACTCAAAAAAAATTGGATCTTGATCTAAAACTATGCTCTTTGGTAGACCATGTAGTCTCACCACTTCTCTAAAAAGTAACTATGCCACATTAACAACCTCACTATACTTCTTGTATAGAATGAAGAGGGGCATCTTTGAAAAATTTTCAACCACTAAAAAAGTTGAATCATGCCCTTGTTGAGTCTTTAGTAAACCAAGAATGAAATCCATGCTAACATCCTACCATGACTTCTCTAGTATAGCTAATGGATGATACAACCCTGTCTTTTGATTCACTCATTCTTCCATCTAACATAATCTAAAACTATGTATAAAATTCTTAAAATCTTGCTACAAATATGGTCAATACTAATTCTTAGTAACCAAAGTAATACATTTATGTCTACCAAAAAATTCATACAGTCCTCCACTATGCTTCTTATTTATGAGATTATCTATCATTCAACTTCTTGGAATGCACAACTGACTTCCATTGAATGAAATATGATCCTAGATTATGAAATCCAACCATTTCTTCATTTCAAGTGTAATAGGTTCTATACAAGATTTTCAAGCTACACAAGTCAAGATCCTTTGGATACAAGCTTGAAAGTTCCTTGAACCCAATGACCTCAATTTGCATCTCTGTTAGTAAATTTTTTCTCCTACTAAGAGCATCTACAACCCTGTTATATTTCCTAATCCCATGATTCCAAACAAACGTGTAACTTTACAAAAATGAAACCCATTTCAAATGTCTTTGGTTCAATTTTTTTTTACTATTTAGCTATTGTAAAGATTAATGATCAATATGCAAAAAAAATCCTTTGGAAGAAGACAGTGTCTCCACTTCTTCAATTCCTAAACTATAGCATAAAATTCTTGATCATAAACAATATTTCCTTTTGGCATCACTCAACTTCTCACTGAAATAAGAAACAAGTCTACCTTCTTGGCTAAAATAATCTCCTATTGCAGTACCAACAACATCACAATCTACTTGAAACACCTTGTTAAAATCTAGAAGTGTTAAAAGATGTAATTTTGTAACTTTTTATTTCAAAAAGTTAAAACTATTATCTGCTCCTACATTCCACTTAAACTCTTTCATATCCCCTCTCATTATTTTAGTCAAGGGTCCACAATGTCTGATAAACTTTCCATAAAAGCTAGTCAATCATTGAAAATATCCTACCTCATTAGCATTCCTTGGACTAGGTCATTCGAGGATAGCCTTTACTTTCTCAAGATCCATTTTCAAACCTTTTACTGAAACTACAAATCCCAAATACACTAGCTCATTATTCACAAAACTACACTACTTCAAATTAATCAACAATTTTTCTTCCCTCAACTTCTCAAACACCCTACAAATATGCATTCTATTCTCCTCCAATGTCTTATTTAAGGTCAAAATATCATTAAGGTACATAGTGATAAACTTACCCAAAATTTCTTTAAATACCTCATTCATGAGCCACATGAAAGTGCTTGGTGTATTGGTTAGCCCAAAAGGCATGACTAACCACTTATTGAACCCTTTCCTTGTCTTAAAGGTAGTCTTCCATTAATCTTCTTCTCTAATCAAAATTGGATAATATCCACCCTTCATATCTATCTTGGTGAAATACACAACTTTTCTCAAACAATCCATAGAATCATCCATCCCTGGCAATTAAAATCTATACTTGATTGTGATCTTGTTGATAGCTTAAGAATTTGTATACATCCTCCATTCTCCATTCTTCTTTTGTGTTAATACTTCTGGTACAACACATGCTCAGACTCTCTCAAATTAGCCCCCTCTGCAACAACTCATGCAATTGCTTGTTTGACTCTTCACTTTTTGCAAGTGTCATTCAGTGTGCTCCCTTATTTGGAAAATTGGCTCTTGGAATCAAGTCCATATAGTGATTTTTCTTCCTTACTGGTGGTAATCCATGAGGAATGTTATCAACTACAATATTTAGAAACACATCTAACAAATTTGTAACTTGTACATGCACCTCTTCTACTTATTCTTCACCATCTTTTGGAATTTGTGATGACCTCGGTTGTAATAAACATTGCAAGAATTATCTAAATATTTTTAATAAAATGACTAATTAAAACAATTATAATAAAAATATACTCATAAACATTTACTAATAATTTGATGCACTAAATATCAATAAATTAAAATAATTAATTATTGACTAAATAATCATTAATTACTAAGAAATAAATGACCAAGTTACTAAATAAAATATTTTTCAATAAATATAGATAATAACAAATAAAAATCCTAAATTCTAAACTATCTAGTCCTATATTAATGATGCTACATACCATGTTATGCGTCCGCTCATAACTCATACTATAAGTACAACTTGTAGATAGGAAGAAATGGGATTGGACTAGAGAAGAATAGAATCCAAAGATGATATTATCAACCAAACCATACTTTGCATAGCTATTTAAAAATATTACCACCAAAGACACTTCCATAATTAATGGTAGAAAAGATGACTAATTTCCACCCGTACCAAGCATATTTGAAAAGAGAATAAAATAGATGTATAAAAAAGGGAAACTCATATATCATAGAAATAAATATAGAGAGAACCATTAAATTTGAAAGATAATATAAGAAGAAGAAACCATCAATTAGAAGGGGATATAAGGTTCTACCAAAGAACAAAAGGAATAGAAAAGTATATTATTATTGACCAAATAAAGGCTATCTATCAAATTAAATGGTAAAGACCAAGTAAGAATAAAAAATCTGAAATTTTAGGGGAGAAGGTCATGACATCTTGGGATGCATGAGGAATTTTTAATTGATAAAAAAAACATTAAGAGTTATGACTTAATATCAAGGGGTGGTCACCAAAGGACATTGAACCTTGCATTGGTTAAAGGCATTGATCAAAGGTATGCGATTAAAGGTATGTTGTAATCTTCTTTTATAATTAATTATTTATTTATTTCTTTAAAATATTTATTCAATAGATATTATAATTGCATAATATATGTGGCTATATATGTAAAAACAAAAATCTTTTGATTGTGAGAGTCTGTGAGTGAGTGAGTGAGTGTGTGTGTGTGTGTGTGTGTGTGTGTGTGTGTGTGTGTGTGTGTGTAAGATATTATAAAAATATATTTGATATTTTATGATTGATTAATAATAGCTCTTATGGTGAAAATAATTTGATCTCAAGCTCTTCATATCAATATCAAAGATGGGTGGAATCCCCATTTGGCTAGCACAATAGAACTCAAACTGTACGTATTAGTATAAGAGATGGGTGATATTCCCATTTGGCTAACATCACAAAGATGGATATTTAGTGTCAGTATCAGAGATGGGTGTAATTCTCATTTGGATGACACCATTTAAAAGGATATAAACTCTATAATTTTGGCATGTGATATTGATATAATCTCCATCTGACAAACATGCCTAAGATTTATATAATGGTTAGAATATTCTAAGGATATAAACATATGCATATGTGAACCTTAAGGTGTACATCCTAGAGAAGACATTGAAATAACAAGGGTTAGGAAACACAATCTAGAGACATCTTTAAGGTTTAAGGTTAGGATATAGGGTAAAATATATAGTTAGACATGTTACTCTATTATTCTAACATTTATTTCACAACTTCTACTTGTCCCAAACTAATCTCAATAGTAGGGACATTACAAAATAATACCAAAGCACATATGTTCATGCCTCATACCATCTAGGAACTTATTTCCATAAATAGAGCATATTCTCGTAGTTCTATATATCTTCTCTATTGTGTCATTTAATGGATTTATCTTATGTATCACTCCATCCTTTGTTAGGGAATAGGTATTCACATGACCATCATGCACAACATGTCTATCAAAATGCTATGACCTACCGAGAAATATATGACATGTGTCCATAGGTATGGTATCACATAGTACCTTATCATGGTAGCTTCCAATCTTTAACTTCACTAGGCATTGTTCATTGATTGTGACCTTCTGCTTATCTTGCACACAAGCAATAAGGTATGGATGTGGGTATTCATGTCTATAGATCTTTAACTTTGTGACCATCTCTTCTAACACCAAATTGTTAGTTTCTTGACCATCGATAATATTATTATAACACTTATCTTCACAGTTGCACCTGGTGCAAGACAAAATCCTCCTTTGATGAGTCTCATTCTTGTTACTGAACAAGACTCTTTTGTTAATTAAGACTTCTCCTCTTTCAACATCTTCAAAATTAATCACAACAAAAATAACAATTATACGAAAATATAATTAATATAAGAGTAAGTATATTTCCAAAATCCATGAAAAAAAAACTATAAATTATATATATATATATATATATATATATAGAGAGAGAGAGAGGGGGGGGGGGGGTTGGGTGAATCAAATTATGTTCAATTATCCTATATTCCCTTCAAACAATTTTAGTACCAAAAAAACTTTACAAACATCATAAGCATTCACACGGTATACTCATTTAACTCAATCAATTTACTCCAAGTTTTTCATTCATTGTTCTATTATAATTGACTGACAATAATAAAGCTTAGTTATTACAACCATTAACTTAATTTTTGCTGAGTTGAAAAAAAATAAAAATAACATGAAAAGTAACTTGCAAAATAATAATATTCACACATTTGACACAAAGATTTTTAATGTGTAAACCATGTAAAAGGAAAAGCGATCTAGGATCAACAATCCAAAATTTTCTCTCTTCTAAAGTGAGCTCTGCTAGGAGCCAACCTTGTTAAAAGTTTACATACACATTGTTAATGTGACCTTGTTAGAAGATTTTAACCAAAAGATCATTGAGACCTTATCACTACTTGATCCTATCTAAAGAGTGGCCTACTCTAAAGGACTTATAAACACCACTAATCAATGTTACTATATAGGATTTCATAGACTTGTTAGGTCCACTAAATTAAGGGATTTTTCTACTATAATGATTAGAAAGTAATAGTACAAATGATTTATTAGTTATAGCATTGCTTGCTTATTCAAATCTCCTTTCCACTCAGTCTCTTATCATCTGATGTCTTTTCTCTATTCTCTTGACTGGTTGATTCACTTCTCTCTTTCCCCTTTTTTTCAACTCTTCTTGGTTCACTTGGCCCAACTATCTTCTTTCAATTTTCAACAACTTTGCACAATAACCACCTTAACAACAAAAATCAACATCAACCAACAACCAAAAACTATCTTAAACATTTTATTAAATAATCATCCTCGAGCTTCTAGATTCTTCCAATTATTTCCATATAATCATGATCATCAATTTCAATTTCATACCAAATGCAATGAATCTAGACACTCAAAAAATAAAACTTTCATAGAATTTTGTGTCTGTCCTTAACCTTCTTTAATCTCCATCATCATATCTTCCTTGCATTTTCCCATTGGTTGATCTTGTAACAAACTTGGACTCATGACTTTGAAATTCTTGAACATTCTCAAATTTCATCAAAAGTCGACCTCATATTCCATTTTTACAAAAAAATTCTTCTTACTATTACTCAATGAACATAAGATTTTACTCGGGTAATATGGTGCTCAATCATTAGTGAACTTGCTTAGGAAATACTAAAATTCCTCTTTTCTTTGTTAGCTCCTCAATGAACATTATATTCACTCAATGGCTATTGTCTTCCCCTTATAACCTTGTTACTTAGGATATGTTAGATTGTGGTGACTGATTAGGAAAGTACTGTACATACTTCATAAATAGTGGGGTTCGGGGCATCGGCCCAAAAAAAAAATTTGGGCTGTGGCCGACATGGTAGCCGACATATGGCCGACATGTTATAACCCTAAAGTGGTCTAATAATTGTATAAAAAGAGCTTAGGGTTGGGTATTTTTCATTATGTTGTGATGTGAAATTGGTTCTTGCGGCGATATTGAGCTGTAAGGGATTACAGATTGTAATAAGGCTGTAATCACTAGATTGTAATAAGATCGGACTTGTTGTTTGGTGGACGTAGCCCAAGGATTGGGTGAACCACGTTAAATCTTGGTGCCTTGTGTTCATTTCTGTGTGATCTATTATTTTCTATTATTGGTTATATTTGTATGTAGTTTTTTATTTCTATTTGTGGTTTATCCTAACAAGTGGTATCAGAGCGAGGTTGTTTTTCAGTTATCCTCTGCAGGAAAGTCTCACGATTAAGTGGGAGTCTCACAGTTGAGTGGGAGCGATGGCAGATGAGGGTAAGCTAAGGGTTGACAAGTTTAATGGGTAGAACTTCCAGTTATGGAAGATGCAAATGGAAGACTATCTATATCAAAAGGATTTATGGAAGCCGTTGGAAGGCAAAGCCAAGAATCAGGGAACTATGTTAGAGGCTGAATGGTATCTTTTGGACAGAAAGGCACTTAGAAGAATTCGATTATGCTTGGCACCATCAATGGAATTTAATATTTATAAAGAAAAGATGATAGAAGATTTGATGAAAACCCTAGCGACACTGTATGAAAAGCCCTCCACTTCAAACAAGGTATTTCTCAAGAAGCATTTATTTAATATAAAAATGGCAGAAGGTGGATCTGTTGTAGATCATTTAAATGAGTTTAATACTATTACTAGTCAGTTATCTTCTGTGGGTATCAATTTTGATGAAGAAATTAGGGCTCTCTTGATTTTGTGTTCTTTGCCCGAAAGTTGGAATGGCTTGGTAATGGTGGTGAGTAATTCTATTCCTGGATCTAGTACCCTAAAATATGATGATGTGATCGGTGTTTTTTTGAGTGAGGAAACTCGTAGGAAATCCTCAAGTGGATCTACATCAGGAAGTGTTTTGAATGCACAAAGCAGGGGCAAAACGACTAAAAGAGGAAGTAACTCTAGAAATCGTGGGAAATCAAGAGGAAAGTCAAAGGGGAGGAGGTCTCAATCGAGAGGACCAAATGATTGCTGGTACTGTGGGAAACTAGGGCACAAAAAGAAAGATTGCTAGAATCGAAAGAAAAATGAAGGAGATAAATCAGATGGAGACAAGGAGGCAAATGTGGTAAGTAACAAATCTGAAGAGGATGCTTTGCTTCTGTCTTTAGAGAGTGTTGATGATTCATGGGTTTTAGATTTTGGTGCTTCATTTCATGCTACACCTCATAGAGGTTATTTTATTGATTATGTCCAAGGGGATTTTGGGCTTGTTTATTTGGGGGATAATGAACCCTGTCAAATTGTTGGAAAGGGAAAAATTAAGATTAAGTTGTAGAATGGGAATCATTGGCTACTACATGAGGTAAGACATGTTCCAAAGCTGAGTAGGAATTTAATTTCAGCAGGGCAACTCGGTGATGAGGGTTGTGTAGTTACTTTTAATGATAAAAATTAGAAGGTTTCAAAAGGTTCCCTTGTAGTAGCAAAAGGTGTGAAAGTAGGCACCTTATATCTTTGTACAGGTCATATTGCTCCTTCTACTTTGATTGTTTCAAAGAAAAATGAATGTTCAGGAACAATTGCTGCAGTTGAGCAGGGAGAACAAATAGCTACTGTAGATTCTGATACAGCGCTATGGCACAATAGACTTGGGCACATGAGTGAGAAAGGTATGAAAGTACTTCATTCAAAGAAATTTTTACCGGGTCTGAAATATGTGAATATGGATTTTTGTGAAAGTTGTGTGTATGGTATACAAAAGAGAGTGAGTTTTGTAAATACTGGGAAGGAAAACAAAAAGGAGAAATTAGAGCTTGTGCATACAGATGTATGGGGACCAGCTCAGGTATCTTCCCTTGGTGGCTCTCATTATTATGTTACATTTATTGATGATGCAACTAGAAAAGTATGGGTTTATTTCCTTAGATAGAAATCTGATGTATTTCAAACTTTTAAGAAATGGAAATGCTTGGTTGAAAATGAGACTGGTAAGAAATTAAAATGTCTTAGATCTAATAATGGTGGTGAGTATTGTAGTCACAAATTTGAAGATTATTGCTCCACTAATGGTATTCGTAGACAGAAAACTATTCCAAGGACTCCACAAGAAAATGGAGTGGCTAAACGCATGAACAGGACTATAATGGAGCGTGCAAGGAGCATGAGGTTGCATGCTGGGTTGCCCTTACACATGTGGGTGGAGGCTGCAATAGTATAGTATATTTAATTAATAGAGGTCCCTCTACTCCTTTGGGCTGTGGTATTCTAGAGGAATCATGGACTGGTAAGAAGGTGAGTTATTCTTTTCTCAAGACCTTCGGTTGTGAAGCTTTTTCTCATATAGATGCTAAAAATAGAACCAAGCTGGAAGCTAAATCAAAGAAATGTGTCTTTGTTGGATATGGCATTAATGAATTTGGTTATAGGCTTTGGAATTTTGAAAATCTTAAAATTGTTAGAAGCTGGGATGTCATATTTTATGAGAAAGTGTTGTACAAAGATCTATTGCAGCAACATGAGAAGAAAGCAGATGATTATGTAGTGTTGGATGATACTCCAAAAGTTGATGTTCCAGCCATTCCTCATGATGTGCAACAACTACAACAACAAATACCACACACACCAGTAAATGTTAGATGGTCAATGAGGCAAATTAGACCTCCACAAAGGTTTTCTCCCTCTTTGTATTCTATTTTACTTACTGATGCTGGTGAACCTGAAAGTTATGATGAAGCTGTGTAGGTGGATACTAAGATTCAGTGGGAGTCTACAATGAATGATGAAATGGACTCTTTGCTGGAAAATAAGACATGGGATTTGTGCAAGTTGCCTGCAGGTAAAAAGGCTTTATAGAATAAGTGGATTTACAGGTTGAAATAAGAGGAAGGAGGTAAGAAAATATTTAAGGCCAAGTTAGTTGTAAAAGGATTTGCACAGAAAAAGGGAAATGATTTTGATGAGATATTTTCTCCTATTGTTAAAATGACTTCTATTCGTACTGTTTTAAGTCTTGTGGCTACTGAAGATTTGCATTTAGAGAAAATGTATGTTAAAATAGCCTTTCTTCATGGTGATTTGGATGAAGAAATATATATGGCTCAGCCACAGGGTTTTGAGGTCAAAGGTAAGGAGAACTTAGTGTGCAAATTGAAGAAAAGTTTATATGGCTTGAAGCAAGCACCTCGAAAATGGTATCTAAAATTTGACAGTTTTATGCATGAGCATCGATATAACAGGTGTCATTCAGATTATTGTGTTTATTTTAAGAGGTTGGATGATGATAGCTACATTATTTTATGTTTATATGTTGATGATATGCTTGTAGCTGGGTCTAACATGGATCATATTAAGGGGCTAAAACGCCAGTTAGCACATGCATTTGCTATGAAGGATTTGGGGGCAGCAAAACAAATCCTTGGTATGAATATTTGCAGAGATAGGAAGAATAGAACATTGACGCTATCTCAAGCTGATTATGTTGAGAAGGTGTTGCAACGTTTCTCTATGGAGAATGCTAAAGTTGTTAGCACACCTTTACCCAATCATTTCAAATTGACTAAGGAAATGTGTCCCAAGACACAGGAAGAGGAAGATAAGATGTCCAAGGTACCCTATGCTTCAGCTGTAGGAAGCTTAATGTATGCTATGGTATGCACTAGGCCAGATATTGCACATGCAGTGGGAGTTGTTAGAAGGTATATGAGTCATCCAGGATTTGAGCATTGGAATGCTGTCAAGTGGATTCTTAGATATTTGAGAGGAACATCCAATAAGTGTTTACACTTTGGGGGCTCTACTACTAATTTACAAGGCTATGTTGACTCAGATTTGCCTGGGGATATTGATACTAGGTGGAGTACAACAGGTTATGTCTTTACTGTTGGTGGGGCAGCCGTGAGCTGGGTTTCTAGGTTACAGAAGATTAATGCTCTATCCACTAAAAAGGTAGAGTATGTTGCTGCAACAGAGGCAGCCAAGGAGATGATATGGCTTTAGTTCTTCTTGGAAGAATTGGGACATCCTCAGAAGGATAATTATTTGTTTACAGATAGTCAGAGTGCCATTCATCTTGCTAAGAATTCAGCTCTGCATTCTAAGACAAAACACATATAGTTGCAGTACCATTTCATTCTGTCAATTTTGGAGAATGGATAGTTAAAGCTGGAGAAGATACATACCAATGACAATCCAACATATATGTTGACAAAGGTTGTAACAAGGGAGAAGTTGAACTCCTCTTCAATTTTAGTTGGTCTTTTAGAATAAACATGAATAAAAGAATAGTAGAGTCTAGGGTGGTTTGATCTAGTGGGAGCCCCATCTGGTAGTGGTATTGCTACAAGATCAGTCTCCAAGTGGGAGATTGTTGTTTAGTGTGGAGCCTGATTAGTCCCCAAGTGGGAGATTGTTAGATTGTGGTGACTGATCAGGAAAGTATTGTACATACTTCATAAATAGTAGCCGACATGGTAGCCGACATATGGCCGACATGTTATAACCCTAAAGTGGTCTAATACTTGTATAAAAAGAGCTTAGGGTTGGGTATTTTTCATTATGTTGTGATGCGAAATTGGTTCTTGCGGCGGTATTGAGCTATAAGGGATTACAGATTGTAATCAGGTTGTAATCACTAGATTGTAATAAGATTGGACTTTTTGTTTGGTGGACGTAGCCCAAGGATTGGGTGAACCACATTAAATCTTGGTGCCTTGTGTTCATTTCTGTGTGATCTATTATTTTCTGTTATTGGTTATATTTGCATGTAGTTTATTATTATTGTCTGTGGTTTATCCTAACAAGATAGCTTGAGTAGCACATTAAATTACAATATTTTATGATTGTGAAAAAATCAAACCAACATTACATTATCAATGTCCAACTCATTCAAGTTCCCATTGAATATCATACTTATAAACTATGTCTTTAACATACTTTCTTCAAATCCTCTTCATCAATCAACTTGATATAGCACTCTACTAAGTTATCATAATGTCTATCCAACTAAGACTTTAACATCAATGACAACATAACAATTGATATGAATCTTGTACATACATTCATAGTATCATGAATTATATTATCAGTTGGGGATAACTATATATACAATGGATTTATAGTTATAGTTTTCTCTTCTAATGATATAGTAAGTTACATACCTATATGTTTTTACTTTTAGTTCAGTGTTTTATCTTGTGTTTATTATTTTTGTTTTGTTTATTCATTTTTTCCTTGCTTGACTCTCTTGTTCTTATATCCATCTTTTAAAGAGAAAATATGCTACATTATTCACTCACTCCTTGTGCTCTTTTTACTCATCTTGATGATGAATCATAAACTGTGATCCAAAATGTTTTTGCAAAAAAAGTCACATAATGGAATCAATAAATAATATAATCAAGACATAAATAGAAATTATATGTAAATATAATTAATATCAGACAATAATAAACCACATAGAAGAGAATATAAGACACAAAGATTTAACCTAGTTCACCCAATCCCTGGGCTACATCCACCAACAATGAGTCCAATATTATTATTATCTAGTGATTACGAATTGATTACTGTCTATACTCCTTTATATCTCAATGCCATTGCAAGAAGCCACTATCTCATTATATATTATGAAATAACTAACCCTACATTTTGTACAATCTTTTTGCCACTTACAAAATTAAGGCTAAAATAAGCTAACCAATAGAAAATATATATAAATCCTAACAGCTTTTACAATACTATATCTCTTGTGACCCCCAGATCCCACAATGGGTGTTTCCCCTTGACCCCTAAAGAATTGGGTGTTTCCCATGAAGCCCCATAGTAAAATTTGGGGTGAAACCACACCAAATGAAGTGGGGAAAAATGAACCAATGAGTCTGATTAGGATCCATATAACAACACTAGGCAATAAGCTATGAACATGGGTGTAGAGATTTAACTTCACAAGCATCTTAGGTTTATTTCTATTTTTTTGTTTATTCATTTTTTTCCTTTCTTGACTCTTTCTTGCTTATATCCATCTTTTAAGAGGTAATCTAATACATTATTCACTCACTTCTTGTGCTCTTTTTCCTCATCTTGATGATGGATCAAAAAGTATGATCCAAAATGTTGATGCAAAAAAATTACATAATGGAATCCATAAATAATAGAAATTTGATTAATCTAATCGATACATAAATAGAAATTATATGTAAATATAATTAATATCAAAAAATTATAAACCACAAAGAAGAGAATATAAGACACAAAGATTTAACGTGGTTCACCCAATCCTTAGGCTACATCCACCAACAACAAGTCCAATATTATTGTTATCTAGTCATTACAAATTGATTACAGTCTATGATCCTTTATATCTCAATCCCATCACAAGAAGCTACAATCTCACTATACATTATGAAATCACTAACCTTAAGCCATTTTGCCACTTATAAAATTAAGGCTAGAATAAGCTGACCAATAGAAAATATATATAACTCTTGACACCTTTTACAATAGTATATCTCTCATTGACCCCTAGATCCCACCAGGGGTGTTTTCCCTTGACCCCTAAAGAATGGGGTGTTTCCCATGAAACCCCATAGTAAAATTTGGGGTGAAACCACACCAAATGAAGTGGGAAAAAATGACCTCTTGAGTCTAATTAGGATCCATATAACAACAATAGGCAATAAGGTATGAACATGGGTGTTTATGCCTCTAGAGATTTAATTTCACATGCATCTCTTCTAACACCAAATTGTTTATTTTTCTACCATCCATAATCACATCACATCATGTATCTTTACACTTGCACTTGGTGTGAAACAAACTCCTCATCTGATTAGGTTCATTCTCACAACTTAACATGACTCTTTTGTTAACTAAGACTTCTCTTTCAAATCTTTAGAATGTTTAGCATCTTCATCCACATGTGTAGCTATGGCCTGGCATTTGGTTCTCCTATCCATCATTCCTTGGTGTTGGGGACATTCAAATTCCCTATGCACTTCTTCTCTACAATAAAAACATGTTCCACGATAACCTCTTTTAAATCCTTTCCCTCTTCGTCTTCCTCTCTAATCTCTATTATCCTGATCATGAAAATTATTGAATTCTTTTCCCCTTTGGTTTTGGTTTCTACTATTAGCCTCATCCTTCTTCTTCTAATCTTCATTTTGGCATCCATAAGACTATCCACCAAATCTTCTACTACACCCTCTTCTTTGTTGCTTATTGTTAAACTTCTTATTCAACTTTTCTTCTACTCTAAGGGAAACCATGTATGTTGCTTCAATATTGTTCATTTGGACTAGAATTAATTCCTCCTAAATTCTTAGCCTCAACCCATTAATATAATGGGAAAATTTCTCCTTGTCAACTTCCACATGGCCTCTCTTGATGAGAATTTAGAACTCTTTTCTATACTCCTAAATGGATCTTCTTTCTTGTATCTTAAAAAAATAAAGATCATAACTAATATGAATGAATTATCTCTTTAATTTATCTATCCTCTTATCCCATCTTGTGGTTTTATCCTTTCATCTTCTATTTCATTCCAATTGAATCTTCTTCCACCAAATGTTCACATGACCCTTCAGTTTGGCCTTCAAAATATTCATCCTATTAGGATCCCCAATCTCTTCAAACTTAAAATATTCTTCTAATTAATTGATCCAACTGATCAATTTCTTTGGATTAATATTTCCCAAAATTGAGGGAACTTGTAACTTTAGGTCTTCTACCAATCTTGGAAATGTCTCTAAAAAGAATTTCTTCCTCTAGGTTTAGAACTTCCTCTTATTTTTCATCCTTACTTTCACCCCTTACAAAAATATTCATCCTTGTGTGTATCTATTCTTGCAATGCCTATAATTATCTCTAGAGGGCTTTAAAACCCTTAGGTGTCACTCTCCGGCTCTTCCACCACATCTCCTTTATGAAAGCATTTGTTCTTAACATTGAAACCCTAGTTTGAATTGCCTCACAATCAACAATCTATCTACACAATCAATCTAAACCATAGTCCTAGTGCAAACTTTTTCATAGTTGATGATCTATATACGTAATTAGGAACTCCTTCTCTGATACCACTTGATGGTGGGTGCTCCCCCTAATACAACAAACACATAATAGAAATACATAATTGTGAGAATATAATATGAGACTCTTATTATCTACATGAGTGAGGAATTATATAATTCAAAAATGTACTATGTGAACCTTCCTTATAATAATTTACAAGACAAAGATGACAACTATCACCAAGAACTTCCATAGGCAACACTATGAGCCTTCCTCATATAGGAAACTTTCCTCCACCTGGGAAGGTTCCAAACACTAACCCAAACCCTTGAGACCAACTAGCTCTAAAATTACATTATTTTTAATATATACAATCAACTCAAAATAATTATAGTTTTGGTTTTTGGTTTTTTTGGGTAGACCAACTTCAAAACACCATAACTTGTGAATTGTCAAGTCAATTGGCTATTATGGCCCCATTTCATAATCATCATCTCCTATCATACAGTTCTTGACTTGTGAAAGCTCTAATTAGCCAAGTTCTAGCCCTCACCTAAGACCTCTAAGGATTTATAAACTAATCTCAAAGTTTTTATACTAAAAAGTAATACAAAAACACTGCAATAACTTCACCAATACGTATGATAAGGAAATGAAGATCAACTACTAGGCTAATATATCTAAGATGAACCTCCGTATATGAAATTAGAACATTCCAATCTCATATGACCAACTTATCAAAAATAGTAAGCCTCCATAAATAAAAAATATTCTTTGAAGAAACCCTTATTTGAAAGACAAAAATAGAAATAGAAATATTTTTGGGTGATGCAATATTACTCTTACACCCAGGATGCTCCTACATCATGGTATGTTAGATATCATTTCTCTAATTATCTCAGTTGTAGAAATAGTCTACACCAAAACTTGTTCTTCACCTTTCCTTTGCTGTTCAGTGACTACTTTTTTTCTTATGAGTTTATATGATAATTTTCCTTAGCTCTATTATTTCATCATGCCCCTTTTGTGTATCACCCACTAGTATTCATGATGCTTTCTCTGAGCTTGAAGTCTTCCTTATAAGCTTCGACTATTATCTCCATATCTTCAACATCCAAATTTGGTATTACATGCATTAGTATTACATCCACAAATTTTTTTTAATTGCAAGTATATATTTCCATCTTTCATTAGGCAACTAATAAAGGTACTTTGGTAAGATATTGTATAGTTTGCTAGGTTTCTTGTAGAAATTATGCATACTAAACATGATTATTTAGTCTAGCTTCTTTGCTTCCTCATTGTTGCATAATTGGTATCTTCTAGCCATCATTTCTATTATACCACTCTCCATTATGTCCTAAGGAATAATATCTATAATGGTTGTAGTCTTCTTACCTATCTCCTTTAGCTATTTGACCTCTTGTCAAATTCAATCCTTTCTTTTGCATTATCCTTGACATCCTCTTTCTTACTTTTTCCTCTCTTCTTTCATCTAAATTTTACTTCCTTCTCCTTGGATGGTTTTTCTTTAGATGATTCCTTCTCTTTACTCTTATCTTGGCATTTTCTTTTCATCTTATAGATCTTTTAGGCTATAGGTTTCTCTTCTATATCTTTCTTAGGTTCTTCTAGGGTTGGTGTAGAAGTGACTTCTTATTCACTTCTATACTTTTCTATCAATGATTGGATAATCCTCCTCATATTCCTCTATATTACCAGTTTCTTTGTCTCCATTTGTACCTTTGAATATACTTCTTTATAGGCTCAAAATTTAGGCATGGTTGCATCTATAGGTTTAGAAAGTAACACATTTGCATCCATCTTGATGATTTTGTCATCTAATTTACACCCTATGATTGGTAGTCAAAAGGTCCTTATTTGCACAACTTCCAATGTACAAGTGTCAAAAAAAAAACATATATCATTCTTATATTGAGTGACCATGTTTCTTTAGATTCTTTCTCTTTAATAGATTCTAGATTGAAAATGTTTGAAATAACCCCATATTATATTATTAAAATTATCACCTAGCTCTCTAATAAATTCACTTATTTGTATTACTACCAGTATGTCATTAGCCCATTTAACCTCTCATCTACCATGAAATAAATTTTGAACATAAAAGAACATACATACTAGAATCGATGCATACTTGAAAAATTATTTCTTATCCCTCTTTATGAAGTGTCCATATTCATCATGAACTAGCTCCTTAGCATTGCACAAAGATCATATGTAACATCTTCCCTCACTATCTTATATGCAAAATACATATATCCACCAAGTACATTTTTTATCATGATTGATTGATATACCTTATATCTAATGACCATAGCTTAGAAAATCAAAATTTATTCTATAAAATGTCATTGATCATAATTGTTCTAGAATCTAGCCTAGACTTGTTTATCTAAGTAATAAAATTAGTAGTTATCATTATTAGGGTTTATAATCATCAGTTGCACCAAACCCTATAACTCAATGTAAAATCTCCTTTGCAATCTTGTGCAGTCTATCCAACCACAATAATTGATCATGAACTCTACTTAGAATATACCAAATCCATTATGGATGAAACTCATTTAGAATATAAGCAACATATTTCAAACCCTTTTCCCTCAAGTGTTTATGCTCGCTCTTCAATATTTAACCTTTGCACAAGTTTTCTTCATACACCTTGTTAATGAATTCTACTCCTAGTTCCTTTAGTTCTCAACAAATGTATGACCTAACATCTTTGATCCAAAACAATTCCCTAGGGAAGGGAGGATAGTAAACCCAACTTTCCATTTTTACTTTCCTTTATCAGATACAAATTAAACATAGGTCAGAGATCATCAATACCATTGATCAATGCTAGATTATCAATTGGTCCCAATCAATATTGAGTGGGATGGGGGGGTGAATTAGTACCAAAAATCAAGTTGGTTATCCTTCTTACTATTCTAACCACACTTAATAACAACCACTTAACCACTAATGTAAGGATATATGTAATAAGATAAAAGCATATAAACTTGAGAATAAAAACATTCATCAAGAGACACAAATATTTATACATGGGAACCCTAGGTGAGTGGTTGAAAACTGTGGCAAGATTAATATACCCACTATCTCTTATAGTGCATGTAAATGTTTGTCCAATTAAGAGCTACAATTATTTCTTCTAGAAACACATCCTGTTTGGAGTGCTTCTAACCTATTAGTGTTACTCAAGGTTGTCAGAATTTCCTAGTTAGAGGATTTATAGGTCTTCTTTTGAGAGACACCTTGTTAGAGGTTATTAAAAAAGATTTCTAATGAATATTTCCTTGTTAAAGGATTACAAACAGATGCAATGGTACGAAATCAATCTAAAATTGTATGATATAATGATAATGTTATCTTTTCTTGTAGATATTCTTGTGTGTCTTCTTACTTGATTCATGAGTGCTCTTAGTCTCACCTCTTCTCATGATTTTTTGGGATGACCTGTCATTGTATCACCTTGCTCTACAACTACTTCTTCTTCTAGTTCACACTTCAAACAACTCTGTTCTCTTACTATTCTGGTAAGAGATTTCTTTTCGATGTTTTCTTTGCAACATGCTCTCTTCTCTTCTTCTTTTTGTCCTTTCTTAACTCTTACAATTCCTAAATAAAATTGAAGCACCTTTAAGTTCTTTGTAATGTCAGGGCACAATTACTCATGATGATAATCCTACTCAATTTAAAATTCAAAATTTGAATTCCATTTCTAGTCTATTTACAGAAAACCAATGATCCCTAGTACTAGGGTCTAGACTAGTATCCCTACTAGCCTAACTAAAAACCTATGTGTAGGCTTCATCTTTTCTTTATTCCTTTGTTTCATTAATTCTTTTTCTACATCTAATTAACTATTCTTATGAGGTGTCATGTCTATGGTGATATAGTATAATTGTGTGTACTAGTTCACTCTCCTACCATGCTTCCTTGTTTCATCTTCTCTCTTTGAACAATAACTAATCAATGACAACACACTTATGCATTCTTTGTGACTTGTGGGGTCAAAAATCTTCCCCTCTACATTAATGTAAAAACCTTTTTATATCATCATATTTCAAGAGATATCCTACCTCTTTTTGTTAGAACTCCATTTTGTCAATATTCATCCATTTGAATTGGTAAAAGGTATTTCTCTAGTGTATAGACTTAGCACATTATTTAATAGAAAACCCTCCAATGGTGTGCTTGTACATTTATGTTTGTATTCCTTACTCTAGAACTTTATTTCATTTAGTCTTCCCCCTACTAGCTCATTGTATCCACCTTTCACCTTTCTTTATTTCCTCTCTCCTTTGGGTATTTTCCTTTATCCTTATGCATCTCTCCATATGCATCCATTTTCATGCTTTCATCTCATTGTTAGCTCATTTTTACATATCTCCTTATGTATTATTTCATTGTGTCTCCCCCTTTGAGTATTCTTTCATATCTCCTCCATATCTCCCATTTTGATTTATTAGTTCATATCCCTCTTTATCTCATTAATTCATATCTCCCCTATTTGCCTTTCCTATTAGCTCATTAATAATTCATCTACCCCATTTTATCATCAATGAAAAAACGTGCTATAGGTTGTCAAATACATCCTTTTTTATGACTTTTAGTAGTGACAAGATGGGCTTACCATGATGCATTTATATTGGTGAGAAAAATAGTTTCACTTCTTATATCTACTAAGAGCTCTTCTACCCCACCAGTATGCTAACTAGTGCTCTAGCTATCAATCCTTATGCATCGTGAATGCATCCTTGTACAATGTCCATCAAGGGTGATAATATTAAATTCACTTCCATCAACCATATGATCTTCTATTGTTTCTCTTCTTTGATCTAATTGCTAAGATGAAGTGTCCCTTGAGTTTTGGTCATATAGTCAACTGTAGGATCAATGAATGCATTACATGTACTCTTTATTGTTTGGAGCTCTTGTTGAGATTTTTTTAGATTTTGTTCTAAGTTTGGTATGAGTTACCTTGGATTAGATGTCTTTTTCATGACTATTTTTGAATCTTGTAGTACCTCTACCATGTTTTCCTTAACATCCTATAGAGTTTCCTTCTTAAGTTCTACTAGATTCACTAGTTTTTCTAGCCTTTTAGCTTCTATTGTTTTCTCCACTAGGTCCTAAACACTATCTTGTTCATCCTTGATATCATTAACTAAGGTGGTTAGTTGACTGATTAGACCTATCTTTAGATTATATGATGCATATGAGGCTAATTCTAAAATAATATTCTTGGTTACTACCAGCATTTTTTCCTTTTGCTTCTTCTGAGCTTCCCTTGTCTCTTTAATTTTTGTCTATAATCATTAATTTCATCTAGATCCATGTCCTTGATCATTGAATTATTTTCTATAATGATGACATCTAGTGTTTGTTTTTCTTTAATTATATATGTGTCTGTCTCAAAGAACTCTCCTTCATCTTTAGAGCTTTAATATAATGATGATGAGGATATCACCATATAATTACTTAGTATTATTTTATTCCTAGCATGGTCTCCTCCTATCATCCTTGGCATGCTTGGTGCTCTTTTTATGCTTTTTAGTCCAAGTTTCCTACTTTTAGATAATCTAGATCTTGAGGATGTTGGTCCTATAGCAATTCCTCCTTGCTCTTTTTGCTTCTCTTCTTCTTCTATAGGTTTGTCACTTCCTTTGTGCAATGGTTAATCTTGTGCTTTCATTGATTCTCGATATTTTTCCTCTTGAGGTTCATCATCTTGTACTTGTATGAATTTTGGTGACTTTTTAAAAAATTCTTCTATAGGGAATATTTTTCTACAATAGTAATAACCTTAATGATCTTATCAATTTGTTCCTATGTCACTCCTCTAGGAGATTTCACCTTCTCTCTAGTGTCTTGTTTGATATCATCCATGATTGGTGAGGCTTCACACAATTTTTCAATACTTGTGGTCCTTGTCATAGGTGCCATTTCCTATGTTTGAGCTTCTTGATTACCTCTTGTACCTTCTTCTTTTAGTTATTATCATTCTCTTTGCAAAATAGATGTTTCCCACCTTTGACCTTATGGGCATGTGCCTATTTCTTCCCTTGCACTCTACTACTCAACTATTTGAGTCACTTTACCTATATGTTTGTCTGAGCTTGAGTTACTCAATTGGAAATAATTCTTGCCTTGAGTGGTATTAAACTTTCCTCTATACACTGCCATACATATGGGCTTATGTACTTCTAATAGATTGGGTCTCAATTTGGTTAGGGAATCTTGTACCATCTTCCCATATCTCTTTACAACTCAACTCAATTTTTCATTGATTATGTTCTTTAGTTTTTTGGGTAACCAAACCCCAATATCTTTAGTTTTGCAATATTTTATCTCATACAAGTTAAAACTACCATTATGGCTTTATTTTTATTTTCTTTGGAGAACTAAGAAAATCTATTCTAAAGAATAGAGTGATAGTGCTTCTTTACTATTGTATGTATGGACTTTCTTCTATGTATGGATGGATTTTCTTCCTCTTTTTTAACTTCATATGAAAAATGTGTTAACCAATGAGTTCTTGGTTGAAGTGCACATGCAATACACTTATTTATTCTTTCTAGGAAACATATATCATTTATGAATCTTTCCACTAAACTAGTGGTAATCCTTTCTCGTTAATTCATCTCTTTTTGAAAATTATTAAAGTAATCCAATAGCATGGCATTACCTTTGTCTTCTAGTTTCTTATAAAGCTCACTTATATAAGTCATTATAGGTTTCCCTTCTCTCCACTAATGAAGTGGGGACCTTGTGAACTCTCCTCTAGGATAGAAAAATACACATACTAATATTGAACAAATTCTTAGACTTTAATCCTTGTGATCATTCATGATCCTACCTAGATTTTTCCTCATTTTCCTTTGTAGATAACCAAATAAGTGAATAGATGACTTATTTTTAATAGATTGAAAGGTTTCATAAGATATATTTCCAAGAATTTGGTTCTCTTTGATTTTTTGGTACATTTTATACCCCATTACCATCACGACAAACCTTATCTTTGGATCAAGGATCTCATTCACTCTGCATCTAACTAAATCATCAATCAAATTTGCTTTAGTAATAGTGGAAACCTAATTAGTTGATATGACATTAAGGGATAAATCAATTCCCATCACATTGAATCTAGTTACCTTCTACACTAGCACCTTTGAGATTTTATAGGGTTTGTCCAACCACATGCATTGTTCATGAATTTAGCTTAAAACAAGCCTTACTCATTCCTCATGAAAGAAATTAGCTATTTCTATCACTCTGTTAAATGTAGAGCTCTCTAGATCTTTATGCTCCTCCTTTAGGGTTTCTTCTAAGAAGAATGAGATATACAACTCATGTATCTCTTTATCACCCAATTCTTGTATCTCAACCTCCAAGAATATGTTTATGTCCTTTATAAGAAAAACATCATCATCTAGAGATGATAGTCCTATTCCATCCTCTACATCATTTCCATTCACTATGATCCCCTCATAGTTGAGATGATCACTTTTCATCCCATTGATTAGATTAAATTTTTAAATCTTCTCAGCCATTTCATTTTTGTGAAGTTCTAGATTTTTTGTTGGCTTGTATTCTACAAGGACATTCCTTTTATAGTTTGTTCTTTCACAAGTTCACTCTTAGCTCCTAGGGTTTCACAATTTTGAAAGCATAGATGATTTCAATCTTGCAAAGTGACTAAAGATATGTAGTGCACTTATTTATGTCTTGGGATCGCAATGTTAGGGCTAAAATGCTTAGCAAAATCTTTACCTACCATAGGACATAAGTAATTAATTACCTCATTCTTCCTTACAATAATTAATTTTCACCATTTTTATCTAGGATCAACAAGCTGTGCTTGCTTGCGACATAAATATTTTCTCTTCTCACTTGAGTGTGCTATTGATTTAGACTAGGGAACTGATTTATGGTGGAGTTTTTATCATCTACCCCTCTAGGCTTATTAAGCTTAGTCTATTTGTGAAGTCTCACCACTAATTAGTGAATCAGTGACCTCATTAGGCTTTGTTTTCTCTACTACTTCACTCTTCTTCTTCCACTTTGTGGTGAAGTCCTTTTCTAGTTTCTCCAAAGTCTTGCTTTTCTCTTTTTTGACTAGGGATTTGTTGTCCAGTCTTCTACTACTTCTATAGTCTCTCGCAAGATGATCAATATTCTAGAAAATGAGAAAGTCATTCCAATAACATTTCATGGTTAGTGGCTCTTGTTGGATTCATCCTTAGCCTACATTGAGTTACTTGATGATTATGATTTCCCCATGTTTTGCAGACTGGTGTGAGAAACTTATCCCTCCTTATCAAACTTATTTTCTTTAGAGATTGATATTATCTAGTTCTTTTCTTGCAATATTCTCCTTTGTACCCATACTTGTCACAATAATAGAATCATCCATCTATTATTTTATCATTAAAATGAGATATACATTATTGAGTTGCATGGGGCTATAGAGATGGAAATAATTGTAGCACCCATCAAAGGTGCACTAGACTTGATAATTGTTATCTACTTAAACCAACACATACTAGTTATGTATCCTTTCTTACCACAATAATAACATGTGGGTTTAGCATCTTTCTTACCTTTGCAAGATGTATATTCTGATCTTTAGTTGTCCACATTCCTCCTTCTTGAGGTCTCA
Organism: Cupressus sempervirens; assembly: GCA_028749045.1. Taxonomy (NCBI): domain Eukaryota; kingdom Viridiplantae; phylum Streptophyta; class Pinopsida; order Cupressales; family Cupressaceae; genus Cupressus; species Cupressus sempervirens. The sequence goes on from CM053786.1 coordinate 329,935,819, forward strand.
CCTTCCTCAATATTTCTATCACCTTCATAGCCAAGATCATATTTTCTTTTGTTTCTCCTTTGAGATTTTAGTTTCTTATCTATTTTCTCTTATCTATCTTTGAATCTTCTTAACTATTAATTTCTCTCATTTGTACTCCTTACCTCTTATGTTATCTTGAGTACTTCCTTTTTTGGTTGTGTGAAATAGTCCATGTTAGGTTGACCACTCTCCTTAGTCTTTTGTGTGTCCTCTCTTCTAACAATTTATGATGGAGGAGCATTCTGGGGTAGTCAAAAATCTTGTATGTAGGTGAATTGATCTTAGATTTGTGGATCTATGGTTTGCATAGTTGGGGATGTGTTTGAGGCATACTAGGGAACCTTTTCCTAAGTGCACATATATTTTGGAGTAATCATGTGGAGTTCAAAATGTTTTGGTGGTTGTTGGAAGTGTATTCTTGATTTACTAGTAGACCTTGGATATTACTTTTGTGAGCTTCTATCAATTGACTTTGGCTTGTGCAATCTTGGATTTCGATTGTTGGATGGCACATGGTGTTGGATTATCTTATTGGAAAGAATGCTTCTGAGAGGGGGGGGGGGGGGGGGGGAGTGAATCAAAAGCACTAGCCTTTTTAATGTTTCAAATCCTTAATAACATAATTTTGAAATGAGCATGCATGCATATAAACTTTAAGCAATCATAAGAAATAAATATGCATCACCACATAACACTTAAGATTTGGTAACCCAGAAACCCTCCAGAAATAAGAAGGTAAAACTGGGGTGGGGATGATACCCACAAAATCACTGTAGTAATAATGTTTAATCACTTCTAATGGTCTGCCCTGTTAAAGGCCTGCCCTATCAAAGGCTTTACAGTGTATCAATAGTGACCTAGTTAAAGGATTTCAAACACTTTACATGAAGTGTTACCCTGTTAAAGGATTTAATCACCTATTGAAAGGATTTACAAAATAGTTTCTAAGCTAACCTATCATCATAGGGTTTACTTTCTAATACAATGGCTAAAGACTATTAGGTATGATAAACCTGATGGCTTACAGTCCTTCGATTGTTGAATACAGGCACTTGATCTGCTCTTCTGTGACCTTGATCCTTTTTGATCTGATTCTTTTCTCTCTGATATTAGACTTCCTTATACACTTTTTCATGCTCTCTCTCTTTGATCTCAATCTAATTTCATCTTCCTTATAAAGATACTTGAAGACTTAGGGTTAGGTATGGATCTACGATCCATATTTAATCTTTGATTTTTTCTTATTCCTTGCATATCTCTTATTTGTTGCATGCCTTCTCCATTTTTCTTATTGGCTGCATGTAGATTGCATAGGAAATATAAATGATTTGATCTTATCACTTAGATCCTTCGAGATTTGTCTTATGTTGGCTATGAAAATAGTTTACATCTGAGTTTGTGAAGTTTCAAACTCATATGTTGAATCTGAGTTACTCGACACTTATTGCTTCTTGATGCTCGACATCTACTATAATTAGGCTTCTGTATATGCTCCTGTCTTGCTTGGCATCCTTTAAGACTTGGCACCCTTTAAGACTTGGCACCTAAATGATGCTCGGTACTTGGATCATGCTCGGCACCTGTACTCACTCGGCACCTGATCTTCACTCCACACCTCAAGGTTGCTTGACACCTGATATCTTTTCTAACTCGGCTCATGTTATGGCTCGACATACATGATGTACTCAGCTCCAATGTAGAATGTAATTAAGTGTGTTGGCACTCAATTTTCAAAAACCATTATGAGGTTAACACATGGACCTATGCCTAAAGGTGTACACTTTTACGTTTTCATGTGAGTTAGTTATGCATTGTAAACTTGGGGCTTGTCCTAAGTGATATTTAATTTAGTCTATCAATCTAACTTATGGCTTGAGTGTCCATTTAATGTGGGTATTTATTTAATGTGGATGTTTATTTAATGTAACTTTGTAGGCCAACCTATGGTTTGGTTTATTATATGTAGAGGGTTTTGTGGTGTCTTAAGTCATTCATTTAGCATGGAGAAGATGGAGTAGCTGAGAGGAGTGGAGTTTAGTGGAGCCAATAGCTATGTGTGGGCTTGGGAAACAAGAAGGTTTCTTAATGGTTTGCAAGCACAAGTTTAGATTCTTCTTGTTGTTTCTACTAGATTTTGGGTTTGGGCTAATTGGTATTTACATCTTACGAGTTCTTCTAGGGTAATACTTTTGTATTTGGCCATAACTCAAAAGGCCTTACAATCGGGCATATTGGATGTAAATCTTATTATTGTATTATGAGAATATGAGTTGAAATTGATCAAAATCTCTGAGTTATTGTTTTTCCTTTTCTGTTTGCTTATTTTTTGGGGCCTAGGAAATCTCCTCTAGGAATTCTCCTACCTTGCACTACACCAGTTTCATTTTCTTCATCTCTAGTAGAGATGGTACTATTTGACTTAGCTTGGGCTCTTATAACCTCCCTGATTAATTATTCCTTTTCTTTGGTGATCTAAGAAATAGATGTTGAAAATAATTATTCAATTTTATATTATTTTTGATGTTACACAAAATATCAAGTCTTTACTAGTTAGTGTTTCCAAGTTCACTCAGGAGGTGAAGACAATTTCCAGTGTCTGACAATCATTCCAGAGTAAACCAAGTTCAGAGAAAATTTGTGTTGAGCTTTACTCAGGAACCAAAGAGAAGTTGGCATGGAACTACTGTTAACTATTGTCACAAAAGTTTGCACCCTTGTCCAAAGTTTTTACCTAAGGAAAACCTTGTGAAACATGGAAATTACCTCTAAGCTATGGGACTTGAACTGTAAGGTTGAGTCTCTATATAAGGTTGGCTTCCTTTTCTATCAGGATGCACCTAACTACTCTTCAAGAGGAAAAGGGAGAAGGAATGCATAGAATAAAACTCTAATCTTTTCTAAGGATATGATGCACCAAAGTAGAGTGTTTGATCTTATCTCTACCCATAAATGCATAGTTAACTAGTTGTAACCTCAAAGAATATAGATTCAGACCTTTCTTAATCAAACAATCACATGTAGATTAGACAACACAAGAATGTTATAGGAAGAAACATCACTCAATATCATTCAAATTCCCAAAATAGATACAATCATGCAAATTATAGAATATAGACAAGATCATTAATTAGAGGCAAAGGAGTCTTGAATAATGTGTTAATGGTTGAAAGAGATGCAATAGAAAACTACAATGGCTCAAAGGCACAAGAAATTATAGTAGTATGCATGGGAAGCAATACTAGAGAATCAGATAAAAAATCAACCACTTGAAATGGTACAAAAATTTCTTTTATAGTTGAAGCATAATTGAGAAACTTCTACTAGAAGCTAGGAAATCAACCACTATTTTCAAAGTTGCAAAGAGACATCAATGCTAATATAAAAGGATTTGCTCAGGTGTGCACCCATATGCAAAAAAATCTGATTTTCATAAGCATATTCAACTCTGTAAGGGATAGAAATGGTGGCCATAACTAAAGATTGGGAAGATGGATAACCCATAGCCATAAGAAAATAGAAAATTCATTCATTAGGCCTAGAGAAAGAAAAAGGTAGTTTCAAAAAATCAAAATATTGATTTGATCATTAATAGCCATCTTTATTGTTCTCAACACTTGCCGAATCAAATATATTAGTAAGTAAAAAATATTCAACCTTCATCATGTACCTTTCCTGTAATCTCATTGGTTGAAGATCCCTTTATTTTCCAACTTGGACAAGTGAAACTCCTTCATGGTCAAATCAATGTCCTATGATCCTATGATTGCTAGATGAGGTCAAAACCTTTGTATCATCTTTAGCCTAGAACCTAGCACTTATGATCTTAGGATCGCTAATGTATCTCTTGATTGAAGGAATTCTTTATAGCCTCTATGATCTTACAATCATCAACCTATCTTAACATCGAGCCCTTCTTAATACTCTTTTATGATCATTTGACACACCATATTTCATAATATCAAGCATTCATCCTACCTTGTGATTCCCTGACAAGATAATCTCATGACAACACCATGGCATAGGGTTACTGATCAATCAATTTTTCTTTATGATGTTACGAGTGCATTTTCTTGACTTTATGATCTTATGATCGTTGTCAAGTGTAACATTGGCAATAGAAACACTTAACCTCTATGCTCTTACAATTGTGATTAGCTATCCCCTTGACATGACTTCAACACCTTCATTATTTACACCTACAATCTTACAAAATGGTTACTATAAGATCACATCCATTTCTTAACCCTTTCACAATCATTTTTTGTTACAATGTTATGATAGCTAGATATCATAACATTGGAAACTTATTCCTTCCTTCTTGCAATCTCACAAATATAGTCTATATCATAAGATCATATGACTCTTCACCTAACTACCTTTACCCTTGAACATGACTACTAGTTGTGTTATTACCTTCCAACATAGGCCCACCATGTACATGTTTCAAATTCTCTTTTTGTTTCATGAATTAAAGGTTGAGAAACTCTACACAGTGATAAAGTGATGGTCATGGATCTTAATCCATCTAATGGTCTCAAAAATGCACCAATTTATGTTAGAACTTGACCAATGAGAATGCTACCCTTTGCCAATTGTCTAACTCTCATCCACTTGGTCTGACAAGTCTTTAACTTTGTGGCCTTCCAAGGGGAATGATGTCACAAGGTCCATGCATCACAATGTTACATTGTCGCCTTCCATAAAACCCTTGTAACTTCATAAAGTGACAAAGCGATGGTCATAGATCTAAGAAGATTTGACAGTAGGAAAAATTGCAGCCTCATAGAACTAAACTTAGATTCATATGGAAATGTAATAAGGTTTTTTAATTTGGTTATTTCATATTTCCATTGGTATTTAATATTCAAATGTGGAAGTGACCATTGGGTGGGCTTTGGCATTTAAATTCATTCTTTTGGTAGGAAGGCATTTTGGTCAACATTAACCAAGCTCACTCGGTTACCAAAGGAATTTAGTTAATGATAAAGTGTTAACCAAGTTTATGTGGTTAACAAAGGAAATCTAAAGAAAATCTTTTTTGAGTTAGTATTGATTGAGTCGGGTTGGCTAATGAAGGATTTTCTTGAATCAGGATATTTAGTTTCATGATTTAATTGTTAATTCTAGCTGACTTAAGTGATGAATATTGAATATTTGTAAGTGTATTCAAGCTGACTTGACAAGGAAAAAGATATATGTATAAGGTCAAGTTGTGGGATTGAAAGAGAGAAGCATGGGATTAAAAAGATAAACCAATGAAGCGAATTAGAAGGATAGTAGAGTATCCTTAGTTGACAGAGCTATGAAGTTTTATCTAATCAAGGAGGATCAAGTATTCAAGCTAGAAAAAAGATCTAAAATCAGAAATATAGTTGCATCAACAATTAGGTCATATCATTGTTAGTCTCTAATAATTGTAGCAATCTATCAAATCTCTTAATAAAGTTAGCTTGATAGCTATTTGCCAAATCCTCCAACAAGGTGGCATTTCTAGGTTGAAGTGTCTAAAGACCTCTAACAAGGAAACTCCTACCAAGGTTATTAAATCCTTTAATAGGGTAAGATCCTAACATTGATCACTTCAGAAGAGGGAAAAATAGTAACTAGTTGCAATTGGTGGTTTTTCTCAAATTGGGTTTCCACGTTAAATCCTGGTGTCGTATGTGTTCATGTTATTTTCATTATGATTTTGAAAGTAAGTTAATTAAGGTTAATCACATTAAAAATCTTAAGAAGTAATATTTCAATGCTTATTGAGTTGCTACAATTCTTATTGTTTGTCAAGTGATTTAGTACTAATCGAGTTACAATAGTATTTTCAGTTTTAGGGAAGTTTGGTTTTGATTTGTATTGATATCTAAGAGATATGAGATTTATTTTTATGGTAACTAATTCACCCCTCCCCTCTTACTTACTCCTCTTATATTTCAAAAAATTGGTATCATAGCTTTTGGTGCTTGTAGAGAAGGTTTCAAGGGCCTAAGCTAAAAATTGGGATGTCTTACAGAAAGGAGATCCATAAGTTGAACATAGATAAATTCAAGGCATGACGTGAACTCATGAGATTGCATTTGGAAACCATTTGAGACTTGGGCCTAAAGTAACTAGATTCCAAGTATGTGGCACCTTCTAGAACTATGACTATTAAAGAAATTACAAAAAAGAAGAATCATAACATTATGATGATTGATATTGATGAAATCCATCTATGGAGGAGATGATAATGTAAGAAGATCCAAGGAAAAAGTTCTCAAAGGTCAATTTGATCAAATGAGGATGAGAGAAGATGAGAACATTGCAAAATATTGTGAAAGAATCAAAGCCAGTGTCTGTGCAATCAGAGCCTCAAGAGAAAAGATTGAAGATGAGATAGTGGTAAGCAAAGTTCTCATAACACTTCTTCCTATATATTCAATTAGCGTGTTATTAATTCAAGAGATGAGATGCAATCCCAAGAATGATATAATAGTGGATGTAGTAGTAGGAAGGTTGACAATATTTGAGTTAGATAACTATGATAACTATGTTTCTAACACTAGCAACCTTGAGTTTTTATTTCAAGCCAAGCTATCACTCAAGAGGAAAGCTGCAAAATCTAAAAGGTGATTTGACAGTGAGGATGAAGATGGTTTTGATGAATATCTTGAAGTCATTGGAGCATTACTTACAAGAAGATTTCCTAAGAATAAAGAGAAGTCCAAAGACAAAATTCCTTTGATCTTCTTTTCTTGTGAAGAAGTTGGTCACATTGTTGCAAGGTGTTCAAATAGAGAAGGAAAAGAAGAAAAGAAGAATGACAAGTACAAGGGCAAGAAGGACTTCAAAAGTTACAAGGACTACAAAGACAAAGGTATGAAATCTTGATACATTGCTAAAGATTCTGAAAGTAGTGAAGAAGAAGATGAAATGTTTTACACTATTGTTAAGGATGAATCAAATGATGAGAATGATAAAATGGAACTTATCTCAGATACTAGTAAGAATGATACATGGATTATTGATAATGGTTTTTCTCACCATATTATTGGTGAAAAAACTAAATTTGAGAACTTGGTACACTATGATGGTGGAAGTGTTAGATTTGGCAATGATGAACCACATTATGTGAAAGGTAAAGGTTGTATTGCACTAACCAATGATCTCAAATGTGATAATTCTTTTTGGGGTGAAGGACTAAAGTATAATATACTTAGTGTGGCTCGATTGAATAACACTGGATTCAAGGTAGAATTCATGAATGGAAAGGCCAATCTTCTAGATGGAAAAGGAAATCTGGTTGGGACTGGAAAGCAAACAAAAGGTAATCTATTCTACCTAGATCTTAATGGAAGTTCATGTTTCATTTCTCAAGTAGAAGAAAGATGGTTATGGCATAAGAGGTTATGTCATGTAAATTTAGATAACCCAATAAACATAAGCAAGAACAAAAGGGTTAGACTCATTCCAAGTCTGAAGAAACCTCACATGGGCATGTGCAAGAATTGTGAAATTGGTAAAATGGGAAAGACAAGTTTTAAAAGAAAACACTATCATTCTGAAGAAGTGCTAAAGCTAGTTCACACAAACCTTTGTGGACCTATTGGCATAGAAAGCTAGATAGGAGATAAGTACTTTATTTTATTTGTTGATGATTATTCAAGAATGATGATTGTTATGTATTTGAAGGAGAATCTTTTCAAAAGTTCATGTTGGTGTTTTAAACTACCAAGAAACAACATACTTGATACCAAGATGGTGAAGAGAAAATTATTCTAAGGATTAGTTATATCCTATGCTCAACTAAGAAGTCCTCATATCTAGACCCAACTTCAACAAAATCATAAAGATTTTCTACTCTTTAGGCTCTACAAAACCAAGGCAGGTGCACCTAAGGGATAAAATGTTTCAAAACTAAATATCACCTTTACACTTTGCTTTCTTAGTGATATTAATTTATAATACTCAGCCCTTATAATAGATATTTGGTCATATGACACAAAGTGGCACAATGGAAGGATTCAAATTCCTAGCCCTTAACCAACTAGGCTCCAAAACACCAACATACACATAAAGGACTCACAAAGAGTACCAACACTTAGAAATGATTTCTATGACTTCTAACAACCCCAAGGACCTCAAACCAGTCCTCACAACACAATTCTCAACTTAGAACAGAGATCTAATAGCAATTTTCCAAAATAGGGCTACAAGGCCAAAAACTGAAAATTTTAAGGTTTTAACTCCAAAAACTTCACAACCTCTAAAAGGATGATGGATTTTGATGAGGTTTAATGACCCTAATAACATATCCCAAGATGAAGGTTTGATTCACTGTAGCACTCCAAGGATCCACCAAAGTACACAAACCTAATAGAGCCCTAATAAGCTTGGTTTTCAAAGGAAAACCAAAAGAATGGGTATATGAACCAAATACAGGGCTTAGGATCTCTTTTAAGGACTATTTGAACACCAAATCCACTTTCACTTGGTTATATTCTTATCAGTAACCTTCTAATTTTTCCAATTTCCTATAAATTAGGACCAAATCAACCCTTAGATTTGGCCTAGGGCTTGCAGGCATAATTAAATCCCTTTTTTTTTGAAAGTCCTACTTTTTTAATCTGATAGTAGACTCCTAGGGCTTCCATTTTCATTTGTTTTTTTTTCCATTTGAACTATACAGTCATGAGCTATACATCCATTTGCACAAAACCCTCCTTTTCCTTGGGTTTATTGGTTAACTTAGAAGAAAAGCCTGTAACTTTCGGTTGGGGTTACTAGATTTGATAAAAAAAAGTGCATAAGATAGATAGATCACCAAAGTAACTCCTCATAGCATCCAACCCTTCACAATCTATACCACACATGTCTGATATAAAGAATAGAGAACTTGAGCCAAAAACACAAAGAACTTTTATTAATGTCTAAAATTTCTATACATCTGTTAGCTTGGTCTTCTAGGAAGGTTGTCTTAGAAATTTGTATACATGAATAACCAATCAACTACCCATGAATTGGTTTTGATTAGTTGAAACTCCTTTATTAGCCTAATTGACAACTTCTAGCAAAAATTACAAAGTTTCTCAGCAACTTTTAAAAAGTTGCACAACTTTTTATTGCACTTTGCAATTTTGAATATAGAGAAATCCTAAGACTCTCAAACCCTCCTAAGGCCTATATAAACATATTTTTAATATCTTTTTACCAATTTTACACTATATTCCTTATTCTAAGCCTATTTAGCCCTTATAGGTCTCTAAGGATTCATGGTTTATACAAACACCAAATGAATCTTGAGCCTTTACAAATGGGCTTTTTAGTAACTCTAAACTATTCTGATACCTTTATTGTAATGAGTTCCATCCTAAGCCATGTCTAAAACTTTGAACCAAAACAAGTATAGTGCCATGCTAAACAATAAATGCATTGTAGGATGCATTGTGTCTTAAATGACCTAATTAAGTTCCTTGGATATTTTGAAGCTAGAGTGCACTGCACCATCGTAACTCTTCTTATATTTACATATAATTCTATGTAACAATAGCTAACTACAACACAAAAATTAGATGTAACCAAGTATTGACCAACTATGAAACTCTTCATACATTAAAGTAAAATTGATTTGATTTTTGAGATTTTTCTTAATGCTTATTCATGATCTCTTCATATATAAATTGAAATAATTGATCAGTGCCTCATTGACTGGGATTCAAGGTCTATCCAACTATTTTGACCTAATTGATTGCATTACAACCAATACTATCAAAAATTCACCCTAAATCTTATTCTTATGCATATCTTTCTTACTACTTGGAAATCTTATCATATCATTGAAGAATTTATTTAATTCATTGAATTAAAATCAATAGCAAAATGATATACAACCTATCCTAGTTGCATTAAATTGAATAAGCTTTACCCATACAACCTCAAGATAACCAGTTAGTAACAATGGAAACAATGAGACAAGATAATCTCTAACAAGTTCCTCTTGAACACTGGTTGCAGAAGCGGGAAAAATGGTGTGAGGGTTTTTGAATTTGGCAAGGAAGATAGCTATGGAAGTAGGAAATTTGGCAATGGTGGTGTGATGGCTTCTATATTTGGCAAGGATGCTAGCTGTAGAAGTGGGGAAAATGGTGCTAGGGTTTTTGGCAATGGTGGTTTAATGGCTTCTAAATCTGGCAAGGATGCTAGTTGCAAAAGTGAGAAATCTAGCAATGGTGGTATGATGTTTTCTGTATTTGGCAAGGACGTTGGCTGTGGAAGCAGGAAAAATGGTGCTAGGGTTTCTGGCAATGGTGGTTTAAAGGATTCTAAATTTGGCAAGGTTGCTAGCTGCAAAAGTGAGAAAATTGGTGCTAGGGTTTTTGGCAATGGTGGTGTGATGGCTTCTATATCTGGCAAGGACGCTAGCTATGGAAGTGGAAAAAATGGTGCTAGGGTTTCTAGCAATGGTGGTCTGATGGCTTTTGAATCTAGAAAGGATGCTAGCTATAGAAGCAAGAAATATGGCAATGGTGGTGTGATGGCTTCTGAATCTGGCAAGGATGGTGGCTATGGAAGCAGATCTTTTGTATCCCCTTTGATCCCTATCTGTAAGCCAATTTCTCTTACTCTAGGGGATGAGTCACTTTTAGAAATTGAAGAACGTTTAAGGGATCTATCCAAGGATTCTATTATTTGTCGCTTTAAAGGTTTTTGGCCCACTCTCTCAGAGTTCCATGCTTGAATTTCAAAGCATTGGGATACATATATTACAGATACTATTGAGATTTTCCCTTTGGTCAAATGTTTCTTCATTGTTACATTTGTTAATCCAAAGGACAGGAAAGCTATTCTATGTGATCAGGTCTTTTTTTGGGAGAACTGATTTCCTTTAATGATTAAACCATGGCATCTAGATTTTAATCCTCAAACAGAGTCTTTCAAAATCCCTACTTGGGTAAGGCTTCCTAATCTTCCTCTTTATTTTTTGGTGAATTCTATTTTTAGGAAAATCAGAGAGGCTTTAGGGGATTTCTGTATGGTTGATTCCCAATCTTTTGAGCATTTCCATTCTACTTATGCTAGGATTCTAGTGGATATTGATGTTTCTAAGGGTCTCCTAGCTAAGATTATTTTAAATCATTTAATGGGCTCTTGGACTCAGTTGATTGATTTTGAGGGCCTCCCTTTTAGGTGTAAAAGAAGTTTCAATACTAGGCATATGGTTGCTAAGTGTGTGTACGGAAAAACTACAAACAAATGACCCTTCTCCTAGTGGAAGGGTGTATTGGACTAGCATTATACAATAGACAAATCTTCTTTTCTGGTGGAAGAGGTTTCTAGATCTAAGATGGTGAATGCTTTTATTTCCAGGTGGATACCCAAGGTGTCAAATCTGGTACTCCTGGTGCAGATTTTGGCCGAGATAATGGTGTTGTGGGTCTTGGTGTAGAATCTGGTCAACATAATGGTGTTGAGGCTATTGATTTTGGACATGGAAATTTCGATTGTGCTACAACTATTTCTGATCAAGGTGTTAAATCTAGTACTCTTTGGGGTAAAAGCACAGATCTATGTCACCATTTATGATACAAAAACCTGTTTTGGTCAAATCTCATTTCTCTATCAAAAGTCAATTTTTTTCAAAAACTAAAAATACACTTTTATAGATCTCAAATTCAATATCATCATTATATAAATTTTTGAGTGTTTTGATTAGTTATAATATGTTATAATCTCAATATATTATAAGTCGATATTTCAACATTTCAGAAGATGCTCCCTGAAAAAAAGAAAAAACTAGTAAATCATATTAAAAAAATTTAAAAATTATATTTATATCTAGAGGAGAGAATCCTCTTCATGAATATGTAATTTTTTTTCAAGAAGGTATAGATTTGATAGGGAAGTTTTGATAGGAGGAAAAAACTATTGGATTCTAATAAGGTCAAACTTGAGTACTTATAACAAAGAAAATATACATCAAAAATAATTATTTCTTTTTTTGTTCACTAGTTATAAATGTCATCTATAGAATATTTTCAAATTAGAATAAAAAAAGATGATTTGCATATACTTGTTTAATGGGAACTATACCCTATATTTTTTACAATTAGAAAAGGGACTTCAAAATAAAATAAAATGAATAAATTCTTACTCAAAAAAATTATAAAAAATTATAGGCATAATATTTATCCAATTCTACACATTTCATTAGTTTACATCATCTTCATATTTTAAACACAAATACCATTTTTTTTTTTCATTAATATTGAACTGTCACATTTTGATATCACATTTCTTTATAAAAGGTGAAACAAGTTTGTTCTTTTACCCTTTGTACAGAATCTGGCCAAGATAATGGTGTTGAGGGTGTTGATTCTAGACAAGGTAAGTTGTATGGCACTACATCTATTGGAGCTGGTCATTGTATGTCTACTATTGGAATTGGTAATAATTCTACTAGTAGAAGTTCCATTCTGATGGAAGAAGGGATGTTAGATAGTCCTTGTTATAAAGATAGGTTTCAGATTGTTGGTAATTGTTCCAATTTGATGGAAGAAGTGAAGGCGGATAGTCCTAGTCAAAAGGATGGGCTTCTTTTTGCTGCTGCTGCTGCTGGAACTGGTAAACAAACTATTGGCATCAGTTCCAGTATGCTGGATGCAATGATGTCAGATGGTCCTTGTCAAAATTTGGATGAGTTTCCCTCTATTTTTGATTCTCAAAATTGGTAGTCAAAGGCTACAATGGTAGAGGAGGGGTGGATAACTATGACTAGAAAAAGGTCTTAAAAGACCGTACCTCAATTTGATATGAATTTGCGCTCTCATAAAAAGGGAGTGAAATTGAATTCTTAGTCCCCTTGGCTAGTTAAGTACTTCTTGTTGGTTTCTTTTCTAATCTTTTTTATGCTGCTAGCCATAATGTTTTTTTGTTGCAGCATGCTTTTGGTTTAGATCCCTATGGGATGTTTGGGCTTTCTTTCAATATCTTTTGGGTCTTTTTTGTAAAGGGGTTTTAGGGCCCCCTCAAAACCTATTTTTACCTTAATCTAAAAACAATGGAGACAAGATTCAAAGAAAACAAATATGGTGGTGATTCATCTTTGTATCAATTTTCATTAAAAATCATATAAAATTGGGATAAAACTCAAAACAAATTAGGTAGAGATAGCATGATCCTTAAATATTAATGTATCTTCAGACTTGTAGAGAAAATACATCACAAAATTGACATCAAGGAAAATGGACCAAATCTAAACCTAGCAAAAATTGAAAATTATATAATAGTTCAGACCCTTTCTCTAGCCTTAGAATCTCATTTATATAGCATGAGATGCAACAAGCTTCAAGCCTAGAGAATAATGATAGTTTTCCTTAAGAAAGATATTTACAAAAGTTACTATCATAAAAGTAAAAATTCTGGTGCAACATAAAGGTTTTCATCATGAATATTCCTTTTATGGAAACACTTCTATTGCAGATTCTTTAATGTTGAGAAATTTTGTGATTGGATTTGACATAGTTGTCATTCCTCAGTGTGTGACTATTGGAATTACTTGTGATAGACCAGGCTCTGATATTTGAAAGCTAAGTTTAACTCATGGTTCTCCATCCTGGTCATCTTTTACCAAAAAATTAATAGTTATACTTGATTCTTTTATTACCAAGTCATCAGTTTGAATTTTTGTGCTTGTTTTTGTAGTTTATTGTTTATCCTTTTCTTCCTTTACTTTTACTAGTGCATCAACTATATGTAGCTCATCTTGGTCCATATCATCTTCATCGGTTTCACCAAGCACTAACTATTTTGAAAGTACAAAATCTATCATCCACCTATTAAAAAGTGTGTCATTTGGCCAATTAAAGCTCAAAATCTCATGTTGTTTCTTCAAAACATATTCTCCTATTTTATCTATTTCAATAAATTACTCTATAAAAGAATCATAAAATATTTGAACTTTAACAACTTCTTTAGTTGTATAGCCAACCATGCATGTCCCTTTTCATTTATGACCCTATTGAGGCCAAGGCATAATAAATCACCCAATTCTTTGACCCATTAGTCCTTATCTTTCAATTTGTGTGTTTTATTTAGCACATGGAGGAAAAGTTCAAAGTTTCTACTCATATATTTTGGAAATAGTTTATGATTCTCCCCTACAGTACAATTCTTTTATTATCAAAATTGGAGAGATCATTAGCCAAGTCAAAAGCATTTTCTATTTGTTCATAAGAAAAATTGATGACTAAGAAACATAAAAGAGTAACATCCTTGTCCTTATTATTCCATTAATTTACAATTGGCTTCAAAGCATCCTCATTACTTTTCAACTCATTCCATATGTTCATTATTTTTTCGAATTGTTCATAAAATGTAGGCCAACCAATCTTAGCTACTAATACATAATTATTTTTCTCAATGTTTCTTCATACTAGATATCTAGTTCCACATGTAATTCCCAAAGTTTGCTCTTCTCCTCTTCAAAATCTTCTACTATATAATATTGAGGTCTCTGTGGGGTATCTAGCAGCTCTATAAGGGGAGTTGATTTAAAAGGCTCAACTAGAGGAAAAGGATAAGTAATCCTATATTTTCTAGATTGGCCTTCATACCCTATCATCTTATTCTCAAGCTCCATTCTCTTTTGTACTTCTTTATTGTAAGCCTACAAAACTTGCTCATATTTTTCTTGTAGTTCCAATTTTTTCTTTTTCTCCTTCTTGGTTGTAGCTAGGGTAAGGTTAGTTGTTCCAACATTTAGCTCTATGGCCTCATCATTTGGAGTATCTTCCACCCTCTTACCAATCAAGTTTCCAATCATTTCAATATCATCAAGTTGAGAAAAATTGGCTATGGAGTCTCTTCTCATAGACCAAATTACCAAGGCAGCATGATCTTCATTTAATTTAGCACCTCTAAGCTCTTTTCTCACCTTTTATTAAGCACGTAATTTCTTGGTAATAGTATTGAAGACCATTGCATCTGCAATATCCCAATCTAGTAGGAGCAAAACCCTAGATGATCTTATCAATTTTCTTCCTTTTAGGGGTCAAATTTCTAAACTCTTGCATCATTTCCTCTTTTATTTGATCTTGTAGAGCCGTCTCTTCCATTTCTAGATGCTCTACCTTCCTCTTATTACACCTCTCCTAAAATTGTTCAATGATAGTTCTCCATGAAAATTGGTTAGAAGCTCTTGATTTGACAAAACTATCATTTGAAAGAAATTAATGACTAGCTTGTTCTACCATAGGGTCTAACTCATTTCCCATGTATTCAACAATAGCTAGGTCAAGGCTAGGCATGGAAGGTTCCTAAGGATTTCCTTCCTCTAATTCTATAATAGTAATAAAAACTCCCCCTTGGGATCCTAATTGCTTCATTTTCTCCTTAGTGAGCTATTCATCTCCTATATGCAAAGGAGATTGAGTGGGTGTGTATTCTTCTATTTGGGAAACTTGTATTTCTTCTATCTTTTACCTCTTGGGCCTTGGCCCTTCAGATCTCTCTTTCAAAATAGTACTAGTTGATCCAACTATTTGTTTGCCCTTATCAACTACATACTCTTTATTTTTAATGATGTTATAGCCAGACCTCCTTTGAATGACCAATTGTCCTAATCCTACTATGGGGGTAAAAGACAACCTTCTCATTACTTCTCTTGCCTTGTCAAGATAAGAATTGATCAAGAGGGTCTTCTTTTCATTCATGGCCTCCATAATCTCTTAAAAAGTGATCATCAACTTGTTCATTGTATATGTTTCTGTGTTTGCATTTTTCAAAGGCTCATAATCTCCATCAAAAAAATTAATGAATTCTAAAACCCTAGAATAGACTCTCCATTTTTCATTTTTAATCTCGTATTCTTGGAGAGAAAATTCATTTCTTATTAAATCTTCAAGGAAATAGGGTTGATGCTTTTGAGCACTAGTCCTAGCTCTCTATCTGAATGTTTCAAAAGATCCTTCACTATCATTGAAACGAGCATGAGAGACAACCATTTTGTATGGGTCTAAAAATTTATATAGTAACAACCAACCACCCTTTGTGATTATAAATTAATGAGAAACTATACAAGATGGAAAAATAGAGCCTCTTGACCTACCACTCAGTTCTACTTCCTCCAAACCACCTAATTACCATAACATCTTAGCTATACCATAAGAGGTACTTGGTAGGGAAGCACATGTGGAGTTCCTTGGAATCCATACACTCTAAAAACTATTGATAGTGGATATGGTATGATGTCTACCCAATTATGGGAAACTTTCAAATTAGTGGGGTTATCCATGGGCCTAATGAAATCTATCAATGCCTTAGGTATCCTGGGGTTATCTCTTAAAAATAGGCTCCTCAATCTAGATGCAAAAAATCTATCAAACCTTACAAAACTAGCATCCTCTGCATTCCAAGTCATATCTACACTCCATAATTGACCTAGAAAATATTCTCCATCATATTCTCTTGTTAACACCATTTCCTTTTCAAATAAAGTAACCCCCTTATACAAAATCATATGCATCAACAAAGAATAAAAACCAAAGGTTTTCTCAAATTTTTCCTTTACAATTCCAATTAGACCTATGTGAATTTCTTCTACTAGAAAGGATGCAAAATCAAAAATAATATCCACGCCAAAGGAAGAGATCATATACATAAATTTTATTGGTGCAAACTCTTGCTCGTCTTCACCAAAGACCCTGCACAAAGTCATATCGACATCTATAGCCCTAGAATTGAAAAAATTATTTCTTGAAAGTCTCTTTAGTTGATGTTGTAAAAAAATTTAGATTACCAATTGTGGCCAAGTGTCCTCTTAATGTACCTTGCTTAATTTGTTCCTTATGAGACAAATACTCCTTCTCCAATCCCTGAAATTCAATGACCTCATGATAATCTATAGTCGGGTCCATTCCAAAAACTTCTTGTATTTCTTCTATAGTAATTTTCATCAAACATTCCCCATCTATTCTCCTCACCATCATAATTACTAGATCATAATTATACGCTATAGCGGTGAGAAGGATTGAATCCATAAAGACTTTAGGAACTACTAACTTACCTAAGTCAAAATTCCAAATATTTTTGTTGGGGGGCAAATAATTTCTTCTCTAAAAGCCACTTCTTAAATAATTGCAGCCATGTTTTAGAATTTATGGCATCACTAGTACAATTTCCCTTGTCAAATAGACCATCTACAATTCAAAGTCTAGGGTTTATAGGTACTATTTTCTCTATTTGGGCAGATTCATTAGTAGACTCACTTAATTTCTCTATAAAAACATCATGAATATTTCTATTTGCATATTCAACTTTCCTAGAGAAACCCTTTTTTGGAGGCATATTGGAACAACAATGAAGAGAGAGAAGGATTATGTGTAGATGTAGATACTTACATGGTCTTCTTATTTCTTCTCTAAATGCTACAATGGATCATTGATATAGAAAATCTTAGGAATTAACCAGGTAAAAAACTAGATTCTTCAACAAGTTCAAGCTCCAAGAAATCAAAAAGTATATTTGCAGGATGAAAAATCTTGATTGTTCACACTATATTCCTTATATTAGTTCACACAAGGAGCTTTAATTCCCATAAATGGGTTGTAGAGAAGATATAGAGTTGTATCCCCTTTGAGTTTGAAAATAGGTCATTGATTTACAAAAAATTGACGATCAAGAAATGAAATGCATTCTAACTCAGCTTCAACCTTCCTCTTTGGCAATTAATTCAATCAAATTTTACCACATGTACCCCTTTTCTCCCTAGTAGAAACTTGCACCTTATTCATTTACACATTAGGACACATGTTAGGTTCTCACTATGTCACCAAGAGTAAATAACTTACAACTCTTGTTGGTGATAAAGCAATGACCATCAATTAATCTTACATCAGATGGTAGAAAACATGACATCATATTATAAACAAGGTGGATTGATGGACACACGTCTCCCTATCACTATGTTGCTACTAGTTAAAACCTCATAACTTCCTTTCGAGACAAAGCGATAACCCTTGATCTTAAGGAAGATCAAGGGTCACTATGATTTAACTAATTTTTGAAACCTAAAATGTAACCACACAAAAATTAAAATAAAAGCTTGGGTTAAGGTTATTTTGGAGACTTAGGGAAATGATAGGAAATGCAAACAAATTTGAAAGGTACCTAGGAAAAATAGAAAGGGGCATTGAAAATATTTTTTCCTGCGCACCCTTTTTTAAAACAACCATACTATATGAACACGATTCAAAGGCTCTGTGGAGGAAAACTTAATACTAGAAAAACAACAAAACAAAATTAGGAATTTTCTGGGGTCAAAAAATTAAAATCAAAAAACCCTAATTTTCATAAAGGGAATTGGAATGTTCACTTAAAAATGCATTAGGATAAATTTTATGTGAAAACCAGACCAACAATTCAAATGGTATCTAGCTAGAGTAGAGAAAAAAATAGGAAAGAAACTAAAATGTTTGAGATCAAACAGAGGAGGATAATTCATTTCTAATGAATTCAATGAATTCTGCAATGAAAGAGGAATCAAAAGACAAGTGTTTTCACCTGGAACACCTTAGCAGAATGACAGTGCTAAAATAAGGAATAGATCAATTATGGTTTCTACAAGGATCCTGAATGTTTCTATCAAATTCTAGAAGGAAGAAATCAACACAACAGTTCATACCTTCCATCGAGTTCAATTGATGAAGGATTCAATTCAAACACCTTTTAAATTATGGTATGGCTATACACCTAATGTATGTTACTTCAAAGTATTTGTGATGCAGGAGCATCCAGAGGTATAAGGGCAATCCTGTGTCACCCAAAAAAAATATACTTAGGCTTAGTTTCTATTTCATGTGTTTTCATTTTTGGATACCCATTTGGGTCAAATAAATGTTCCAACTCTCACAGTTCCACTATCAATGTCCGTGTAAATCCTGAAAAAATAGGAGTATGTAATTGAGCCATCATTTTGGTGAACTAGGAGGTGTAAATTGGCTAAATGAATATAATTTTAATTTAGAGCATTCCAAAAAAAGAATCAGGTCAAAAGGCCCCACGGTTTGAGAGTTATTGTAGTTTTTCGGATTGTGGAGACCTCCTAAGAATGCTTCAAAGTCAGGTTAGGGGCATTAAATGACCTTAAAAAGGGCTGAAAAATGGGAGACTAGAAAATCTCATCCATAGGGCTATAGAGCACTTCGAGAGCTTTTCGAAAATGTAAACGGTTCGTCAATCAGAGCTACGGTTCAAAAGTTATGCCTCCTGAAAGTTTGGTTACCGTTTTTGGATTCTTCTAGATTTGCGTCAACTTCTAACGCAGCTTCTAGAACCTTTTATTTGGTTAGTGGATGCCTACTAGCACTTTCTAGAAGGTACTCCTAGTCCTTAACCCTCCGGGGTCTATTTAAGGAGATTCCTAGCATTGTAAAAGGAAGTTCGGAGTGGAGTTTGAGAGGAGGTACTGAAAGGAGAAATTATCTCCACATTTATGCTATAATAAGCCCTTAGGGCATGTTTTGAAGTTTATTTTCTCTATACTAAATGTACTAGCTTATTTTTTAGTTAATACAATGTCCCTTTTCTATTGTGTCCAATCTGTTCTTGGGTTGTGTCCCCATCAAGTGGTATCAGAGCTGATTTTTTTAAGTGTGTAGACAGAGCACCGACTGTGAAGCAGTTTGCACTAGGACTGTGTGGTTGTGGGTTCAAGTTAGAAAATGCCTCCATGAAAAGAGCATGGTGGAAGGGCCAGAGCTATTAATCCTGAGCAGGTTAGAGCCCTCCAAAGGCAGGTACAAGCATTGTAAGAGGAGCTCCGTAGAGGAGCAACTGTGACTACAGGTGATGAAAGTGAAGATGACAACGAAGAAGATGAAATTGGACCAGAAGGGAAATTTGATGGGAAAGTTCTGAATCATGTAGAGGAAAGGCTTTTTAGGGCCATTACTAAGTTTGAGAAAAGACCCACAATTGAAGTGGGTGTATTTTCAGGAAATCTGACACCAGATGAGTTGATTGATTGGATAAATGAACTAGAAGAATACTTTGAGTATGAGGATATCAGGGACCTAGATAGGTTTAAGTTTGCAAAGGCAAAACTGAAAGGCTATGCCAAAATTGGTGGCAAGAGGTTCAATTGGAAAGAAACAGAAGAGGAAAGGAGAAGATCACAAGATGGGATTGCATGGCGGACAAATTGAAGAAGCAGTTCATTCTTGTGGACTACGAGCTTGATTTGTTTAAGAAGATGCATGGGTTAAAGCAAGCAGGAAGATCAGTCCAAGAATATATAGAGGAATTTTACCGACTCTTGATTAGAGCAGGGCATCCAGAAGCAAATAAGGAGAAGGTTGCTCGTTATATCAGTGGGTTGCGACCTAGCATCCAGGAGGAATTAAGTTTGGTAAGAATGACCAGCGTTGAAGAAGCATACCATTTTTCCCTATGAGTTGAAGAGAATTTGAATAAAAGGTTTGAAGGAATACAAAGAGGGTGCGGTCAAGGAGGTAGGGGAAGCGATAGATCGTCTGGAGGCCACAATGAAACCCAAAAGAAAAATGAAGATGTGGGTACTAGCAGGAACCAAAGGAATGAGGGTTTCAACCGCTCCCATGATCAAGACTTTGGAAATCAGAGAGGAAGAGGTAGAGGACGTGGACAAGGAAGAGGAGGCTTCTGTGGTACCTATTTCCATTGCAATAAAGAAGGTCATCATGCCTTTGAATGCCCTCAATGACAAGGAAGGACAGATTGGAGAGCTAAGGGCCAAGCTAGGGTTGCTCATGTGGATGAGGATGCACAATCATCACATTCAGAGGATGCAAAAAGAGGAGAGACCTTGGTAAATGAAAGAGTCCTACTAAGTGGTGAGATTGAACCAGGACAACAGAGGAATTTGTTTCGTACCAGATGCAAGTGTGAGGATAAATGTTGTGACATGATCATTGATGGTGGTAGCACTGATAACTTGGTATCAGAAGAGATGGTCTCTAAGCTAAAGCTCAAGAGGGAGAAACATCCTTAGCCCTATCGGATTGCTTGGGTAAAAGATGATCATAAGGTCCTGGTAAGTGAACAATGTTTAGTGAAATTCAAAATTGGGAGTTACCATGATGAAGTTCTCTGTGATGTTATTTCGATGGATGTTTGCCATCTATTGTTGGGTAGACTATGGCAGTTTGATAGACATGCAGTGCATGATGGACATGCAAACACATACTCTCTGACAAAGGATGGAGTTTGCCACAAATTGAAGCCCATAAAAAAGGAAGGTGAAAAGGTATGTAGCAGTGCTAGGATTTGTCTTGTTTATGGAAGGAAGTTTTTAGATGGCATGAAACATCAGCATATGTGTTATGCTTTGATTCCTAGGAAAGATAAAGAAGGTAGTAGTGAAATACCACTTGAAGTTTTAGATTTACTAGGTGAGTTTGGAGATATTATCTCTAATAATGTTCTAGATGGATTGCCACCAGTAAGGCAAATCAGTCATCAGATAGATTTAATCCCAGGAGGTAGTTTGCCTAACAAGGTTGCTCACAAGATGAGTACTATTGAAATAGAGGAGCTAAATAGACAGGTTCAGGAGCTGTTGAGGAAGGGCTTGATTCAGGAGAGCCTAAGTCCATGTGCAGTACCGATTTCCTTTGCCAAGGATGGATGATCTTATGGACTACTTGAGTGGAGCTCAGTGCTTCACAAAGATAGATCTCAAGAGTGGCTATCATCAGACACAGATTCAAGAAGGAGATGAGTGGAGAATAACCTTCAAGACCAAGGAGGGTCTTTATGAGTGGTTAGTCATGCCCTTTGGATTGACGAATGCCCTAAGCACCTTCATGCAGCTCATGAATGAGGTACTTAAGAAGTTCTTGGGAAAATTTGTTATTTTTTATTTGGATGATATTTTAACTTTCAGCAAGAATTTGGAAGAACATTAATTACATTTTTGTAGTGTCCTTGAAAGGCTAAGGGAAGAGAAACTATTAATTAATCTAAAGAAGTGTATCTTTGCGAAAAGGGAGTTAGTTTATTTGGGGTTTGTTATATCACCTGAAGGTCTCAAAATGGATCTAGAGAAGGTAAAAGCCATCTTGGAATGGCCTACTCCAAGGTCTGCTACTGAGGTAAGATCATTTCATGGTCTAGTTAGTTTTTACAGGAAGTTTATTAAGAATTTCAGTGGCATATGTGCACCCCTAACTGATACAATAAGAGGGGATAGAAAAGAGTTCAATTGGACTGCAGTAGCTGCGAGAAGTTTTGAATTGCTGAAGAAGAAGGTAACAGAACAACCTATGTTGGCACTTCTAGATTTTAGAAAGGTTTTCCAGGTGGATTGTGATGCTAGTGGCAGCACTATTGGGGCTGAATTAAGCCAAGAAGGTAAGCCTATTGCATATTTTAGTGAAAAATTGAATGATGCAAAGAAGAAGTATTCTGTTTATGATCAAGAGTTCTATGTAATAGTTTGGGCCTTAAAGAAATGGAGGCATTATTTATTGCCAAAAGAATTTGTTTTGTATACTGATCATTAGGCATTACAATACCTAAATAGCCAAGATAAATTTAATCTGAGGCATATGAAGTGGGTAGAATACTTGCAGAGTTATACATTTGTGTTGAAGCATAGAAGTGGAAAATCTAATAGGGTTGCAGATGCACTAAGTAGGGGACAGTTGTTGTTTACAGTAATGCAGGTTGAAGTAGTTGGATTTGATGAACTCAAGAAATTGTACCCTAAGGATCCTAATTTTGCTAAAGCATGGAAAGCTTGTAAAGAACCTGTTGCTGTAGATAGAACCAAGTGGTTAGACTATTTGATTCAGGATGGCATGTTGTTCAAGGGTAGTCAATTGTGCATTCCAAGGAGTTCCATGAGGGAAACTTTGATTAAGGAGAAACATAGTGGAGGGATGGCAGGACATTTTGGTTGACATAAGACCATTGCCATTCTTAGAGAACATTATTTTTGGCCTCAAATTTCATAGGATGTGAAGAATTTTGTACAGAGTTGCCAAGTTTGTCAAGTTTCCAAGGGGTTTAGTCACAATACTAGCCTATATCAGCCATTGCCTATTCCATCAAGGCCATGGGAGGACATAAGTATGGATTTTGTTCTTGGATTGCCAAGGAAACAAAGGGGTAATGACTCAATATTCGTAGTGGTTGATAGGTTCTCCAAAATGGCACATTTCATTCCATGCCACAAAACTCATGATGCTATCCATATTGTAGACTTGTTTTTCAAAGAGGTGGTAAGACTACATGGTCTTCCAAGGAGCATAGTTTCTGACAGAGATACTAAATTTGTAGGGTATTTCTAGAGGACATCAAGGAGCCTATCCATAGGGCTATAGAGAACTTCAAGAGCTTTCCATAAATGTAAACGGTTCATCAATCGGAGCTACGGTTCAAAATTTATGCCTCCCGAAAGTTCAGTTACTGTTTCTGGATTCTTCTAGATTTGCATTGACTTCTAACATAGCTTCTAGAACCTTCCATTTGGTTGGTGGATGCCTACTAGCACTTTCTAGAATGTACTCCTAGTCCTTAACCCTCCGAGGTCTATTTAAAGAGATTTATGGCATTGTAAAAGGCAGGTCGGAGTGGAGTTTGAGAGGAGGTACTGAAAGGAGAAATTATCTCCACATTTATGCTATTGTAAGCCCTTAGGGCATGTTTTGAAGTTTATTTTCTCTGTACTGAATGTAATAGCTTATTTTTTAGTTAATAAAATTTCCCTTTTCTGTTGTGTCCATTCTGTTCTTGGGTTGTGTCCCCATCAATTTGGTAGTAGATGTTATATTCTAAAGGAGTCTAGAAAAGGAAAGTTTGACATGAAAAGTGATAAAGGAATATTTCTAGGATATTCAAATTAGAGAAAAGCATATAAATGTATGAACCTATCTACTCATTAAGTTATAGAAAGTGTACATGTGAAGATTGATGAGTTTGTAGAAAAGAATGAAGAACAAAGCTATAAGGAACTTGAAGACTATAAAAACTTTATTTACTATGAGCCTAATACTGTTCCTAATGTTCAAGAAAGTGGCAATGAGCAACCTGCACCATCCGAGTCCCCAAAATCTCCAATTCAACCTAAGTTGTAGCAAGTGCAACCTAAGTCATCAAAAGGACCCAAGTTTTAGAAAGAGGAAACTGAGTAATAGTCTAGTGGACCTGAGTCAAAGATAGTGGGACCTAAACATGATACAATAGATCATGGTGAACCTATTGATTTTAGAAAGAAGGAGCCCAAACTTGTTGGATATGTTAGAAGGAATCATGCACCTGAGCAAAGCATTGGAGATTAGTTAGTTGGTACAATGACAAGGAACAATTTAGAAGGTACATGTCTTCTTATTGAATTTGAACCTAGACCTATAAAAGATGCATTAGAGAATGAAATTTGGATTGAAGCTATGAATGAAGAAATTGATCAGATTGAAAGGAATAAGACTTGGACTCTTGTTCCTAGACCCAAGGATAAGAATATAATTGGCATGAAATGAGTTTTAAAAAATAATTTGAATGAGAATGGAGAAGTTTCAAGAAACAAGGAAAGGATATTTTGCAAGGGCTATGCTTAAGAGGAAGGTATTGACTATGGAGAAACTTTTTCTCCTATTGCTAGACTTAAAGCTATTAGAACACTCCTTGCATATGTAGCACACAAAGGATTCAAAGTGTATCACATGGATGTGAAATCAACATTCCTGAATGTGATCTTAGAAGAGGAAGTCTAAATTAAGCAACCTAAAGGTTTTATTGATCCTAGAAAAAGGGACATGGTTTGTAGACTACACAAATATTTGTATGGTCTTAAAAAAGCCCCCAAAGCCTGGTGTGAGAGATTGAAAAAGTATCTCATAAATATTGGTTTTCAAAGAATTAATGACAACAACAACCTATACATCAAAGAAGAACCAAATAAGAAGATTGTGTTGGCAAAAATCTTTGTGCATGATACATTGCTTACTAGAAATGATGATTTTTGTAAATATTTTTCTAAGGAAATGAGTAAGGAATTTGAGATGTCAATTTTTGGAGAGATCAAATTCTTTATTGGCTTGGAGATTCAATAGAAGAAGGATGATATCTATATTACTCAATCAAAATACATCAAGGAGATACTAAAGAAGTTTGGAATGGAATATACTAGACCAGTTGGAAAACCTATGTCTACTAGACATAAGATTTCCAAAGATGATGATTCAAAAGAGGTAGATCAGACTACATACAGATCAATGATTGGAAAAATTTATTATGTGGTGCATACGAGACCTGATATAGAATTAGTAGTTGAAATGGTATCAAAATTCTTAGGTAATCCAAAATAAAATCATATGATGGCAATTGAAAGAATCATAAGGCATCTAAAGGGTACTGAAGATTATGGTTTGTGGTATAAGAAAGGAGGAAACTTTGAATTGAAAGAATTCACTAATGCTGAATAGGAAGGAAGCATTAGTGATAGGAAGAGCGCCAATGGTGGAGCATTATTTCTTGGAAAGGCACTAGTATCTTGGATAAACAAGAAGAAAAATTGCATCTCTCAATCAACAACAGAAGTAGAATATGTTACTGCAGTAGCCAATTGTTCAAATATTGTTTGGTTCAAACAACTATTGATAGGTATGAAGAAAGAGATCAAGGATCTAGTTGTTGTTTTCTATGATAAAACCAGTGCAATTAACATTTCCAAAAATCTTGTGATGCATACCAAAACCAAGTATTTTTTAAGAGAATTAGTGCAAGACAAGGAAGTAAGATTAGAATATGTGAATAAAAAAGAACACATTGTAGGCATAATCAGCAAGCCATTACCTAAGGATGCATTTTTCTATATAAGAGGTAAGCTAGGAGTCATTCCCTTATTTAAAGCTCACTAATTAGATTTTAGTGATGCATCAACCAAGCATGTTGAAGATCAGTCAAGTTGATGCAATATTGTAAAGGGAAAATTGCATATGAATCAGTACATTTGGTACATGGAAGTTCATTGAATGATAGCTTTGGCATAAGATGTCAAAGAGGGAGATTTTTGTAATACATCAGATAAATTTTGTCTGATAGGGAGATTTTTCTATCATATATTAGAGATATTTTTATATATGACAGAGATGTCAAAGAGGGAAAATGAACTTGATTTGATATCAAAGAGGGAGAACTTGACATTATAGTCACCAAAATCAAAGATTGATGTCAGATGAAGTTCACACTGATAGAGGGACTTCTCATGGATGAGAATTAGAATGAAACTAAGGATATTATCCTTAATTTTATTTTTCTCTAAAATTTCATTGTATTATGACATGTTGTATTGCCATCAATACCAAAGAGGGAGATTGTTGAAAATAATTGTTCAATTGTATATTGTCTTTGATGTTACATAAAATTTCAAGTCTTTACCAATCAATGTCTTCCAAACTCACTCAGGAAATGATGTCAGTTTCCAATTTCTACTGAGTATTCTGGAGTAAACCGAGTTCAGGGGCAATATGTATCAATCTTCACTCGAGAACCAAAGAGATGTTTTCATGGAACCAATATTAACCAATCTCACTCAGTTACCAAAGAAATTTAGTTCAAGATGTTGTGTTAACTAACTTCATGTGGTTAACAAAGGAAGTTTGAAGAAATTCTTTTCTGAGTTTGGTCAGCTAATGAAGGGTTTTCTTGAATTAGCATATTTAGTTTGATAAATTTATTTGTCAAGTCTGTATGACTTAAGGGATGAATATTGAATATTTATAAGTGTATTCAAGCTGACTTGACATGGAAAAAGATATAAGTATAAGTTCAAGTTGTGGGATTGAAAGAGAGAAGCATGGGATTGAAAAGATAAACCAAGGAAGCGACTTGGAAGGATAGCAGAGCATCCTGAGTTGACCAAGCTACAAAGTGTTATTTAATCAAGGAGGATCAAGTGTTCAAGATAGAAAAAAGATATAAAATCAAAAATACACTTGCGTCAATGATCAAGTCATATCATTGTTACTCTCTAATAATTATAGGAGTGTAAGAAATCTTCTGATAGAGTTAGCTTAACTATTTTCCAAATCCTCTAACAAGGTGACATTTCTATATTGAAGTGTCTAAAGACCTCTAACAAGGCCACTCCTAACAGGGTGAATACATCCTTTAATAGGTCACACCTAATAGTGTGTTTTGTAACCTTTAATAGGATTGGCTCCTAACAGGGCTCACTTCAAAAGAGTGAAAAACAATAACCAATTGCAATTGGTGGTTTTTTCCAAATTGGGTTTCGATGTTAAATCCTAGTGTCATATGTGTTCATGTTATTTTCTTTATGATTCTACAACTAAGTTAATTAAGGTTAATCACATTAAATGTCTTAAGAAGTAATATTTCAATGCTTACTGAGTTGCTACAATCCATAGTGTTTGTTGAGTGATTCAGTGCTAACCGAGTTATAGTAGTATTTTTAGTTTTAGCAAAGTTTGGTTTTGATTTGTATTGGCATCTAAGGGATCTAGGATTTATTTTTGTGGTAATTGATTGACCCCTCCCCTCTTAGTTACTCCTCTTATATTTCTAGCAATTGGTTCCTTCAATTTTTCATTCTTAGACATCAAGTCATATATGGCTTCTTCTAACTTTTCAGATCTATTATATTCTTCTAGCTACCTTATAACCTCTTGACTCTAACTATGCTTTCTCATTAGCCTTTTTTTTTGGTTGGGGACATCCTGAGTTTTTCCTTCAGATCTTCAATGGTGTCCAGTGCTTATTGAAGGTGCCTTTGCAATCTAAGAGATGCCATTAGATCTTCCCTCAAGCTATTAGTTATGTCCTACTAGGGACTAAGCTCTAATAGAAATTTTTGGTCCCAATCAATACTAAGAGGGGTGGGTGAATTAGTACTAGTAATAAAATTGGTTATCCTTCTTACCATTCTAACCACACTTAATAATAGCCACTTGACCTATAATGTAATGATAAATAAAATGGGATAAAAATCAAGAATAGAAGCATTCATCAAGAGACACATTGATTTATACATGGAAAATCATAGTGAGAGGGTGAAAACCATGGTGGGAGTAATATGCCCAAGAGTCCCTCTTATGCATGTAAAGTGTTCCTTTCTTAAGAGATACAACTATTTCTTTGGGAAACACATCTTATTAGGAATGCTATAAACTGTTAGGAATACTTAATCCTATGAGAGCTACCTAGTTAGAGGATTTACAAGTCTCCTTTTGAGAGACACCTTGTAAGAAGATCTTATGAAATTTTTCCAATGAAGCTTGCCTTGTTAAAGGCTTACAAATAGATGGAATGGTAAGTAAACAATCTAAAAGTATATGATCTAATTATAGTACTATCTTTCCTTGTAGATATCATTGTGTGTCTTCTTGCTTATTTTGTGACTGTTTTTGGTCTCACCTCTTCTCATAGTTATTCAAAACAATTTTTCATTGTATCACCTTCCTCTATAACTACCTTTCCTACTAACTTGGACTTTGAAAAAATCTCTTCTCTTACTCTTCTGGTAATAGATTTATTTTTTCTATTGCCTTTGTAATACACTCTCTTCTTCTTCTCTTTTATCTTGTCTTAACTCTTACAATATCTAAATAAAATCTAAGTTCCTTTAAGCTCACTATGGTGTCAAGGCATAGTTACACATGATAATAATCCTACTTAGTTTGGAATTAAAAATTTGAATTCCATGTATATCTCATTCATAAAACACTCATGACCCCTACAACTAAGGTCTATATTGGTAGCCTTGCTAGCCTAACTATGAACCTATGTGTAGTCATTATCCTTCTTGCTTCCATTGTTTCTCTCTTTTTTCTATTAGATCTAATTTGATTATTCTACCGACTTGTCACATCCCTAGCAAATCACTTCATAAATATCTCATGATTGAATTCTCCTTACCACATCACTATTAGTGCTAGTATAGTATAACTATGCATATCGATTCACTCTTGTATTGGTTACCATGCTTCCTTGTTTAATATTTTATCATCAATCAATTTCCAATCAATGGCAACACACATATTCATTCTTTGTGACTTGTGGGGTCAATAGTATTTAACTTTTGCATCATTATTCAACACTTAATTCCTATCAAATTCTACCAAAAATATAAGAGAATACCTCTTTCTTAGTCTATTAGTGTTCTTGAACACATTTTTCAATTTCAGTTTGTAAATCACAATTAATTTCAAATAAATTACTTTCAAATACTATTAAAGTATCACAAGTTCTTGTAAGACTATAAAGTGACAAATGAACTCTTTTCACCCTTATTTACCCTTCTAAACTATTTGTTACACCACTCAACAATAAAACATTACTTTTTTACTGGTTAACACTATTTAAGTTACACCTCTTTATATGACTAGTTAGAGCTTAAATCTTTAATGTTATCACCTCAAATTCACATATGAATTTGAAAGCTAAACTTGTCATATCTAAAGAATTTAACTACATCTTAATTTTTAGATTTACATGACCACTCATACCTTTGGGGGACCGGTGTAATTTTTTCTTTTAAGTCATCACCCTAAGCCATATATTGGCATAGTTTGATGACGAGTCCACCATACCAGGTGATCATGACTAGTTCTTTGATGAAATCAATTCTTCCTTAATGACCTTTTCTTTATCCATGTATTATTCATCTCATTTTTAATTCCTTGACATCAACAATCTTATTCCCTTTCTTATCATCTAATCAATTGAATGACTAATTGTT
The DNA here is from genome assembly GCA_028749045.1 of Cupressus sempervirens. Lineage (NCBI taxonomy): Eukaryota > Viridiplantae > Streptophyta > Pinopsida > Cupressales > Cupressaceae > Cupressus > Cupressus sempervirens. Next base: position 329,965,550 of record CM053786.1, read on the forward strand.
AAACTTATATTCTCTAGAAAGGTGAGCAATCTTATGGTAGTAAAAGAATGCCATACTAGTTGACTTCAAGGATCCATAATTTTCTCTCTATGTTCTCATTATGAGATTCATTAAATATACATCCATAATTTCCACAAATTGAACATGTGACATTGAACCATCACTCCCTTCTATATGTGTTCATTGGTTTGATTGATGACCTAGTAATATTTATTTTATACCTGCAATCTTCATCTTTGTGACCATACTTTTGGAAGCATAACAATAGCCATAAATTCCACCTCCACTTGATCTAATTCTAATACTAGATCTATGTTCATATGCAACATGACCATACTTTCCACAAATATTACAATATCCAACCAAATGTATGAGACCTAGTGATTACCAGTCATCTTCTATAAACATTTGGCATATGACCATGTTAGCCCCAACTTATAATGTAATTGGTAATGCTATGAATGGATGTAAAAAGTGATATCAATTTTTATGATGTCATTGATGTCAAGTCTTAGTTGGATAGAAATTATGTTGATTCAGTAGGGTGCCATATTAGTTGATTGATGAAGAGGATTTGAAGAAAGTATGTTGATGATATAGTTGATAAGTATGGTATTCAATGGCCACTTGAATGAGTTGGACAATGATAATGTAATATTGGTTTGATTTTTTTACAATTGTGTAATATTGGAATTTAATGAGTTATTTAAGATACATTGATTGACATGGTGAAAGAAGGAATATAATCTTCATGAAGTGACTATAGTATTCATTGACCAGTTGGAAAAGTAAAGTTAAAAGTTTATTATTAATTGAGTAAGTTAAGTACTGACCAAGTGATGTTTTGATTAAGTAAAAATAGGTTTTGAAAGGACTTGAAACCTTTTACATCAAAAGGAGACAAGACTAAGAGAAACTGTGCATCAACACCAAAAGGATAAATAAGCCATAACATAAAGCCCTAAAATAATAATTAGAAGATAAAGATAGCAGAAAAATAATAGATAGAAAACAACATGATAGCTATAAGGTATTTAGTAGGACTGTAGCTTGGTCAACCAGAATGCTCATGTTCATGGTAGAATTCCTTAGCTCATTGATCTCTTTATCATCCATTATCTCAGTCTTCTTTGAATTTTCCCTTGTGCATTTTCTTAGGCCATGGTCCTCCTTCATTTCCTTTGTGCCCTAGTTCTTTCTCCCCTACTCTAGCTTATTGAAAAAAACCTTGATATTATCAGCAATACCTTTTAAAATGGAGTAGCTTTGATCAAAAATCTTCTTCAAAATATTCTCAATGCCCTCAACTATGTTGTCCAAAAGATAAATCTTTTTCTACATGTCCTTCACCATTTGATCCACAGCTCTGATTTTACCTTCAAGAAGGGGGACTTTTTTCATGATATTAGTAACATCTTCAACATTCCCAATCATATCTATAAGCTTGTTCAGATGTTGCCTTAGAGTCCTTTCACCCCTGTTGGTTTTGCTAAGTTGATAAAACTCCCTTTTGAGATCCTGCATTTTCTCCTTCATATTGTTAATGTCCTTCCTCATCTCACTAGGGTTTCCAAATGCCCTTCATAAACCCATGGTTATCTAGGAAAAAACTCTAATTTTTATTATCCTCATCCAAATTAAAATTACCTTTCTTTGCATTAGCATCATAATCATCTTTATCCTCATCCTCCCCATGATGCATATTCTTCTTACCTCTCATGTCCTTCTCATTCTTTTGAGTTAGGGGATCACCATCCAAGGAGTTGTTTATGCCTCTCTCCATTATTCTTTTGATTTCTAGTGCTTATTATGCTACGAATTGTCCCCTTGAATTTTTTTTCCCTTACTCTTCTTCCCTTTTCCCTTTGCATTCTCCTCATCGGTGTCACTCTCCTTCTCATAATCCTCCCCATTTCTTTTCTTTTTGTTTGAGGAGGATCTCCCCAAGAGTTAAATTATTTCTCTTTTTCTCCACTAGCTCCACTTCCTCCTACTTAGTTTCCCCATCATAGGCCTCATCTGATTCACTTCCCTCGGTTTCACAATCCAACGTCTTTTTGCTCAAATGGAATCTATCCACTTTCATTGATTTTAACAAACTCATAATTAGAACTATCAAACCTTCATGACAAGCATGATCCCCATCTGGGTCATTCTGAAGGGTTAAAATGGAACTCTCCAGAGAATGCCTAAGATATAATGGAAAGTTAATTCTAGCCCCTTGCCTAAAGTGATTAACTGACATAAAATGGTGGTCATAAATCTTGGTATAGCAGTCATCTATGATTATATGCTCTATCAAAGAAAATGGAACTACCCTCCAAGGTCTAAAAATACTATTAGGGAAAAAGTAGGAATTACTCAATTTTACCAACCTTTTTCTCTCCTTAGCCATCTGCAAAAATTCATCCATGGCTCTATCAGACATCTTCTGTCCCTATAGAAGTTAATCCCCTCCATTTTCAAACATGTGGCTTTGGTGATGATAACCTTTGTGATAGGAAGAAGAGCAAGTTTTTGAAGATGCCAATCAATTCCTAGGGGATGCGCTAAAAGAAAAAGAAGAAGGGCTCAATAAAGAAAGATAAGAGATGACATTACTTCAAGGCACATGTTTGAGGTTATTGAAGAAAATCTGCAAGTTTTGAGTAAGAATGAGATATTGAGAGAAGGAAATGAGAAACTAAAAAAGAAATTGAAGACTAAGAATGAATTTAATGAGAGATTAAAGAAGCTTAATGAGAGTTCAAAAAAGCTTACTAAACTACTCAATATTCAAAGGAAGTACAAAGACACAATTGGTCTTGGATACACTACACAAAGCACACTTGAAGCTAGAGAATCATCTAAATTTAGATAGGAACAACAAGATATGAAATTACATTTAAGAAATTATAGTAAGAATCTTAAAAAGCTTATTTTTTTTACTATGGAAAGTTTGGTCTATTAGATAATTGAGAGGGTGGGGGTGTGAATCCATCATGCTTAGTTATCCTACAATCCCTTCAAACACTTTAGTACCAACAACACTTCATGATTATCAAATGAATTTACTTAGTGATCTCATTCAACTTCACAATTAACACTTATAATCAAATTACTCCAAACTGTTCATTCAATATTTTTGTTATTACCAACTATCACTACTAAAACTTTACTATTATCTAGTTTTTATAGAGTTGTAGTAAAAACTAAATATCATGAAAATTAACTTGTAACATAACAACAATCATACATTTGACACTAATATTTTTAACATGGAAACCATGTAAAGTAAAGAACCACATTTGACCAGCACCCAAAATTTTCACTCTTATGAAGTGAGCTCCATTAGGATCTAACCTTGTTAAAGGTTTACTTACACATGGTTAATGTGACCCTATTGGAGGATTTACACCAAAGGATCATCTAGACCTTATCACTTCTTGATCTTGTCTAAAGAGTGGTCTTCTCTAGAGGACTTATATATACCGCTGATCAACGTTACCATATAGGATTTCATAGACTTGTTAAGTCCACTTGGCTAAGATATTTTTCTACTACAATGGTAAGAAAGTAACATTATGAATAATCTATTAGGTTTAGTACTACCTTCCTTGTTTAGATCATCTTTTTTCTTGGTCTCTTTCTAATCTCTTTCCTGTTATCTTTTTACTAAATGATTCACACCCTTTCACTTTCACTCTATTCCTTAAATTTGCTTTAATCTTCTCTTTTCTCTACTTATTTCACCTTGCTTCTTTTAGCTTCAAAAACTTTTCACTTTGATCTCCTTCCTTAATATTTGACCAATATCCAACATCCAACATCCAACTAGCACCAAAAAAATTCTCAACTACTCCTTAAATAATATTCTCTATATTGCTTCTAGATTCTTCCAATTATTGTAACGTAATCAAAATCATTGATCTCAAATTCATTGCATTGAGTAACTTCAAAAATAGAACTTCATAGAACTTTTTGTTCATCCTTATCCATCTTGAATCTCTATCATCAAATCTTCATTGTATTTTTCCAGCCATAGATCTTACTTTAACTCTCACTCTTGAACTACTCAAAGATTCATTATTTTCATCAAAAGTTAGTCTCAAATTCCATCTTCAAATCTAAATGAAAAGTTATTTTCACCAAGTAATAACAAGAAGAACAAGTTTTTGAAGATGGAATCTGAGGCCAAATTCTGATGAAAATAATGAATGTTTGAGTAGTTCAAGAGTGAGAGTCAAAGTTTGTTACAAGATCTATGGCTGGAAAAATATAATGAAGATCTAATGGTAGAGATTGAAGAAGGATAAGGATGAGTACAAAGTTCTATATAGTTCTATTTTCTAAGTGATTGAATGCAATGAATTTGAGATTAGTGATTTTGATTAAGCTACAATAATTGGAAGAATCTGGAAGCAATATAGAGAATACTATTTAAGGAGTAGTTAAGAAAGTTTTTGGTTACTGGTTGGATGCTAGATATTCATCAAATATTAAGGAACAAGGTCAAAGTGAAAAGTTGTTGAAGTTGAAAGAATCAAGTTGAATCAAGCAAAGATAAGAGAAGATAAAAGAAAATTTAAGGAATAGAGTGTAAGTGAAAGGGTGTGAATCATTTAGTAAAAAAAAACAAAGGAAAGAGATCAAAAGGAGACTAAGATAAAAGATTGTCTAAATAAGGAAGGTAATACTTAAACCTAATAGATAATTCATATAGTTACTTTCTTACCATTGTAGCAAAAAAAAATCTTAACTAAGTGGACCTAACAAGTCTGTGAAATATTATATGGTAACATCAATTAGTGGTGTTTATAAGCCCTCTAGAGAAGGCCACTCTTTAGACAAGATCAAGAAGTGATAAGGTCTAGATGATCCTTTGGTGTAAATCCTCTAACAAGGTCACATTAGCCATGTATAAGTAAACCTCAAACAAGGTTGGATCCTAGTGGAGCTCACTTCATAAGAGTGAAAATTTTGGGTTTCCAATCATAGGTGGTTCATCCCTTTACATGGTTTCACGTTAATAATCTTAGTGTCAAATGTCAAATGTGTGATTGTTGTTATGTTACAATTTAATTTATATGATATTTAGTTTTTACTACAGATTTGTAACAAATAGATAACAATAAATTATTACTAGTGATAGTTGGTAATTTCAAAAATACTGAATGAATAGTTTGGAGTAATTTGATTATAAGTGTTAATTGTGAAGTCGAATGAGATTACTAAGTAAATGCATTTGATGATCATGAAGTGTTGTTCATGCTAGAGTGTTTGAAGAGAATGTAAGATAACTATACAAAATGGATTCAACCTCCCCCCCCCCACCCTTCAATTATCTAACAAACCAAACTTTCCATAGTAAAAAAAAATTAAGATTTTTAGGATTCTTACTAGTATTTCTTAAATGTACTTTCATTTTTTGTTGTGCCTATTTGAATTTAGATGATTCTCCATCTTCAAGTGTGCTTTGTGTAGTGTATCCAAGACCAATTGTATCTTTCTACTTCCTTTGACTATTGACTCATTCAATAAGCTTCTGTGAACTCTCATTAAATTCATTCTTAGTCTTCAATTTCTTTTACAATTTCTCATTTTCTTCTCTCAATATCTGATTCTTACTCAAAACTTGTAGATTTTCTTCAACAATATCCAACATGTGCCTTTCAAGTAATATCATCTCCTATCTTTCTTTATTGAGCCCTTCTTTTTCTTTCAGTGCTTTTCATAGAAATTTCTTGGCATCTTTACCAAACTTCCTTGCATCTTCAACAATTCTTTATCCTTCAAGGTTTTCACAGACACACACACACTAATAGCCTAACATTCAAGTTCCTTTCTTAGTGTTTTGATGTCCTTGGTAATTTTTTCATTGTCATTCATCAGATATGTGATTGCCTCTTATGACTCTTCAGATCTACTAGATTTTGATAAGTTCTCAATGATGGATTGATTTTCACTCAATTATTAACTCAATTCTTTTCTTTTTTAAAGATAATTCTTTAGTCTATTACTCAGTTCCCTAATGATGTTATTTGTATCTTCAAATTTTCTTTCATACTTGTATTTCTCCATGTTTCCTTTTGAAGATATTTTCCTCAAGCAATTAAGCTTCTTTCCTAGAGGACCAAAACTCTGCTACTAATTATTGGTATTTAGAAGTACTCATAGAGGGGCAATGAATCAATATGAACATGTAGCCTACTAATTCAACTGCTAGTCAAATAAACCTTAAAAACAACTTTAAAAACATAAAACAAATAACTAATACAAAAATATTAAAATCAAATAACATCAAACATCCACATAATCATCACACATGACATAATTACTTTTATACATGGAAACCCTTGACTAGAAGGATAAAAACATGATGGGGATTACACCTACAATCCCTTCACTATATTGAATGGTTTTATCTTGTTAGGAGCTAAAAATACTCCTTTTGAGGTTTCACCCTATTTGTAGTGATCTATACATTGTTAGGAGTACAATTAGACCTATTAAGATCTACCCCACTAGAGGATTTAGAAATCCTTATAAGGTCCACCCACTTAAGGGATTTCCCTTTATACATCTATTAGAGGAAAACAAGTTAACTAATCTAGATGTAGCACTCCTTTCTTGATATATCCAATCTATCCTTGGAACTCTAACTATATTCTATGGTCAATCTCTTATTTCTTCTTCGACCTCAACCCTAGCACATCTAAATCTCTTGATCGAATTCATCCAAACTTCATCACAACTTCACACTCAACAATACTAAGAACAATGTGGAGCTTGGTGATGGAAACCATAAAAAGGACTCCAAGTTGACCACCTAGTAGAAAAAAAAAATTATTGATTCCATGAATGTGGAAGGGACTTTGAGAGGAGTGTTGGAGAAGAAAATGTGTGCCCTTATTTCTAGATCAAAAAAGATAGAGGATACCCTTAAAAAGATTCTTGAGAATAGCCTCAAAATTATGAGATTCTTAGTGGAAATATGAATACCTTGACCATAAATATGGAAGGAAACAAGGAGAAGAGGGAAGTCATTATTGTTGTTGATAAGGAATAGGAAGAGTTGTTAGGACCAAGAAAGAGAACTAGAGCCAACAAGAGAGAATTGGTTATTATAACAAAACTGGATGAATTTGAGGACCTATGGAAAGTGGTTGACAAGATGATTGGGCTTAGGGATGAGGTGGCTAGTACTATCAAGGAGATGGTCTAATTTATCTGGTTCTACTCTCTATAGTTTATTTTCTACCATTTATCTTTAGGTCTTAGTTTCTACTAGTTTTTTGCTAGCCTACTAACCTTGTGGGTGCTAGTATTTTATTTTTTCCATCACTTTATCTATTCTAGAACTAATTTATATATCTTAATGTATGATGATGTAAAGGGTTTTGGGTCCCTCTAAAACTTGGTTTTCCCATAATAAAAAGCAATACCAAGAATAATCCTTTATAGTAATACCACCTTTCCCACTTAATCTTTGTCATTCATTCAAATTTCATCCTTAACATTCATTTCACAATATCTTGGTATCAGATAACATTTTCCTTGACCACATCAATCCATATTTGAGTTTTTTAGACGACTAAGGGGGGGCGTGGTGAATCAATTATGTCTAGTTATCTCACAATCCCTTCAAATATTTTATCACCATCAAAGAAACATAAAAATCAACAACAAAAACTTCAACACATCCAATCACTATGCAAACACATCAAACATAAAACTTAACTCGTACATCAAGTTCTTATGAAACTATTATCAAATTGTTCCTTGCATTACCATTTGTCAGTAAATTTCTAGTTATTACTAAGCTTTAGTAAATTATAAAACATGTAAATCAACTTGCAACAAATAACATTTATACAATCTTGACACCAATATTTAACATGGAAACCTTGTTAAGGGAAAAACCACTTGGGACTGACAACTCAAAATTTTCATTATTCCAAAGTGATCTCTATTAGGATACTACCTTGTTATAGGTTACATACACTTTGTTAAAATGGCTTTAATTTTTTTAGAGGATTTCACAGAAAGATCATTTAGAACTTATCACTCTCTGTCTAGGACCAAAAAGAGTGGCCTAATTTAAAGGACTTACAAACACCACTAATCAATGTTACCATATAGGATTCCATAGACTTGTTAGGTCCACTTAGTGCTCTAAGATTTTTTTCTACAATGGTTAAACAATAATAGTATAAAATCATTTGTTAATAATAGCAACTACCTTTGCTTGATCAGATCTCAATTCTTGCACTTTCTTTATCTTTTGTCCACTTGGTGGATTCTAACTTTCACAAACTATTCTTTTTGTCTTCTCTCTTCTATACTTGGTTCACTTGGCTCTTTCGCCTTCATAAAATTTGCATTCCACAATAACCTTCAACCAGTTCTCCAACTACAGAAACAACTTCAAACTAGCTCCATAGATTAGCAATATCATCATAACAAAATCATCAAACTAAACTATCATTTTCTCCTCCTTATATATATTTCTCAATGCTTCCAAATCCTTCCATTTTTTTCCACTTAATTAGAATCATTGATCTTAGCTTTATAGTTGAATTCCTTCATATAATGGATTTAGGCACATAGAAAATATAAATTTACAAAAGAACTTTGTGTCCATCCTTATCCTTCTTCAAATTGCTTTGTTGGATCCTTCTTGATTTTTCTCCATCTTTGACCTTGCAATAAACTTTGACTCTCAAATTAGGCCTTCTCAAACTTCCCAAATTTCTTTCAAAAGTCAACCTTAGACTCCAATTTCTCAAACTTGTTCATTTGATTGTCACTCGATAAACATTACACTTACTCAGGCAACATATAACTCAAATAATACTGACTTTCTTGGGAAACACTGTGTTTTTCATTCCTCTTGCAATCTCTCAAGCAATACTATCGTTACTCGGTGAATATAGTCTCTCTTCATCAACCTTGTGACTCAGTTAAGCTTGTGATCCTCAACACTTCTCAACAATACAATGACCATTGTCCAACTCATTCAAGTACCCATTGAATACCTTAAATATGAACTCTATATTCATAATACTTTCTTGAAATCCTCTTCATCAATCAAATTATATGGTACTTTCTTGAGTTAGCATAATGTCTAGTCAATTAAGACATTAACATCAATAACAATATAAAAATTAATATGACTCTTTTGCATACATTCATAGAATCATCAATTATAATATCAATTGGGACTAACAATCTCCCCCTTTGGCATGGATGACGAAACATAACATAACATTTCACATTACAAAACATTACATAAGATGATCAAATAAATGCATTGTCGATAACACAACTTGGAAATTTTGGTTCTTCAAACTAATACTCGGTTTGTATCTTAAGCAACAAAAAAACTTGAATTGTATTCCCCCTTTGAGTATGATCTCTTGTTCAAGTTCATCATATTCTCCTTCTTTCAAGATATTCTCCCCCTTTTGGGTATAATCTCCCCCTTTCATTCTTTTTTGGTTATATTCTCCCCCTTCTTTGGGCATATTAAAAATTTGGTATATTAAGTTATTCTCCCTCTTTGACAACAATGCCAAAGGTCATTATAAATTTTGATGTGAAACTTATTAAACCTTTTAATCACCCCTGTACCTTGCATGTACATATTATATCAGATTCATCACAATGAACTTCACAACTTTAAAAATATTACTAAAGTGTGAACACTTTTGTGTCAACTCCATAAGATATTTCATTTCATTAATGAATTGATGTAGCAAGAAGCTTCACCTAGTAATTTTGGATAGGGGCAAGACCCCTAGTTTACTTCTTAGATACTCAAAAGAATCTTTAGGAAAAGTCTTGGTAAATATATGAATAATTCGCTCCCTAGACTCTACATACTCAAGCCTCACTTTATTTTGTTGGATTTCCTCCCTAAACTAATGATACTTGATAAATATGTGCTCTGTCTTTGCATGCATTGCCAATTTTTTTAATATATTTATAGCAATTGTGTTATCATAGTAAATAGTGTTAGGCTCGATTACTTCTTCTTGCATTCCTTCCAAAAAAAATTTGATCCATACAATATTTGAATAATTAATTTTAATATAAACATATTCAACTTTAGTAGTAGATTGTGAGATACAACTTTGTTTCTTTCTTAATGTGATCAACTTTTTTCCTAAGGAAAATGCTCCTCCACTTGTGCTTTTTCTGTCATTAACATTTCCACCCTAATCAAAATTTGTATAGACTTTAAGATTAAAGTCATCATCTTGTTTATACAATAGACCATAATCTTCAATTCCTTTGAGATATTTGAATATCCTTTTCATAGCAGTCAAATGTGTTTCCTTTGGATTAGATGAAAACCTTGTAACTATTCCAACAACTGGGGCAATGTTCGGTCTACTTTGTACAAATATTGTATCTTTTCAATCATAGATCTATATTACGTTTGGTCAATCTCACCAGTATTATCTTCCTTTGACAATTTCACTCCAGTCACCATAGGTGTATCGACTAGTTTTGACTCATCCATTCCAAATATTTTCAAGATTTCCTTCAGATACTTAGATTGAGTGACATAGATGTTTTTGGGTGTTTGACAGACTTGTAAACTAATGAATTTTTTTAATCTCGTCAAACATTTAAATTTAAAATTTAGTACTCATTTTATTAGCAAATGACTTACTCAAGATATCATTTCCTCCAAATATTATGTCATCAACAAATATTTCAGCAATCAACACCATATCTTGTGCTTCACTCTTCAAATACAAATCACTATTTTCACTTGTTCTAGCAAATCCTATCTTAATAAGATAAGAGTGTAACCTTTCATACCATTCTCTTGGGGCTTGTTTCAGTCCATACAATGCTTGGCTCAATTTTCAGACCATGTCCTTCTTTCCAAGTTCAACAAATCTTTCTGGTTGTTCAATGTAGACTTCCTCTTCAAGTATTCCATTGAAAAATGCAAATTTAACATCCATTTGATATACCTTGAATTTCTTGTATGTAGCATAAGCCAATAGAGTTCTTACTCCTTTCAATCTTGTAATAGGTGCAAAAGTCTCACCATATTCAATTCCTTCTTCTTGGGCATAACCTTTGCAAACTAGTATAGCCTTGTTTCTTACCACTTTTGCATTCTCATTCAATTTATTTATGAAAATCCACTTGGTTCCAATTAGATTATTATCAATAGGTCTTGGTTCAAGTTTTCATGTGTTATTCTTCTTAATTTGATTAATCTTCTCAATGGTAGCATTAATCCAACATCCATCATTCAATGTAGCTTCAATTGATCTAGGCTCAAAATTAGTAAGTAAACACATACCTTCTCTTATTTTGCTTCTTTTTTGTACTCCTACACTTCTATATTCAATTATTTTTTCAGGAGAATGGTTCTTTCTCACATATTTGACTAATACTGGTTGATTTCTTAGATTCTCAACATTTCCTTTGCTTGTTGGGAGTTTAGCTTCCTACTCAAGTTGTATTGTTTGGTGCTTGAGTGTAACTATCTGATGTTTGGACACAACTATCTATGACTTGGGTGTTATTGTCTGGTGCTCAGTAAGCCTATGTTGTAACTTAAGTAGAGTATCTACAGAATCACCATAGACATAAACAAACTTATTTTAATCATCTAGTTCCTTCTTGTTTTCCAAATCATTCTTTTCTACAAACTCTTCAAATCTTACATTTGTACTTTCAATCTTCTTGTTAGTAGTCTTGTTCTAACATTTATTATTTTTTCTCATAGATGAATATCCTAGTAATATACCTTCATCTCCTTTAGAAGTTTACCATTCCTAGTATCCTTTTGAATATAACATCTACTTCCAAATATTTTGAAATAACTTACATTAGGAGTATGACCATATCATACCTCATACGATGTCTTGTTTGTTCCTTTCTTCAATTGAACTCGATTGAGTGTGTAAATAGAAGTACTGATTGCTTCTCTCTAGAATATCTAAAAGAAATCCCTCTTAATCATTAATGTCTTTACACAATCCATGATTGATCTATTTCTCCTTTTAGAAATATCATTCTATTGTGAACTCCTTGGAACAAATAACTATATTTTTATACCATTCTCAACATAAAATTTAGTGAATTCAACATATATAAATTTGTTGGAATTTTTTTTAGTGCTTCCCTTGAGATTCATGACAAGGGTTTAACCACATCTTGTGTACTATAATTTGAGTGGTTATATTAGGCATTGATAGGTCATTCTTTTGGTGCAATGACAACCCCATTCTAACAAGTGATATTAGAGCTTGGTCACATGTTTGAATCCTCAGACCCTCAGGTAATGTTGAGGGGGGGATTCTTGGAAATTTGTTTAGCACTCCCCTCAAGATTCATGACAAGGGATTAACTATCTCTTGTGTAATATAAGTTGAGTGGTTGTATTAGGCATTTATAGATCGATCTTTTGGCGTAATAGGAACTCCATTCTAACAAAACTCACTACTTCTATTAGATCTTAAAAATTTTAAAGATTTTCTAGTTTCCCTTTCAACTCTTTCTTTGTACCATATAAACATATCAAAAGCATTTTTTTTCACTTTCATAAATATCATAGTCACCATCCTCAAAGAATCATACACAAAAAATACAATTTATCTATCACCATAATAACTACTAAGTCCAATTGGACCTCATAAATTAGTATGCATCAATTCCAAAATATCATTGGAAGTGTGTGAATTTCTTGAAAGACTAGACTTTATCATCTTACTGATATGACATTCTTTTCACATAGAATCATTAGGTTTTTACAAATTCGGTAATCCTCTTACTCTTTTCTTTCTACTATTTTTTCCCATATTTTCAAAGTTTACCTAACACAACCTTTTATGCCATAACCACACATCCTCAATTCTTGAAAATAAATATGTATCAACCATAGGATCAAGGTAAAATAATTTACCTTTCATTTGTAGTCATATTCTGATAACATTAGGTTCATCATCAAAGTGTTTGACCTTCCCTTTCTCAAATTCTAGCTTGTGAATTGATGTATTCAATTGTACAACACTCAATAGATTATATTTGAGTCCTTAAGCCCAATATGCACCATCACATTTGATCTTATAATTCAACATAAAGATCCTTTACAAATTACCTTTCATCGAGTGTAAAACATCACTACAAAACTTAACAGTTCCACCATCATCAATTTCTTCAAAAATTTCAAACTTATATCAAAATTCATATGATGTGAACAACCACTAACAATAATCCAAAAATCATTCTTTATAACATGTGAAATAAGGGCAGTTTCCTTGATTCCAACACAAACCATTTCAATTTCTTTCTTGTCATCATCAAAACTTGTCTCGGTGTCCTCTTCTTCAACAATGTAGCATAACATTTTTCCTTTGTGTTTCTAATATTTTTTCTATTTGTACTTGTAATCTTTCTTGTCATTTCTATCATTTCTCTCAGATTTTCCTTGGTTAGGATATTTAGTAGCAAAGTGACCAACCTCATTACATTTGAAATAGATCAAGGGAAACTTACCTTTGTATTTACCTTTACCTTTTGATAACCTTCTTGCAAGTAAAACTTCAATATCATCAATATTATCTTTAGTTTTAGACTTACTTTCTTCATTGGCATTCTTCTCTTTCTTTGGATTATTTTTGAAATATAAAGTGATCAAAACAAGGGGGTTAGCCCTTACAAACAAAATGCTAGCAACCAACACACTACTAACAAAAACAAGTAGGGGACATCACTACAATAGAGAACTACACTAACAATCAAGAAACTACTAGCTAGTAGAGAATTAACCAAACTAAATTAATAGCTATATTACTAAGCATACTATGATTGTTCAAAGCATAAATTGTTGGCATAAGCAAACCAACCCATCCCAGAAACATCACACTACCATTTACATCTATTAGAGTAACATCTATTCTAGTGTTGAAAACTATATTACTAATTATACTCTTAAAGTTTAGAATATAAAACTGTTGGCATAAATAAGCCAACCTAAGTTTGAGTAACAACTGTAAACTAGCAAACTAGATAGCAGCCAAAATAATAATAATAATAACCAAGGTCATAATACCCTCAATGGTTAACATATTATTTTTCATCCTTGTCCTTTCCTTTCCGAACCAAAAGCTGTTGGCATTATGATACATTTTTGTCATTAGTTACAACACTTATTGGATTTTGAATGCTTACCGAGCTCTCACCGAACATTCCTTTGTAAGCCAACCGTTACCTAGTTCTCAGTGTTTACCGAATGATCGAGGTGAACAAAGAAGTCAGTGTTTACTGAGTGATCGAGGTGAACAAAGCAGCCAGTGTTTACCGAGTGTTCAAGGTAAAGAAAGGAATCAGTTTTGACCGAGTGAAGATGTACTTAGTATTGATCGAGAACTTCGTGATAACTGAGCTCCTGAGGTTATCAAGGAAATTAATTTTACCGAGCTCAGACGGTTATCAAGGAAACTAACTATCACCAAGTCACAAGGTTCTACCGAGTGTTTCCTTTGATCACCGAGCTACAGTTTAGATAGAAGTGTTCACCGAGTGACATCTCTTCTACCGAGTCTCCAGTGGTTACCGGGTTCAGAACTACTCGAAGTGTTTAGTATGGACCGTGCCTTCACTTCTACTGAGTGCATGACGATGCCGAGTAACGCAGTGGACGTCGAGTATCAGAAGGACATCGAGTCAGTTCAGTGAACCCGAGTTTTTACCTTGGGCTGACTTTGTATAGAGATTTGCACATGTTGTTTTGGCCGACCTTGCATGTATTGTTTATTTGGATGGTATATATATGCAATGTATTGTATCATTCAAATATAATGGTAATAGTAATGGTAATGAATGAAAAATGCAAAAGTGTGAAAGAAATACATGCGTGCGAAAGTATGTGTGCTGAGTTGTGAAGGTATTCAGCAAGGTCAAGTTTTGGAGCAGAAAAGTTTTATCTATCACATCAAGGTGAATCAGAGCATAGCGGATCTTATCAGCAATCAGTTGTAATCAGATCCATTGTTTCATTCTAACAGGTGAATCAATTTTTGTAAATCCTTTAACAAGGTAGACTTAACAGTCTTTTGTAAATCTCCTAACAGAGTACATACTTTATTATATGTTTGTAAATCCTTTAACAAGGTGGATCTAGCAATCCTTTGTGCTCCTAACAGGGCAAATCACCAGAAGTGGTCATTGTAAGCCTTAACCGACCAACTTCATACTGCAGTAACGAAGCTTTGTGGGTTTCATCCCCACCCCAATTTTACTTTCTATTGGAAGGTTTCTGGGTCACCAAATCTGTGTGTTCAAGTGTTGCAAATGATTTTGTTTCATGCTTACAGTAGGTTACTTGGATGAATGGTGAATATATCAGTATGCAATTTTATTGTTTGAAATTTTAAAAGTTACTGATTCACCCCTCCCCTCTCAGTAACTTGTCATATCTTGAATATTTCCAACAATTGGTATCAGAGCAATAAGGTTCTCAAGATAAAAGTTTCACAGCTTGAGCAAAGATCAAGGACAATGGAGATATTCAGACTTGACAAAACTATTGAGAATGAAAAGCTAGATCTGAAAATGGTCATGGCTCAACTCAATGAAGCAAAAGAGCATCTTTCACAATCCTTGAAAAGAAGAAAAGAACTTGCAAGGCAAATGAATGACCATCAGTATGTTGAAGAAAAGATTGAAGATCTCTCACCATCAAGTAGTTCAAATGAAGCTGACAAAGCAATCAAAGAACTTTTAGAAAAGAATGGATCTCTGCAGGAAGAAGTAAGAAAGCTCAAAAGGGAACAAGAAATCCAGTCCATCAGGCTATGTGAAATCTTGGAGCAAAGGAACAAGGCAGCTGAAGACTTAGAGGTAAGGAATAATCAATCCTCTCAGCTTGAAAATCTTGTAACTCAATTATCTAATGCAAATGAAGAAATTATGAATCTAAGATCTAAGAATGAGAATTTGAGAAATGACTTAATTACTGAAAGGCAAATCAATGCAAGCTTACAAAGTGATCTAATCTCTGAAAAACAAGTCAATGAGAGAATGGTAAAATCTCAAAAGGACATGGATCAATTGAATCTGCAAAATGAAGAAAACTTTCATAAACAAAATGGTAAAGCAGGCCTTGGATATAAGGAAGAAGGTGAATCCTCCAAATAGGGTACTCAAAAGAATCAAAAACCTACTTGCAGCCACTGTGGTAAGTTAGGTCATACATCTAACAAATGTTGGAGCAATGGAAAAGTCAAATTTAATGGAAAGTGCTACAATTGCAATCAGCATGGACACAAAGCCAATGAATGCAAAGAGAAACCGAAATTTGAAGGTAAATGTCACAAATGCCAAAAGCAAGGTCATAAGGCATCACAATGCAAATCCAAATCATTTAATCCAGCTGAACAACTTGTCAAAGCAATATTTGGTTGGGACTACAACACTTGGTGCAGATGTCATTATTGTGGAGAATATGGTCATACTGGCATAAACTGTGCAAGCCATCACCTAAGAAAAAGGGATACCACCGTAAGATGTTATACATGTACAGAACTTGGTCATATATCTAAAAACTGCATGAACATAAAGAAAGTCGAGGATGAGAAGAAAATCAAAGTAGACAATATTCGGAAGCAAATGAAGCAGCAATGGATTCCTAAGTCTACCGAGCCAGATAATTCAAGTGATGGAATGGTCACTCAAGAAGTGAGTGACTCTACCATTTCCAATTAAGACTCATCAGGATAAGACCAGGACTGTATCTACAAAGCAATATCCTAAGCAATCCTAGAATGAAAATATGATCAAATCAGTATTTCAGATACATCAGGATCATGGTCGGTACATGACCTTACCGAGCTCAGTCGGGTGCAATAAGGCTTCTTTCACCAAGTTGCACTTACCGAGCATGGTTGGTTCTTCTCTTACCGAGTTAAGGTTGGTTTAACCTATTTTCTTTTGGTCACTGAGTTGCAAAGTTTAAGCCGAGCTAGTGGATGACAGTCTGTCGATCACAGCTACCTCCGTACTAAACATTAATGGTGAATTTTTCATCAAAAGGGAAGATTTTGACCTCATTTTTTCACCGCGAATTCGAGATCTACACACAAAAAAAAGGGGCTTTCAAGTGAGTTCAAGCGATTTGAAGAGATTTTCCAGCGAAGTATTCTTACGAAACCTTTTCACTCACCAAGCAGCAATGGCATCCACAAGCACCAGCAACAGCAAGGCGAAGAAGGGTTCTGAAATGCTTGTGAAGGGAACAGAATGGAAGGCACCTACGTTCAAGCTCGTTCCTGCCATCGCTGAATCACTCAATCCCAATGGATCTCAATCACAGATTCCACCCAAGGTACTCCTTGTGAATGACATTCACACTCATTTTAAGTGTGCTATTCAAGAAATAGGGACATTGGACATGGATAATGCCCTAGCGGAGTTATGTGTAAATGGTTCTCTCAAAATTGAGCACAAGCATTTGGAAACTAAAGGTTTGACTCACATCGCGCATATGCCTAGAAACTTCCAAACCAAATGGATTAGGTATATCTTGAGTCGAGTGTATAATGGTCAGTTGTGGTTGGAACAACCCGTTTTGATAACCAAGAAGATGATTCACAAAATCACGGGTCTCCCGATGCTCAGCAAAGCCAAACCACCAAAACCCTAGGACGGGATGAGTTACAGAGGCAAACCCTAGCCGAGTGGGATGGTAGAGGTTTGAAGGTTAACACTATAACAGATCCGAAACTAAGATTTGGCATACATATTATTGCATATAAGTCATATAGTTCCAGCAGGTTAAATAGTGTACCATGTGAAGCTGTGGATTTGGCCCTGAAAATTGTAAAGAAGAATCTTGAGTTTGATCTGTCAGAAGTAATGTTGAAGCAGTTAAACAAGAACATGGACAGTATAAGGACATCGAAGAATAACCCCTGTAAATTTGGATCTCTGTTAATATGTTTACTATTTTATGTACAAAAATTCTTTCCATCAAAGGGAACCGTAGAATGGAGAAAAGATGTCCCAATTTTGTATCAGATTAAAGAGTTTATAGCAAAGATGGGAGAAAATTTTGATAGTATCATGGATAACTATTTTGAAGACTTTAAGGAGAGGATGAATAACCGATTCAGAATTCCTCCTAGGCTTGTTGAAGAATATAAAGATGACCTGCAGTGAAAATTTAGAGAAGGAGTAGAACCCCTCCTTTAAAGATTTGACCATTTTTTCTAGTTTTTCCTTCTTCTCATTTTGTTCCTCCTCTTCCTCCTCATATTTTTTTCCATCATTTTTATACACCTCTTTAGTTTTTGTCAAGGGCTAGCTCTCATCATGCAAAACCTAAGGGTTAGTAAAAACATTGATTTTTTCCTTATCGAAGAGGATATGGTGATAGGGGAGGTGTCCACTTTACTATTGTCCTCACAAAAGGTAATAGGTTGCATTGTAAAGCTCGTTGACACATGTGTGGTCTTAGTGGTATTGACATTACCAGTAGACACCTAGGTATTACGAATAGACACCTAGGTATTATCAATAGAGTTTTCACTTTTTTCTTTCTCCTCATTCCCCTTTTCTCTCTTGGAGTCAAAATGTTTTTCCTCCTCTAGTTCTCTTTCATTATTTTCAGAACTCTCCTCCTCTACCTCGTCAACCCTATATCTATTAACTTTTGTCTATACCTTGCTATGTTTTTGCAAGCCTTTCCGACCTTCTCCTATCCTTTCCACCTCCTTCCTCTTCCAACTCCTCAGTTTCCACCTCTACTAGTTTTTCAATTTGGATTTTTTTACTACCCTTTTGTTCAATAATCAGTTCTAGGTTTTTCTTTCTCTTATTTTTCTCTCCTAGGGGAAGGGTGCAGAGTGTGGATTTTGATACCAGTCTTGGTACTTAGTGGGGAATTCTAGTGGTGGCACTATACCAAAATGTCATGCCATAAATTTCAACAGAAGAACACAACCAATTTTTTTGTTTCTCATAAAATACATTAAATTTTCTTGATTAGCTAAATGATTTTGTGTGCATTATGAAGGGAGATTATACTCATATTGGGTTGCGGTTATACTTGACTGTTACTCTGTATAATTAAAAGTGTGAGTTTCATTTTAGGTTTATAGTTTACGATGAAGCTTCAATAATTAACTAACTGAATTTGTCGATCAGATTAAAGGATACACTATCTGTATTTAAACTTGGAGTTGTTAGGGTTCGTTGATGGATCAAAAGGCTTTACTCGAAAAGTGAAGTTATGAGCCCTTATTCTTTTGCACTCAAACCAGGACACTCTGATGGGCAAATGTGATTCATCTTATGTGAATGTAATAGTGATAGCACAGAGGATTGCAATGAGAGGATGAAACATTAATCAATATGTTTCCATCGGTATTTGGGTTATCATTATATTAATTATTATTTTACGTACTATTATGAGTTAACTAGTTGTATAGTTTTAACTTAAAAGCACCTATACCTCCTATTCCTAGTTACATCCTCCCTAAATGCTAACATTATTATTATTTAATATTAAATCAAGCTACTATACTTGGCATTATTGTGCAAATATTAACCCGATCATATCACCGTCCAATCCCATACCTCAGAACATCATTAATTATGGCTAGGAACGATGGCAATAGCCAAGAAATTATTTATTGGCATCTCCAAAATTAAGTGTCCTACTTGTTTATCTTGTCTATACTACTCTTGACCATAATAACCACTAAATAATATAATATATCCAAATATTATAATGCGGGGTAGAGGGCAAGATGGAACTAGTAGAGTCTAAAAATCAGGCACTGGTGGATGATGGTAAAATTATTACCCTTATTTCTCTTCTCCCTAACATCACTAATCATATCCTTAAGGGAATACAATAGAAAGAACAGAATAGAAATGAAGTCTCAATTTCTAAAATAGTTCAAGAGGGGGAAGTGATAATAATAGTAAACTCCAAACCCACCTTCAAGTGTGAGGTACTCCACTAACACCAGACAGACATTTTTTGATCGAGCTGGTAGCTTATCCCTTCATAAGCCTCCTCTAAAGTGAACAAGTTCTTCATCTTCTATAAAAAAAACTATTCATGTTGGCCTCATCCCCCACTTTCGTAACCTTCTTCCATTTCTTCAAATTCATGGACAACCCAGTAGCCATTGCAATAACATCCTCATTAACTTGGAACATAATACCACTTATGGTGACCCTATGGTCATTCCACTCATTTAAAAATTGAAGAGAAAAAATTTTGTCATACCTTGTCATTGCCTACATATAAAGAAGAAATCCCCCTTCTTTTAATAGGAACTAGGTTGCCATCCTATCTTTGAAATTTTCTATCTTTTTTGGCTCCAAACGATTCAAATCTCCACTCATTTCTTCCCCACTAATTCTTGATCCACCAACTTTAGTAATTTGCATTTGAACCTTCTTGTCGTCAATCTTTCTATCAACAATGATATTATTAAACATCAATAGGTCAAAAATGATGCAAATAACCTTTATAGGGTCTTTAAACTTCCTGCAAGCAATTTTTTGGGTCGCTTCAAAATCCCATTCATTTTCATTATGGAATTTGTGTATATTTAGCATCATTACTCTACCATCCCTGAAATATCTGACAACATCCATAATTATATCTTTCATACTTTCAAAAAGGAAATAATTTAAATTTCACATTATGTTACCATAATGGTGAAGTAAATCATGTCTCAAATTGTAACTATTTATTATCCAATCTGTATGATGGTGTCTCATCATCTTTTCCCTTATTCTTTTTATTAAATTTAGCAAATTTTGCCTTCCTAGATATAATATTGCCAAAATTGGCACTGATCTTTATTTGTCTAGCCATGCTTAATTTTTGTCCTCCCCCCCTTTCCTTGCAAATTAAAGTCTTAGTTTCCTCCTTTAGAAGATCCATGCTTCTCCAACATGTGATTTCCTTTAGTTCAAACCCCATGGTAGCCGCAACATCTGCCACCATATTACCTTCCCTATATATGTTTTGCAACTATATTTTTTCCATCCCATCTATGATAAGTCTAATATCTATGATGATATTCTAGATATTCCAGCTGGGCTTAGAAGTTCCCTTCACTGTTAATTTGGAGTCTCCTTTTGTAGTTATTTCATTTATTTGCATTTCACTAATTAATTTTAGACTCCAAAGAAGAGCCATCGCTTCAACCAAATTATTACTTCCTCCACCAACATTCCCAAAGTAGACTAGTAGCACATCACCATTTCCATTCCTTAGCACTCTACCCACTACCCCTATTCCCTTTCTTGTAGCACCATCAAAGTTTAGCTTAAGCTATGTTATTTTTGGTGGTTTCCATCTTGTCTTCTACCTCTTTATAACCTTAGAATTATCAAATTGATTAAAATTCCATTGAATACCCAACTTTTCTACTTTCTTTGGATTGTTGATGGTTAGTGAAGACTTAAAATAATTTCCAATTGTAACCATATTTTTGACATAATTTCTCAACTCAAATGAAATCAACTAACCAACTAGACCATCAAGAGTCATATCATTATCAGGCATAGCTCATGCTTCTTTAATGCTAAAAATTTGATAGCATAAATAGGCAAAAGAGTTCTCAAGATTTCACTTACAATTTTAAACTCCAAGATTTGTCCTCTAGTAGCTCTTATTGCACTTATAACATCCTTGATTTGGTTCACACACTATGCAACATTTTCACCTTTTTTCATTCTCACATCATCATACTTACCTCTCAAGATTTCAACTTTAGCTCTTCTTACATTGTCATCTCATCCATAGACTAGCTTCAATTTATCCCACATTTTCTTTGTAGCGGTACAATTCTTAACATCATCAAGTTCAACATTAGTGAGAGAAGATTCAATATCAATCATCGTACTTGTTGTGGTTTTACAAGACCCCCCCAATTTTAGAGTTTGAAAATGGGGGCCTCCCCCCCTTTTTTTGATTTGTAGACATGCAAGTCTTTCCTTCAAAATAGGGCGACACTCTATGTGCCTCATAGAATAAGATTCTTATAGTCCTTTGTCAAAGTCCTGTTGATCATTTTTGTCCAAGATTGGGTTATCCAGGAGTTAGATTGTTTTTAGTACCTTAAAGTGTGCACTTGTGCACTATGTGCACATGCACACCTTTCTAAGGTGTGCAGGTTGCACCCTTTCTTCCAACTCCCCACATGCACACCTTGTGCACCCCTACTAACTAGGAAACTCTACCTTCAAAGAAAAAAGTAAGAAAAATGTGTACATGCATAGATTCTACATCCACACAATTGTGCTAGGTGCACTAGTGTGCAATTGTGCCTTTTGTTAGTTTTTGCCATTTTTGTCTATTTTTCGTCAGTTGGGTCTAGTCAATTTTTTCATTTTTACCCCCTAGTACCATTATAATGATGGTTTTATTTTGTGTAGGTCATCATGGCATCCTCATCATTCGTAGCACAAAATATTACCATGGTATTGCATGTGCATATTCAACACAGGCACCTTGAGATTTCAAATAGAAGAAGCAAGAGTTCAAGAGTTCAAGTCTATGACAATATTGAACTATAGAGACGACATTAATCATCAAAAATAAGTACATAAGAGTTCTCCCAAATGTTGTCTCAAAAAAACCCAAAAGTCATTTTCAAAACTGGGAACTTTTATTTTTGGGTGAATTGAGCACCTTACACACTTCCCTAAAGCTGTGCAAGTGCATAAGTGTGAAGATGTGCATGTGTGAAGGTGTGAAGCTACACAATTCTAAATTCTTGAAGACGTCTAAGGTCCCAAAGATGCTAAAGTGTGCAAGTGCATAATTTTACAAGTTTTGAAGAAGAAAGTGCATAGGTGCACAAATGGGCCTAAATCATCAAAAAGAGAAAAATAAGTACACAAGAGTGGTCCAAGACCTCATTTGAGAAAAACCTAGAAATAATTTTTAAAATTGAGAACTTTGATTTTTAGATGAATTAAGCACCTTGTGTAGTTCCCTGAAAGTGTGTAGGTGCACAATTTGAAGATATGGTGAATGAATTTTCATCAAGGTGCACTTTTTGTAGGTATGCTTCCTAGAGGTGCACTAAATTAGGAGGTACACTGATGATTTTAAAGAAAAATTAGTGTGCCAATGGTTAAATTCCAATTTATATTTTTTAGCATTTCATGTATTAGAAACCTTTTTTGATGGTAGTTCAACTCCCAGATACACTTAGAGAAGGCCGAGATTCCATTTGTAGAAGTCTTAGTGACTCCAAGATCATCTCATGGCTTCTCTGCTCTTATCTTCTTCTTCTTTTATTGTTTTAAGTCATGTAAAGGCTTATGAACCCATTAACTGATATAAACAAGGGTGGAGACCTACTTAGCACCATTTAGAGAGCTAGTTTACATAAGTAATTAGCTTTATTTTATTATTTTATTAGTTTTTAGCATAATGTTTGTAGTAGAAGAACTCTCACTCCTAACACAAAAGGAGGAGAGGATTTTTTTTGAATAAATGGAAGTAAAATATACTCTAAGCCAATGTTTTGATGTAGTTATAAATGTTATTGGTGCTCTCATTTTAAGTGTAGTGAATCTTTCTGGAGTGTGTTATTTTTTGTGAATTCATGTTCATGAATCATAATAGAGATAATACCTTTTTTTTTTGTTATAATTGTGTGATCTTTTAATTTTTTTATTTTCCTTATATTAACAAATTTTGTTGTTGTGAAAAATTGGAGAAAGGATCATTATTATTCTTTTATAGCATTTTTTCTTGTGTGAGTACACTTTTTGTGGTCTCACGATTTGATGAAACGTGAAACATCTTTTAGTTTTTATTGAATTTTTCATTGATGATTGCATCAGTTGAGTTGAGGAAGTGTTTCTTCTAATCTTATTGGTCTCCTACTAGATCCTTTTGATAATATAATTCATAAACATGTTATTTTGGCTTATGTCTATTAGGAATCTCCCTTTTAGTAATTTTCTTTAAATCTCTCATTACTCTATGTTTGTTATTTTCTTTTCAAACACCTGGTTACAATAGGAATTCATATAGTTGCATTGATTAGAAATTGCATTCATCATAAAATAGAAAATAAAAAAATATATTGGTTTTGTGGTTACATTTCAGGAAAGTTGTAAAGAATTTGTCAATATGAGCAAAGGCCTCCTTGTGAACATTCATATTTATCTTCAATTGAGTAACCAAATAGGTTTAAAAATAGCCATCTGGAACCTTGGACTTGGTCATTGGTCATCTTTTCAAGAGAGTTATTTGAGATAATTTTTGTCATAAGCATTGTGAAAAATGACCACTCAATAGAAGTGGTGCTATGAGGGCCTGAAAATCATTATGCTCAAAAAACCAAGTTGTATTTTGATGGCTCTACAGTCTTTGAAATTTTGTATTTTTTCAAAGTATGTCACTATCATGAGGTGTGCTTTTGAAAGTGTTCTTTTTGAAGGTGCACTTTTCAGAGTAAACACAAACTAGAAGATCTTGATCAACCATCTCAATTTTAGTGAGCTTTAAGGTCTTCACCTAGTGGACATAGGTTCCTAGAACTCAGACATTTTTGCAAGCCTCACAGTGATAAAGGAATACCTAAGCCCTACCCACTCACATTGCAAATTTCATCATCATCATCCACTCTACATTTTACTTCACCCATTCCCATCATTATCCATGATGTCTTTCTTCAATGCCCAAAGTTCACCTTTGAACCTAACTAGTCCATTACATGACTTGTCCAAATATCCTAAAAAAAATTTCCTATGGTTCATCTATGGAGAATCACAAACAATGGAATATCATAATAAAAATTTTAAGGAAATCTGTAATCAGTATTAGATTCATCATATGGACATGGTCTATGGCCTTTTCCCTTATACTTTGGGGGAAATGACATTCAATTGGTACTTCAATCTTCCACCAACATTAATAAGAAATTAGAACTCTTTTGAGAGAAAGTTTTTGGCACAATTCAAGGTCTACATTGATCCAGCTATCGTACATCATTAGTTTATCTCAATTAAGAGGGATCCTTATGAGACTATTTCATAGTTTAATCATCGCTTCTATAGGATGTACCAAAGAATGGGGTATAGCACAAGAGGTTGTCATCTAGATCTATTTGGGAATAATGGATTCATTAACTTCTATTTTTCTAAGAAGGCTTCCACCTAGAGACATTGATACCATTGAAAAGGTCTTCAAAGATTCTATTACATTCATGAAGGAGGTAGACCCCCATGGTGGAGGGAAATTTGTGTCTTCCTTCACTTTGAATAATATAGTAGCCATACCACCATTTCTAGTAAGATCATCTACTATGCCCAATCAAATGCCCCTTTTAAATCTAGTACCTTTACTACCATAGGTTACTTCTGTTCCAATGCCAACAATTACATATTTAGGGTATGAGCCCAAAAAGACCATATTCTTTGAGAAAATGACTTCTTTTCCTACTAAACTTGAAACCAATATGGCTAATGAGCTTGAGGCCATGAAGAAGACAATGCCTCTTTTATCTAATGAACTCACTGGAATAAAGCTGAATCCCTTAAGAAACCAAGACAATCATCCAAGATAACTTGCTACCCAAAATAATTAATCTCAAAACCAGAGAAAGAGTTATGGCCCCTATATTAACATCAACAATGAAAATAATGGTATTACAGGTATGAGTTTGAGTGAAAATGGATATGGGTACAATGATGTTTCAAATAAACCTCCCCAAATTATGGAGGAACAACCTTTGTAATTTAGTGCAATGGTGTTTCAATCATATGATAAATCTATAGGAGGACAAAATGATGAAGATGATCAAGAGGAGTTTGTGTTCCCATTCAATGAAGAGAAAGAACATGGACACTCTCAGATACATGTTTATTGCATAAATAATATGAACACACGAAGTTTGGAAAGTATAGAAGAATCTCTAGTGGATGGTGTCTCTCTATGGTTACATCCTACTCCTCTAGACATGTAGGTCTATAACACTGTAATGCATAATAAGGCTCCAATCAACATTAGCCCAATAGTTCAGAAGGAATTATATGTAAAGGATGAGGTTTTGAAAGGTTTTATGGATAACATAACAAGAAATTTGAAGTATCTTGGAGAAGATCAAAATCTGAACATCCTTTTGCTTCCTAATTATTGTCATCTCTATCAAAGGACTCATTCAAAGTTGGAATGTGCTAGTTTCCAAGATGTAGTATCTAATGTGCTAGCACACATAGATCAACCTATTGAAATTACCAGAAGTAAAGAAATTGTTCAGAGTTTTGATGTTGCAATAAGTTTGGATATCCTAGGAAATTTTGAACCTGTAGAAAATTTTGAAGTTCCAAAACTCCATAAAGTTGCAAAAATTCTCAAAGTTGTTAAAAATGATTGAAATATAGAAGATCTCAAGTTTGGTGAGATTTTTTAATCAAAAAGTTTTCAAGAAGAAGATAATAATGCTTCCTACTATGGTATTAATCCCCTATTGGATAATGATAAGATACCTCCCTCAAACAAGATATGTCATTAAAAGAGATGGATAGAGTACTTAATTTGGTCTCAAGATTGACTAAGGAAATGTCTATTTATGGGTATTCTACACATATATCAAATTATGCAATAACAAAGTCATGCATAGTTCATCCCTTTGGGTTCCATTCAGAAGTAAGTTGTTCTAATTTCTTGTTAGCTTGGGAGATCTCAATAGAAGGTAAGTATGATTTTAACCATGCTTCTTTGGGATATGATGGAGAAAATACCTTGATTAATGATAGTAATGAACCTTGTAATTCAAAAGGAAGGCTTATAATTAAGTTTTCTAGTCCCAAGGATCCTAAAGGTGATAATTCATGGTTTAAGGCTAATGATGGTGATAATAAGGACCATAAAAACATTTTTTTATCTTTTGGGTCTTGTTTTGATAGCTATATTACATTGTCAATGATATTATTTCCATGTGCATGGATTTATGTACCATGAGATAAGACCACCAAAAAGAGAAATTACAATGTGTGAGTGTACCCCTATGGTGGGAAACTTGCTAGATCAGGTGATATCTTTCTATTATCACTCTTAGTTTGATGATTTTTAGTTTGAATATGATGTTAAAGGTAAGAAAATGTATTTTTGGATTAATCATAACAATGGAGAGTTACCACAAGTTCTAATTTTGTGTGATTTGTACTTAGAATTTGAACCAAGTTGTCTAAATTTTATTTTTTCTTTGTATAAAGACTAGTCAACATTTTTTAGAACTATATGTGTTGGGTTATTACTATTGCACATTATGCAAAATCTACTTACAACAACCCCACATTCTTATTATTCAAGGTTTTTTGTATATATGTTTTTATTTTTATTTGTTTTAGTCATTTTAGTTAGGTATTAGGTTTCTTTGTGTTGAGTCTATTTTGTTTGGGTTTTTACATCTTTTTCATTTTTAGTCTTTGAGTCAAGGAGTTACTATGTTTTGTTAGAGTTGTTCCCAACATGTGGTCCATCCCAGCTAGTCTTGATTTATGGAAGAGGCATTTCTTTGTCAAAGCATTTGGATAACTTTTTTCCTTGTACGAACTACATATAGATGTTGCTCATAGTTAAAGAAGGTGTTCGACCTTAAAATCAGATTCTAGATTGATCTCTCTCAACACTTTACAAATTTAAAGAATTGGTCATCTAGGTTGCTTTCAACTCAGGTTTGAATAGAGGATTCCTCCAGGGGCTTATCAAAATCACTTGTTGGTTTGTGAGTTTCCCAAAGTTAATTAAAAGAGGAATGCATGAGTCATTAGATTTGAAAAGGTCCATAAGAAAGGAACACCAACACCTTGACCATATAGTATAATTGTTTTCAAGAGAAAAAAATGGTGTCATCAAATAAGATTCCAGAACTTGGTCTAAACCAAAAAAAGGTGATCAAATGGGAGCTAGACAATATAATTGTTGGCTCACTTTAAATTAACACAATTTTCAAGGAAGAATAAAATGGAAAGCCACAAGCTCCATGAAGTTGAAACCATTTTAGACTTTTGAAATGGGGACCCCCATTTCAAAAGTCTAAAACCATTCAATGGTTTCTCAAATCTAGTCATTTAGTGATTGGAAATTTGTTGATGGGGATTTCTCAATCTCTCATTGGTCAGTGAAATATTTTTTCTATGTTGTTGCACACTTGTGGTGTTTGGTACTTAGGAGCACCAAGGGAATTAAGACATTGAACACACATTGTATGTGAAAATTGAAAAGTTCAAGTTTCTTATTTGACATTCTCAAAAGCCACTAGTGACATCTAGAATCAAGTTGCAAACTTGATACAAGCTCAAAAATTACTTGCTGATAAAAAAATACCTTTATCATTTCTTCCTTTTGTCATGGCTATTTTTTGTGGTTTCACAACACATGCCCTATTTTAGAATTTTGAAATGGGGACCTCCCCCCCTTTTTTTTAATTTGCATATATCAGAATATTTTCTCTAGAATAGGGAAACTCTCTATGTGCCTCAGAAAATAGGCTTCTTGTAGTCCTTCATTAGAGTCCTATTGGTCATCATTGTCCAAAATTGGGTTATCTAGGAGTTAGATTATTTTTAGTGCCTTAAAGTGTGCACTAGGTGCACATGCGCACCTCATTGGACTAACTATTGTGGTTTCACAATGCATGCCCCATTTCACCTAGAAATGTGGACCCCCTAGTATAATTTTTTGGCTTTTTGGATCCCTAATCTAGGGTTCAAGTCTTTTTCTAGTGTTTTTGGTTAGATCCTGGTCCTAGTTTGAAAAACCCAAAGTTTGGATTTCATCATCAGAGGAGATAAGTCTTTTTACAAAGCAAAAAGGCACACCAACATACCTACCCAGGGGCACTAATGTACCAAAACACATAAAAGAGCACTCATCATAGGTAAGTAGTGCAACTGTGTGCCCCCCTCACTCCTCCACTTGTTATTCTTTCTTCTTCTAGCTCTCCTTGTCACATCATCACACTAGAAGAGGTGCACACCACCCCATCACCACCTCCCCTACTTGCACTCAAGCAATGGAAAAATGTTAAAACTTTGAGTTAAGGTGCATAGAAGTGCACCTAATGAGGTGTTCCTACTGCACACTTTAGTATTCATTTTTTTGGTTTAAATGTGATTAAGTCAACATAGGGTGTGCATCAGCACACCCATGAGGTGCACTATTGCACACCCATATGTTAAAATTTGATGAAAGGTGCACCTATCAAGTGTGCAAGGTGCATCCTTTTTTTTGCATTCTAGGGGTAAAATTAGGTTTTCAAGGTGTTCTTGACACTTAGATTTTTTGGGTTGTTTCTTGTCATTATTAGGATTTGTCTTAATTATTTTCAACTCTCTGGATTAATGTTTGCATTTTTTTGCAGATAAAAGGGCATCCTCAACTTGTTAGGGTTATAAATTTTGACCCGGAGCTCAGAATTCAAAACCATTTACACCATTCGAAAGAAGGACTAAAGATCTAATTTTAGTCCCTAAAATAATGAGCCTTCAACTGCCCAATTCTAGAGACTGATGAAAGTTTTAGCTTGATATTTTGAGCAGAAGACCTTTGAAAAAGCTAGTTAAAAGGACCTAGAAAAATTTGTAAAAATGTATGAAAAAGTTTCAAATGTTTGATCATTTTGGATAATCCAAATCAGTTGGTCTTTAATTGGAAAGGATCAAGCAATTAGAGAGAAGAAAGAATCAAGCAATTTACATTAAAGATCAAAGATACAGAGGTCAAATACATGAACTAGAATAGGTTCTTCATCTTATGCAACCATTAATGACAAGATTCAACTCAGGTGGCTTGGGATTTTAGAAGTAGAAGGAGTTCGAGTCTATGAATTTTTTTGGCTATAAAGATGGTATAAATCATCAAAAGGATCAAAGTTAGTACATAAAAGTGATCTAAAACCCTATTTGAGAAAAACCCAAAAATTAATTTCAAAACCAAGAACTTTGATTTTTTGGCAATTTGAGCACCTTGCACAAATCTCATCAAGGTACATAGGTGCACAGTTGAGCTAGTATACAGTTGAGGTGCATAGGTTTGTAGGTGTGTAGTTGAGGTGCATAGGTCTACATGTGCGCAATTGAGATGGTGCACAGTTGAGGTGTGCAGGTCCGCAGGTGCACAAGTTCATAGGTCTACAAGTGCGCATTTCTAGAAGTTTCGCTAACAGTTAACTGCCAATTCCAAAACTAGAGCTTTCCATGCATCAAGAACACATTCTAGTAGCAATTTAACTTTGATAGACACCCAGTGAAGGATCAGCTTCTATTTTTGGCACTTCCAGACACTTCCACTCTGACTAAAAGCTTTCTTATTCTTCCTTCCCTCATAAATTCTTTATTTTTGACATGTAAAGGCTCATGCATCCAATTAATAAATATAAAATGGATGGAGTCTTACTAAGCACTAGTTAGATTGTTAGTTTGTTTTATTAAATTAAAAGCATTTTATTGCATGAAGATATCTCTCACTCTCAACACAAATTGAGGAGACAATTTCTTATAAATACTCCATTGTAATATGTAATTGAGGCTACCATTATTTTGCAATAAAATTATGTTTTTTGTGCTCGCATTTGGAGTGTAGTGATTCTTACCTAAATGTGTCATATTTTTGTGAATTATGTTCATAGTATTGTGATTGAGCCAAAGGTTTATTGCTTTGTTTTTGGTCGTGCGATCTTTTAGTTTTGTTGTTTGCTATGGTATTAACAAATTCTACTAACATAACTAGCTTGAGAAGAAATCATCGAATTGTGCCTGCATAACTCTCTATCTTGCATGAGCACACTTTTCGTGACCTTGCAATTTGATGAAGAGTGAAATATCATATGATCATTAAAGTTTCTCATTGACGATTGCATCAGTGGAATTAAGGAAGTGTTGCTCCTACTTTCATTAGTTACCTACTGATTTCCTTGAAAGCTTAACTCAGAGACGTGTTGTTTTCTATAGCTTATGTCCATTAGGATTTCAATTTTATGTTATTTGCTTTAAAAAAATTGTTATTTTCTTTATTAACCCCATTGTTCGAATAGGATTTCATACTAGTTGCACTATTAGATTGCATTCATAAAAAAACATAAAAAATACAAAAACATAGTTCTTTTTGTACTTTTTTTTTGAAACAGTGTGCAAATTCTTCATCTCATCCGAGATCAAAATGAACCAGCAAAGGCCTCCTCATGAACATTCACATTTATCTTCAACTGAGTGTATTCCAATAGGTCACAAGATCACTCAAAACCTTGGAGTCAATTCACAAAATTGGCTTTTCAAGAGAGGAGTTCGCAAGAATTCCTGCCATTTAGCATCATGTAAAACGACAGCCCAACACTAACCACTAGCCTTCCCCTTCAATATTTGTGACATGGTTTAACTACCTCCTATGTTTTATAAGTCTAGTGGTTGTATCTGGCATTAACATGTCAATCTTTTAGTGCAACAACAACTCTAGCTTGTAACAAGTGGTATCAGAGCTTGGTCATAGGTTCGAATCTCCTCGAGTAATTCTAAGGGGGGAATTATTGGACTTAACTACCACTAATACATTAGGGGTCAATTTGCGATGTCAATTTGTGACGGTAGGCAAATGTAATGCATTTTTGGCTTCTTCTTTTTTCAATTATAGCCTAACGATGTCGCCATTGTGACGCTAACGAGATATAAGAGAAAAAATAAATTAAAACATTGCTCATTTGTTTGAGGGAAATGTCGACGGATGGAGGCAAGGGCAAGTTTGAGGGCACAAGTTTGTACGAGATGGTCACATGGGAATTGGGGCAAAGCATAGAAGAAGACCAGCCATCGGTATGAGTACAGTGTAGACAGCTTAGTTGGATGGGGTATCTAAGGGTGGGGCGTGAAGAACTGGTGGAGGACAGAGAGAAGCAAATGTAGGTACGATGTAAGTTGTGACAATTTATGGTCTGCTGACTGGTCATTAATTGTACAACTGTATGTTTTCCTCTTTTATTTTTAGTATATGTTATAACTTATGTATGAATTATTATATCTACTATAGTTTCTGAAACCCTCCAATATCAAAGCATTTTCTTTACATATTTTTATTTATTTATGAAGAAAAATTCATATGGAGTTTTCATTTAATTTATCATTTGAAACCATTGAGAAACAAGAAGTCATAATATCCACTTTATTGCATTGTATGGTCTGAATGGTTACTGTAGTTTCTTGTCTTAAATCAAAGCTATGCCATTTCTAAACTACAAGAGTGGTTGGAGTTATCTTTTCTCACATGAAAACAACTAGGTGATTTTTTCTATATGCAAATATGAAGGGATTCTACATTTGAGTAGCATAGAAAAAGTTACAGCAAATCTCAAGCGAATAATTGTAGTGTTAAACAAGGAGTGGAACATGGAGTGGGTATTTTGGGGTTTGACAATTGTTTCTTCTGGTTTAGTTTTGTTCCTTCTCAAGATTTCAATAACAATATGGTGGAAGCCTCTGCAATTGAAAAAGCACTTTGAAGCCCAAGGAATCAGGGGTCCTCCATAAAAACTATTCCATGGGAATACCACAGATATATCTAAGCTCATCGATGAGCAGAGAGCGAAACCCATGCCTGCACTCTCACATGATATAGTACCTCACGTTCTTCCCCATATTTGCCAGTGGACCAAGACCTACGATACACTTACTATTCTCCATTGAATAAAGAACATAATGCTGACATTACACATGAATACATAAACTAATATGCACTTTTAAGAATTGTTTCAATACAAAATACCACATTGATTTAGAAGAAACCAATTTTCTCCATAAGGAAGAATATTATTGCAAGTGGAAATTAAGAGGTATTGTTGAAATTAATAGGCATTTGCATAATCCCAATAGAGATGAATGGTGAGGTTTAAGTTACTCCTAGAAACCTATTGTAAATGTTCACAAATAAAGTTGTACACATTCATTGGTTTCTTCTTCCTCCCAATTTATTGCAATCTCTTGGCTTTTTTTATGTAATTTTTTTGTACTTATTAATGCATCTGACCTTAAAAACATTGTATCACACACTTGTTTTTTCTTGCAATGAACTCTGGCATCAGCAATGTTAAAGATTTTAGCTATGATAGAAATGTTTATCTCTGATTTTTCTCTATGTATTGAAATTGAGATAATACCTATGGATTCTATTTATCGTTGGATATTTGAGATAATATTATATGAAGTGACATGTGTATATTTCTAATTAAAGATAGCAGGCTTCCACAATCCACATTGAATTCTATAGTATGTTTCTGGAATTTGATTGTGTAACATTATTTTTATAATTAACATTTCAAATCATACACCATGATCCAATTTTTGGTTCATTGAACTCTTTCATCTTGATGATGGATCGTGGAGTATGATTCAGATGGTAGAGAGCATGTTTCAGAGCTAGAGGCTACTATCTCAACAGTATGAGTAGCAAAGCAGCTAGGAGCCAAAAAACTTCATGTTGAAGGTGATTCACAAATCATTGTAAATGCAATAATAAAAGGGACATGGTGGCTTAGCACTTGTAGAACTACATAGATCAAATTAATGCAGAACTAGCTTCTCTGGATGACTCCAAATTATCACATTTGAGAAGACAAGGCAATAAAGAGGTCAATACCATGTCCAATTAGGCACTATCAACTTCATCCATTGTGATAATTTCTTTCCTTTCTTTTATTGGCCACCACCAACTTCATCCATTTAATGAGGTATGCAGGCAATGATAGTGATGTGATGGGAGTTCTTGACAATCCTTGTCGGAAGTGCCATGTAAGTACCATCAATTAGGTTGATAATGATTGAGAATGTTTGTCTTGTGTGCCCCTAGAATTCAATCCTCGATACAAGCTGGATTTGGTAACCACATTGTTGTTTGAGAGGCTTTTTGCAATTGGAGTGATGGAAATTGCTTTCACTCTCACTTACACCAAGCAACAAAATTCTTATCATGGGAAGAGTAAGAAGACTAGGGTTGATAAATGTTCAATTTTATGGACAATAAATTAATGGAGAGTGTTTTTCTTTTGCTAAGGGAGATATTCCACCAAGTTGATAAACATCACAAAACAAACACCGACATCCATTCCAAGATCATGGTATGGGCTCTACAGTTGGGCATTGGGTGGAATGGAGGACCTTTTTCCAAAGTCCATTCCAAGAATTGGGGTAAATTTGGGTGAAAAGAAGAGTGGACTACCGAGGATTAAGGCACCAAGTACATGCCATCTTTTGTGGTTTGATGAAAGATTCAAAAATAAGAGGTTTATAGAGGCCAAAAAGGGATTGTTTACAATGAAAATGGCAGTAACGATCAAGTTCCTGGATAAAGACAAAGAGAGCTTTGTTTTTCACTTTGTGTCACATTTTTTGTATCATTCAACATCCTTGAACTCTCAAGAATTAGTCCTCATAAATTATTATGAGATTAATCTAGAATTTGAAGATTCTTGAACGTAAACAACTTTGGTGAGAGAATTTTTTACAACTCATTGAAAGACAAGCTGAGAAATTGTAACTTTGCTAGTTCTCCAATCCAAATTGAGATACACCCCTGAATTTTGTTTTGCAAGTCAAATACTCAAAGTTTTGTGCAATTTGCAATAGGAGGAGGAATAATATGATCTCCATCTTCACTGTCAGCCGACCTTTCCTGGCTTTTCTAAACCTTTTGTTCTAGAATCTTCAACAAAACACAATACAAATGGTGAGTACTTCATGGCCTCAATTTTCTCAAGGTCATTGTACTTGTCCCCCAAATTTATTCCTAATTTTGGGATGGATTTCGCTAAGATTTCATCAAATCCTCCCAGTGCCTCCCTAGGAACAATTGTTTCCATAATTAGCCTTATGATGGCTTTATCCTCACCCATCCGCAATGCCCAAGCCATAATAATGAAGAAAACATCTGTGTTGGTTCTATGTCTATCCTCAACTTGGTGGAACATTTCCCCCTACAAAACCAAGATGTTGTTTGTTGTTCACAAAATTGAACATGATTATCAAGTCTTAACCTTTTGCTCTGCCCATGGAATGGGTTTTTCTATTTAATGCAAGTGAGAGTAAAGGAAGTTTCCATCTCTTCAAGTTGTAGAGAACTTCACAATTGGGAATGAAAGAACCAAAAAAACACTCACAAAATTTTTTCTTGAGGCACTCAAAACAATCATTCCCCATCATAATCAATCTGCTTGCTAGTGATCACTTGTCATCGCAACATAGATCACAATGAACTTACATCACATCTCTGGTGTCACTAGATGCATTAAATGGTTGTAGTTATTTGTGGCCAAAAGAGAGGTGATATTATCACAAAGGATTTCCCATATCCATCCTTAAAGCTTGGAAATCTTCCAAAATGATTTCGTGTACCTTGAGAGTTAAGGACCAGTTTGACAATTTACCAGCTTCCTTATTGCCTTGCCTTCTTATTTATTTACAGCATCTACACACACACACCAAACTACCAATCAGGGGTATCAATTCAACTTGTTTACAAATTTTTCTCCTTTCCCAATTCATCAACACCTTTCCCTTTCAGGGCTTTCCAGGAATCTATCCTATTCTCCAATCCCCGTAATACATGCCCACTGACTCTTTAAACATATTTGATCCACTCTAACTCATGGCAACTTTTGATCCATCTATTCCTTCTAACTGAACACACACATTCCCTCATGAAAATAATGGCTCCCTTGACTTCTTACAGCACTAACTTGACTTCTGATTAGACTCATTTCATGGGCACTTTCCATTCCTTCAAAAGACCTTACAAAATCTATAACTCTTCCAATACTCTAAACCATTGGATTGACTATGACTGCCCCATCATACACTTTTGAAATTGACACCTTATATTTATCCTTACAAATTGGATTCTCAATTTCTCACCCACACAAAGGACATTCCTATATCACCTGATTCATTAGCTTTCATAACCTTCAACAAACTAGCCAATCCAATCCTTTGATCCCACTGGAAACACATAACATCAGTTCACTATCAAACTGTGATAGGCATGCATTATTCCATTGAAATAGTCACAAATTGGTTTAGAGACCCTATGATTCCCATCCATTAGGATAAAATTAGGATTCATCCTTCCATGAACTTATAGCCATTATACCTTCAACAAATTCCCTATGTGAGCAAAATCATGACTGATATATCATATCTCTATTTTATGCAATCTGAGACAACTTTTCATGGTTTTGTTTGATCAAATATACATGGATTCTTGTCCATGGGTTCCTACAAAGAAGAGGGAATATAATACACCTTTTTCCCTACCATCTATTTGAATTTGGGGTCTTGGTCCACATTTTATATTACATATTTATTTGTACAAAGTTACAGATTACCCTAGTAAGGGTTTGGACAGCTTACACAAAAAGTTGAATATCTTTTCATCCACATAATAAAATTGAGTGCTTCATAAACCAAAATAAAGTAGATTTGACCCTCTATCATCTACAACAAATGGATGATCAGATGGGTACCAATATTGCCAAAAAAGGACACAAAAATCAAACATCTTTTTTACTGATCAAAGTAAGGATTATGCAGGAAACCTTGTTTGCATTGATTTCCAAACTTCATGTATCAATTTGGGTCCCTTTGTTTTCTCATTACAATATTATTTAAACTTTGGCTTAAAAATATTATTTTCCATTACATCATTGTTCTAAATTATCGATGTAATTTATTATACTTATTATGCCCTACGAGGAACTTAATTAGTTTTGGCCTTTAATCTAAGCTTGAGGTGTTCTTGCATGATACTCCCGAAGAGAAGAAGTCTAAAGTCCATACTTTCCCAAGATCCTGTAGTGACTAGTATTTCCCATTATAATCTTACCCTAACTATCTTTGGAAATTCTCTCCCTATTTAAGTGTATCATTGTTGTATATCTTTTCTCCTAACATTTTGGTCGATTGTAAACACTTCCATAAATTAGCTCTCACTTTCATGAACCTCTCTCATTGCTTCTACTATATCTTCATCATGAGAACTCCTCTTATCCATACTCTTCATATCCCTCAATTTAAAATATCCTCTATCTTTTTTGATATGCTATCTTAAAAGGACTAATACCATTTCTCCTATTTCTCCATTCATTATAGGCATATTGTTCCTATGGTATTAATGCATCCCATTCTTTCCCATGATCCTTTGTTGGACACCTTGACATGTTTTTGTTAAATAACTAAGGAGGGAGGGGGGCTCAATTTTCCTCGGCTATCGAATAGGGCCTTAAAAAAATCTCAGCATCTTACAAACTTAAACTTTTCCTATATCAACTTGGTAACTATATTAAAACTTCATAATAATATGTAATTCATCCTTCACTAGTAAATTGTTAGCTTTCACCAAGTATCAGAGTAATAAAATTTTAACTATATACTTCATGTCCTGAGTTACATCAACAAGAAGTATACAAAAAATAAGAATAAAATAACATGCAACACAGTAATCCACACATTTAAACACAATAATTTTTAACATGAAAACCATATTAAGAGAAAAATCACCTATGACTGATCACATCAAATTTGTAGTATCAGATCTTCACTTCCTTTCCTTTACTGATTATTTTCTCCTTGTTATATATTCATTCATTTCTATCCCTTGTCAACATTGCATATGTATATTTTAGCTCTTCCTTAGCTCATTTAAGATGTTCTCTTATACCACGATCTTCCTTCCTTCCATACCTACATATTTCATGATTAGATCTTCTCTCCCTTTGAAAAAAATGCCAAAAAAAAACTAAAAACTTTAATATAATGGTAGTTGTACCTTGTACCTTACATGTGCTAATACATTTTTGTTTTAATAAATCTTTGCTTTCTTTCTTTCATCTTCTTTGCATATTTAGGACTACATAAAGAGTGAACTCCTTCTTGAACTCCAAATACATATTCCCAGGGTATATTGGTTGTAGTGCTTATCTATTAATTTTTGGCTCTAGTTTTAATAGTCTCGACTATCTTTTTGTGTACTATTTTCTCTATTTGGTGTGTATGGTTAGCTCTGTGCCATGAATCTCCAACCGTGAAACCCTAGTCTTCCATAGAAAGCCTGCATTGTATCCCTAGTTCTGCCAATAACAAATGTTGTAGCTTTGCAATAAACTTGATGAATAGCTTCATAGTTTTTGAAGCCAGATGACAATGCAAATTTTGAGCCACCTGATGAAAAGCTTCACAGTTTCTTGGATTTAAGAAAAAATCATATATATGCATGTTCTTGTGTCTAATGTCATATGT
Source organism: Cupressus sempervirens (assembly GCA_028749045.1). Taxonomy (NCBI): domain Eukaryota; kingdom Viridiplantae; phylum Streptophyta; class Pinopsida; order Cupressales; family Cupressaceae; genus Cupressus; species Cupressus sempervirens. The sequence continues at coordinate 330,003,827 of CM053786.1, forward strand.
TGCATAGTAATTAATATCTCTTGTACAGATTACATGATGTTGGTATATATTATGCTCTCTTCTGTATTAGAACATTTTAACCTTTTATTTATGGATATGGTGCTCAATTTGGTCACACTATAATCTATATCTAGTGTCTCATTTGTAATAGCTGGTTTAGTAACTACATAGATAAGCTTAATGTGATTGTTATAAAAATATTGTTATGTAATGGTGTCTCATGTGTTGGCCAGGGCTAGTTTGAAGGCCACCCACTTCAATACCCTGCTAGCATTTATAGATATAGAGTTCTATAATATCATGAAAAATAATCAATATAAAAAAGCTCATTCTCTTTGTAACATTTTTGGCTTTCATTTTAATTTTATCTTTTCTTCTATTGTGACAGGAAAGCTGGAGAGAAGTGCTATATTGAAGGCCATATGTGCAAGATTTAAAGAAACTACCGAACCTCTAATTTGTTTGACTGGAGTTAGATTCCTGATTCTTTTCCGTAGAACACTATCATCTTCAAAATCCTATATGAAATCTATATGACCATTTCATTTCTTTAATATTCCCTATGGATGTCCCTATCTAACTATATATCTTTTAATTGCATATAATAACTAATTTATGTGTTTTTTCATGACTATGTTTGACTCATATAATTGTGATCTCTCTAGCACTATGATGTCGTTTAATATGTCTTGCTAAAGCTTGTAAATTTTGTTCCTTTTTCCATGTCATGTAATATGTCTTGCCTTGTAGCTTATATATTTTTAAATTGCTGTTAGGCCTTGTAGCTTGTATAATTTGATTGTTGGAGAGCTTCTACAACTAAGCAAGAAGGTCGTTGCACAAGTTATAACTGTGCGCTCGAGTATGAAAATTGTATTTTTTTAATCTAATGTATATTTTAAGTAGACTTTTAGCTTATATGTTTTGAAATTGCTTGTAGTGGCTTAATGTTGCAAGGTCTCTTGAAATAAGACCTTCAGGCGATTGGTCAAAGTTTTACAAATAATCTTATCCACAAATTTGCCTAGAGCAATTGACTGAATGTTATAAAAGGTGATTGGGTTAAATGTCTTAGGAATAAAGTCAAAGAAAGTATTTTTAAAAGATTAAAGTATTTAGCTAGGTCTAAGAAGATTTGTGTACTTTTGATAATTTTTCTTAGTTTGTGAAAGTTGTAGACCAAAGTTTTCATAGCCTAATTTTTGCTTCCTGCAAAGAACGATCATGTCAGATAATATAAGTGAAGAACAAAATAAGGAGACAATCGCTAGACTGTGGTCTAACTTGAAAAGAAAAGGTGATGGAAAATGTTATTGTCCTTGCAAAATTTGTAAGGGTTTAAACCATAGAAGACTACTAATCAAAATAGTTAAGAGACATTGTAGGGAGAATGGTCACATTGAAGGAGAGCATGACTATCATCGACTAGTAAGTTGTTCATTATATCATTTTAACAATTTATATACATATGAAATCACTTGATGATGAGTTGATTATCATGGTTTATTTATGTTAATCAATTTTATATAGGTTGATCTCCCTAGGGAAGTACATGATATGAACCACAACAATCCAAAGAATATGGTTTTCTAAGTGGAGGAACATGGAGGTGCGAATATCCAAGGTCAAGATAATGATCCCATGGAAGATGACGATCATGCTCTAGAAAACACAATTGAAGATGATGGTATAAATACATTGATCCATAACACATTTAGTCCAAGCATATTTGATCATGATGATGATGATAGCCTCGATGTACCTCTACTTGAGAAGGCATACGAGCCCCTATACAAAGACTCCCAAACAACTCTTCTCTCTATTGTATTGTTGTTGTTGAACTGGAAGGTTATGAATGGTTTATCCAACATAACAATGTCACGTATGTTAAGGTATGTCATATATGTCTTTATAGTTAACAAAGGGTGAATAATGTACCACTAATATTGTTTATATTAACAACTTATATTTTTTGCTATAGATTGATAGGTGAGTTTCTGTTACCACCATCAAATATTCTACCTCGCTCATATCAAAAATTATCTGCTGTTATGAAGGATATTGGAATGGAGTATGAAGCAATATATGCTTGTCCCAATGATCATATTATATATTATAAATAACATGAATTTGCAACACAATTCCCTATATGTCATACAAGTAGATATCGAATAGATCGACTAACAAAAAAGGTGCCTTAAAATGTTCTTCATTACATCCCCATTATTCCATGGATGTGACAATTATTTAGGTGTAGTAGCTTGGCTCAATTTATGGATTATCATGCACGCAATAGAAGTTGAGATGACATTATTCGAATCCCTATGGAGAGGAAAAGTGGCAACACTTCAAAGAAGAACCTCGTAATCTTAGGCTTTCATTGGTAGCGGACGGTGTCAATCCATTTGGAGAGATGAGATTTGTTTACTTGGTGTGGCCTATTTTTTTTATTAATGATAACATTCTTCCATGGATGTCAATAAAGAGGGAGAACATTATGTTGGCAATGATTTTTCCAGGTATCTTATCATTTGATAGTTATTAATTTACATGTACTTACAAATCTTGCAGTAAAACAGTCACAATAATTATGTAATGTCACTATTCATTCAAGTAGGTAAATACCAAGTAAAAGATATGAATGTATATATTGAGCCTCTTATCGACAAGTTGGTGGAGGTATGGAATGGTGTCACTATGTATGACATGTCTAGACCAATAGGACAAAGACAATTTCAATTTCATGCAATACTTGCATGGACAATACATGATGCCTCAGGGCTAACACATTTTTGTGGTATGTTATAGTGAATTCAAGTTGTGCACAATAATTCTAATTATAAAAATCAACATATTTAATAATCCAATTACATCATTATCTTGTAGGTTTTCAAACAAAGGGAAAATTTTCATGTCCAGTTTGTGGTCCAAAGATGAAATCTTGTCATTCAAAAAGTTTAGGAAAGCAGGTGTTTGATGAGTATAGACACTTCCTCCACAGGAATCATAAGTATCAAAGTATGGAAAAACATCTTTTCAATGGAAAAGAAGAGACTAGATCAAAGCCATGAAGAATGACACCTCGCCTATGGAGATTTGAATATAATAGAATTAATCATCGAGGTAATGTCATTCCACCTAATGGATTTATATATTTCTATTGTGATGTTTGTTTACTAATTATGTAATTGATGATCGTGAAGGTCATCAAGGTAGTACTGACAACCTTCCAAAGGGACTAAAAAGCTATCCCAGACAATTTAGTAGGTTTCCCTACTATGAGCAGTTACAAACTATGCATTTGTTTGATACTATGCATATTGGAAAGAATATAACAAAGACATTATGGAAAATGTTGGATGGAAGGCGTGACAAAGGAAAAATTGTCAAAATTTGTAATGACATTCATGAATCCAATCATGCATTGAAGAATTTCATTCACTCAAATAGCAATAGAGATCAGATTAATATAAGTTCCCTTCCTTGGTTATTAATGGAGAAGCAAAGTGATGCCATAAAAGAAGTCATACGAAAAATTCAATTTCCCACAGGATTTGCTGCGAACATAAACAATCTCATATCAAAAAAAAGTAAATTTGGGCCAGGGTTCAAAACACATGATTGGCATACTTTCATCAAGGTAAGTTATGTTCTTCTTTATTTACAATATATTCATAAACTACATGTAATGTTCGTTATGTTATGTTAGAAAACAATGAAATGATTGGTTTATAATTACTGCACTATGTGCTTCCTCTATCTCTCCTAGAGCACTTCAACAATAACATCAAACAAGTGATATACGATCTTGAAAAATACATGAGGTAAGCTATAATATCTATTCAATTTGTTGTATATATTTAATATATTCATGAATTGTTTTTCTTGCTATGTAATCTATTGTATATTATTTTGTAAAGTCTCATATCTATATATTTTTTGTGACTTGAATCTCTTAATATAGGTGGTTGTCATCTAAAGAAATCCATAAAGAAGATATAAACTATTGGAAGAGAAGAATTCCTCATTTACTGTGTGAAATGAAAAAGTGTCTACCTCCAACTTTTTTCAATGCACGGGAACACTACCTCATACACCTAGTTGAGGAGATTAAATTGTGTGGACCTTTACACACTAGGTCAATGTGGATGGTTGAGAGGCACTTGAAATCTTTGAAGGCTTTGGTTTGACAAAGAGCACATCCTAAGGTTTCTATGGTAGAGGAACATATGGTATACCAGACTATGGTGTACATTGTTGAATATCTTCCTAAGTTTGCATCAAATATCCATGTAGATCGCATTTAGGATCTTGAACCTTTTTTAAAATTAGAAAGGGAGTACTTGATGGGGAAAGGTACATTGAGGAAAGTGAGAGGTAATAAATTAGAAGATGTTATTATAATAAATTATTTCTTAATATTCAAAATAAATCGGTTGTAAGTTGTCTATTTTTTTTGTACAGGTGCTCGAGAGTGGGATGCACTACATTTATATATTGCAAACAATCTTGATTGGATGACAGTATGGATGTCAACATTCTAGTTGCACATTAACATGGGAAGGTGTATCTTCATTGGTTAAAGAAGCTCATCGTAATGGAGATTCCAATGTTACGCAAAGGGAAATAGATTTAGCATGTGGTTCAAGAGATTTCTAGGTACGTACAAATTTATTAATCACCTGTATGTTTATCAACTAATGATACAATAATGTTGACATGTTTCACATATTATTGCAGGTTAAACACCACAAGGCTATGTTCTATAATGGTCAAAAATTTCACGTCAAAGTGTTGGATGACACGAAGAAAACTTGTGATTCAGGAATAACTGCAATCTTTCAAGTGACTAATATTTCATCTAGAAATGACTTACATCCTTGAGAGTCTGAAAATTGATACTATTGAATTTTGGATGATATACTTGAGTGTGACTTTAGTTCCTTCAAATTAGTACTCTTTTTTGTCAAATGGTATAGGCTATGACTTAATCCAAATGATCCTAATAGAACTATTATTGAACATGATAATGGATTTACAATGGTTAATACAAGGTCGTTTGAGTCAGTTGGGGATGAGCCCTATGTTCTTCCAAGCCAATGTGAGAAGGTATTTTACTTAGAGGTTCCACATAAATTGGGTTGGTCATTTTTTGTTAGACATGAACCGAGAGGAAGGCCAATAAAGTATAAGAAGATGATGTAGATGGTGATCACGATCGATAGTTATTGGATGATGTTCCTAACACAAATTTTCATGAAGAAGAAGAAGAAGATGCTAACAATGATGCTACTACTGATGATGATGATGATGAAGATGATTTTGGTGTTGATGATGATGATGTTGATGTTGATGATGACGATGACAATGACAATGACGATGATGATGATGACGATGATGATGGTGAGGATGATGATGATGATGATGATGACAATGATGATGAGGAGGATGATGATGACAATGATGATGATGATGACAAGGATGATGATGATGAAATTTAGAGGTATGCCATCAATCCTTAATCTATTTAATATTCATTTCTTGATAGAAATATATTTGTCTTTTATAGTTACATAGTTTATTCATTATCTATTTAAAAGCTACATGTTTCAACTACAAATAGAATACTGCTAATCTAAATTAACTATTAATCTAAATTAATTAAATAAAACTATTTAAAACACATATTGATGCGTGAACGTATTGAGCCTTTTTTTCTTTCAGGTCAAAAGCATTTGTAAGTGTTTAGATTAGAAAAGGGAATTCATTAAATATCTATAAAAGGGAGTTGTACCTAGAATAAAATTCATAGGGAAAACATAATATAAGTGCTTACCCAATTTTTTGGTTAACAATTCTACCTCTATAGGTGATGCAGAGACCCTAGGTGGACTTGCAATCATTCATAACAAGAGGGACTTCCATAGTGTTCTCACAACACTAACCAAGCATCTTCATAAGATCCCTCTCCTTGATCCAAGACAACTCCATAACCTATCAGAGTGCACACCAAATCCTTATGCCACCTTAGGTTCTATAACTCTGGAATAATCCCATGAATGTCCCTCACTCCATCCAATGGATTCATCCAAGCAATCTAATCAACAAACTATCAAATGCTCACAATGCCTCAATAGGCACCAAATTTGACTTCACCTTAACTAGGTGTTTCCTCCACCTCACACACACATCAAACAAATTCAAATAGCATGTCCCTAAGGTGACTAAGCCCTCAACTCATCAGTTGATGCAAAAACCCAGTTTTAGCCCTTCACTGGGCCTACTTCCCTAGTAGGCTTATAATGTGAGCCTGATTTAAGTGTTATATTGTGTACCTTTTAATATTTTTAATTTTTATGTGATTCTTATGATGGATGTGATTATGATTATGATGTGATTATTCTCACGATAATTGAATTACATTTGCAGGAAATTGAACCCCTTTCAGGAGCATCCCGCACAGTCTCATGGATCGACAGGGATAAGTCAATACTCCTTATAGACATTATATTTAATACACTTATCAATAGTAAGATTGATGTCTTCTAAGATCTCTCCCATTTGTAGGTACCAGCAAATAGGTATTTGTTAGAAGTGTCTTCCTCGAGTGAGGGAAATATAGGAATAGAAGAGGAAAGTGAGACATGCAGTTTATCTAGAATAGAGAGATTAACTAGAGGTCAAAGGAGTAGAAGAAAATTCAATAAATGCATGAAATTTTTCTTTGCTCAAGGGGGCTCGTGTTCTTATGATGATGAGATGGAAGGTGACATCGAGGTGCCCTTGAGGTACCAACATCTACAAAAACATTGGGTACCCAAGGAACTTCCTCCAATAAACACTGATTTTTGTGTTAACAAGAGGATATATCGCATAGCACCATCATCATTACATAGTTTGGGCCTATTTTCTATGGATGGCATAAAAATTTCTTACAACAAAGTTTCTGAATTGATAGAGTATTTTGGACCATGTTACGATTATAAAAGTTGGATGCATATTGTTCAATATAAAAAAAGTATGCGTAGGTATGCCCTCTCGGTAAATTATATACAACAGCAGGACAATAATCAAAGTAAAAGTGTGGCTATATACATTGATGGAAAGCCAAAAGCAATAGGGAATATTATGGGTTTTATAAATAGTACACAACTTGGGTCAACTATAAAGAAACCCAATTGCATATTTGAGGTGCGCGAGGGAAATCATGTATTCATCTGTGCGATAAAATCAATACGTGTAGGGGAATGTTGGGCATTCATTTTGAACGAGGTCAATGGCAGGAATCCATAGTGTAATTTCTCTCTTGAAAAGAAAATATTTTTAAGGACCCACTCCAAGGTTCAGTATTTGTCTTGTGATGTACCAAAATTTGCTTAGTTGAAGATAAATGTGAATGTTCACAAGGAGGCCTTTGCTTGTTCCAAAAACTCTTTTACCTTGGAATCAAGTAAAATATGTTTGTTGTCTCAAAAATATCACACCAAAAGAATAATATTTTTTGTATTTTCTATTTTTTAATGAATGCAACTCTAACAATGCAGCTACTATGAGGTCCTATTCTAACAAGGGGGTTAGCAAAGCAAATAATGAAACTGAAAGAAAATAACATGAAATGAAATAACTTGAAATTGAAATTCCTAAATGGACATAAGCTACAGAACACAACATGCTACGAGTTAAACCTTCAAAGAAATCAGTAGGAAACGAATGAAAATAGGAACAACGCTTCCTAGAATCCACTGATGCAATCGTTGGGGAGAATATTTAACAAATCGAATGATGTTTCACTCTTCATCAAATCGCAAGGCCACGAAAAGCGTGCTCATGTGAGACAAAAAGCTATGTAGACACAATTGGGTGATCTCTTCTCAAGCTTGTTACATCAAAAAAATTCATATATCTGTAGCAAACACTAGAACTAAAAGATCGCACAACCAGAAACAATGCAATAAACCTTTGGCTCAATCAAAATATTATGAATAAAATTCACAAAACAATGACACATTTAGGCAAGAATAACTACACTCCAAATGCTAGCACCAAAAGCATAATTTTATTGCATAATAACGGCGGCCCTTTTTACATTTTACAATGGGGTATTTATAAGAAATCATCTCCTCAATTTGTGTTGAGAGTGAGGGATATCTTGATGCAATAAAATGCTTTCAAAACATTTAAACAAACTAAATACATACAAACTGACAATCTAACTGGTGCTTAGAGGGACTCCATCCATATTTTATTCATTAATTGGATGCATGAGCCCTTTACATGTCAAAAAAAAATAAAAGCATGAGAGAGAAAATAGGAGGAAGCCATCAGTCGAAGTAGAAGTGCATGGAGACACCAAAAATAGAAGCTAACCCTTCACTTGATGTGGGTTGGAGTTAACTTGCCATCAGAATGTGCTCCCAATGCATGGAAAGTGATATTTTTGAAATAAGCAGTTAACTATTGGTACACATCTAAATTGCGAAGCTGCAGAGTTGTGGACCTACAGACCTACGGATCTACGGACCTACAGAGCTCAATTCGCCAAAAAATGAAAGTTCTCAATTTTGAAAACGGTTTTTGGGTTCTGATCAAATGAGGTTTTAGATCACTTTTTGTATAAGCTCCATGCCCCTTTCTGATGATTTACACCATCTTTATAGCCAATTACTTTTATAAACTTGCACTCCCTCTACTTCTTCGATCGAAAATCTCAAGGCACCTACATTGTATCTTGTCCCCAATAGCTACATAAGGTGAGGAACCTGATTTGCTTTATGTGTCCAACCTCTATATCTTTGACCTTTGTCTTTTCTCCACCTGTCCAATCCTTCTTGATGAGAAATCAAGTGATCCAGATTATCCAAGATGATCAAATGTTTGCAACTTTTTCATATTTTTTCACAAATTTTCTAGGCATTTTTAAATGACCTTTTTGGAGGTCTTTTGCTCAAAATTTCAAGTCGGAACCTTCGTTGGTCCCTAAAATTGGGTAGCCGAAAGCTCACTATTTTAGGGATTGAAATTAGATCTTTAGTTCTTTCCAATGGTGTAAGAAATTTTGAATTTTGAGGCCCAAGTCAAAAGTTATGATCTCAACAAGCTGAGGATGCCATTTTTTTTACTTACAAAAAAAAGCAAACATTAGTCCATAGAGTTAACAATGCGTAGCAAAGACACCAGCTACTCAAGCAAAATTAGAGGTAAATCTTGAAATTTGGCTAAGTCTAAAATTTTGAAGCCCTGAAATTTGGCTGTCTGGATTCCTGAAGCCTTGAAATATGGCTAAGTTTGGATTTCTAAAGCCCTGAAATTTCTTAGAATCTTCACCTTATCTTCGGGAGGTCTGAAACCTATCTCAAAAGATTCGTCGCATATATTAAAATATATCTTAAGTATAAGTTGATGTATATTATATGTCAACTTATAATTAAATGATATATTTTAAACCCCTTTTATGGCTATTCGGACAAAACTAAAGGTGAAAAAATGACTTGACAAGCATGCATGATGTCTTGGGAGCACGACAGTGTGAATACACACAAGCCTTTGGTGGTGTGCACGGTGCTGCCCTTTTGTGGTGCGTGCACTCTACCTTGGCGACACATGCACGGCCCTCTGGTGGCATGTGCAAGCTGTGCCTTGGAGGCGCGTGCGCACTCTACCTTGGCAGTGCATGCGACCCTCTAGTGGCACGCGCGCTATGCCTTGGACTTGCACATGCACTCTACCTTGGTGACATATGCCACATGCCTTGGAGGCGCGTGCATGCTCTACCTTGGCAGTGCACATGTGCTCCCCTTGGCAATGCGCGCACACTGCCTTTGGGGGCGCGCGCGCAACCTTTTGGGGCACGCGCATGGCCTTCGGTAGTGCATTCTCTTTTTTCTTTTTTTTTTTCTTTTTTCTTTTTAAATTTAAAAAAAAAAGAAAAATTGATTCTTTTGTGATTTTTGGACTCAAATTTCTAACTTATTTAACCGAGTTTTCTTCTCCCGACTCTCGAACTATGAGTCTGGGAGTCAAAAAAAGTGGAGGGTCCCCATTCCTAGTAAGGAATGGGGCATGCGTTGTGGAGACCACAACAAATAGCCCCAAAAAAAAGAAGAAATGACCAAGGCATTTCTTCATCAGCAAACATTCCTCCAACGTGTGTTAAACACCAACCAAGCTTCAAACATCCCAAGCATCTTATTGATGACTTCTTAGTCAAAATTTCAAAACTTGAAACCTTCCAGCTCAGTGTGTGCATTGTGTATTCATTCCTTTTGATGTGTCAGGATGCAGTCAATCAAAGTTTTCTAACAACTCAAAAAAACCTTCCACTCCTTCCAGCTCATTCATTTAGAATCTCTACGAAGGCTTTTTATCAATCACTTGTTTGACTAGATGAGAGAATTAGTTCAAGGGCTCTTGGCGGGATGTCACGTTCTTTTAATTTTTGGCCTTTTACATAATTGCTCTGTGTCATTCAACATGTTACTTTTGATGAAAGAGTACTTTTGAATACAAGACACTTTTTTTTGCAACGTATCTTTAGCCATTTTAGATCTTTAGAATCCTTTGGACTTAACACTATCTTTTCTCTCTTTCTTTCTTCTCTCTCTTTTTTTTTTTCTTTGAATTTTGTATCCTGACTACACTTAGACTATGTAGTCAGAACATTAGTTTCATTTCTTGGATTCAATCTCTTATGAACATCCCTTGTGTTCCTCTTTTAGAACTTTTTAGGAAACTCTCATGCCAAACAATGATCTTAGTAACCTTTCGAGGAGACCCCTCCTATTTGAACTAGTCAGAGTTTGGATCATTTCTCATCATCTTCAACTTGAAATTGAACAACACCTAACACAATAAAATATTTAAATTTGTAAAGTGGTGAGAACTTGTTGGTCTAGACTTCTTATTTCCATACTAAAAGTCCCCTATTTTCACAAGAAATGTCAATTGCTTGGTTGGTATAAAACACACAATCATCCAAATGTTTTGACAAAGAAATACCTCCTCTTGAAATTAGGACTAAAGAGTGGTTAGTAAAGACTTGAGAAAAAAATCCCAAGTACAGCTTACCCCTAGGACTGACATAACTTTTAAAAAAAATGAACACACAACTGAAAGCAAACATGCAACACCTAACTACAAAGACTAAAAAAGAGTAAGAAAAACAAAAACAAAAACAAAACCTTATCTACAAAAAACCTTGAATAATAAGAATGTGGGGTAGTTGTCAATAGATTTCTCATTACGTGCGATAGTAATGAACCACCCCATATAGTTCTCAAAAATGTTGACTTGTCTTTGTACTCAGAAAAATAAAGTATGGACAATCTTGGTTCAAATTTGGGGCACAAATCACACAAAATCAGAAGTTGTGGTAACTCTTTATGGCCATGATTAATCCACAAACAAGTTCTCTTACCTTTAGCATCATATTCAAATTGAAATTCATCAAAATGAGAGGGATAATGGAAAGATATCACCTGATCTAGCAAGTCCTCCACCATAGGGGTACACTCACACACTATAATTTCTCCTTTTGGTGGTCTCATCTAATGGTACACCACTTGATGTGCACATGGAGACACTTTAGGTTCTGCTCTAGGATCCCTTGGACTAGAAAACTCAATTACTAGCCTCCCTTTCAAATTATAGGATTCATTACTATCATTGACCAAGATGTTTTCTACTTCGTATCCCAAAGAAGCTTGTTCAAAATCATACTTTCCCTCCATTGCAATCTCCCAAGCTAACAGGAAATCTGGACAACTTTCTTCTAAATGGAACTCAAATGGATGGATTCTACATGACTCAGTTATTGTATGGTTTGATATATGTGTAGAATACCCACAAATAGACATTTCCTCAGTCAAGCTTGAGCCCAAATTGAAGACTCTATCCATCTCTTCTAATGAAAAATCTTGTTTTGAGGGAAATATCTTATCTTTATCCAATGGGGAATCAATATCATAGTAGGAAGAATTGGTATCTTCTTCTTGATGACTTTGTGATTCAAAAATCTCACCAACCTCGAGATCTTCTGAATTTCCATCACTTTTTGCAACTACAGTTTTGGAACTTCAAACTTTCCTGCACCCTCAAGATTTCTTGGCATATCCACACTTATTGTGACATCGACACTTGGAATAATTTCTTCATTGAATGGGAACACAAACTCCTCTTGACCATCTTCATCATTTAGTCCTCCTGTAGATTCATCATATGAATCAAACATCATTGCACTAAACTGCAAAGGTTGTTTCTCCATGATTTGGGTAGGCTGATTTGAAACATCATTGTGCCCATAGCCATTTTTACTTGGACTCATTCCTATAATACGATTATTCTCATTGTTGATGTTGTTGTAGAGGCCAAAATTTCTGCTCTGATTTTGAGAATAATTGTTCAGAGCAGAAAGTTGTCTTAGATGATTGCCTTGGTCTCTTGAAGAATTTGACTTTATTTTGATGAGTTCATTGGATAAAAGAGACATCGTCTCCTTCATGGCCTTAAGCTCTCTAACCATGTTATTTTCTGCTTCAATGGATCCAGCTTCCTTCTACTCAAAGAAAGCGGTTTTTTGAGACCCATATATTGAAGATGTAATTGTTGGCATTGGAGCAGCAGTAACTTGACTTGTGAATGTAACGACCTCTACCTTTTCAATGGTATCAATGTCTCTAGGTGGGAGCCTCCTTAGAAAAATAGAAGTTAATGAATCCATTGTTCCAAGATAGACCTAGATGGTAGCCTCCTATGGTACAGTGTATGGAAACTCCATTCTTTGATACATCCTATAGAAGCGATGATTGAACTGTGAAATGGCCTCATGGGGATCCCTCTTAATTGAGATGAACTGATGATACAAGAGAGATGGATCAACATAGATCTTGAATTGTTCCAAAAAATTGCTCTTAAAAGAGTTCCAATCCCTTATTGATGCTGGTGGAAGATTGAGGTACCAATTGAATGCCATTTCCCCCAAAGTGTAAGGAAAAAGGTGACATACCACATCCATATGTTGAATCTGGTTTTGATTACAGATCTCTTTGAAAATTTTGATATGATCTTCTGATGTTCATGATTCTCCATAGATGAACCATGGGCAAAACTTTTCAAGATTTTTGGGCAAGTCATGTAATGGTCTAGTTAGGTTCAAAGGTGAACTTTGGGCATTGAAGAAAGACATGGTGCATAATGAGGAAAATGTGTGAAGTGGAATGTAAAGTGAATGATGATGATGAAATGTGTAATGTGAATGGGTCAAGTTCTTAGTATCCCTTTATCATTGTGATGCTTATGAAAGTGATTGATTTGTAGGAACTTGTGTTTATTCTAGAAAAGCACACCTCTGGAGAAACACACTTCCACAAAATAGTGCACCACAGAATTTTGCGGAGCTGCGGACTTGCAGATCTACGGACCTATGGATCTATGGAGCTACGGACCTATAGACCTGTGGACTTGCGGATCTACAGAGCTGCAGACCTACGGATCTACAGACCTGCCGACCTGCTCACCTGAATTTTTGAAAAACTCAAAAAAAAAATTTGAACTTGTGCAAAGTGCATATTATTGAAAGAGTGCAAAACTTTCAAAACTTTATCAAATCTTTCTTGTTTCCAAGAGTAGGTTCTTTGTTTTTAGGCCCTCCTTCTAGCACCACTTCTGTTGGGCATTCATTTTGCACAAGGTCAATAGCAGGAATCCATAGTGTAATTCCTCTCTTGAAAATCAAATCTTTTTAAGGATCCACTCCAAGGTTTAGTGTTTGTCTTGCAATGTACCAAAATCTGCTCAGTAGAAGATAAATGTGAATGTTCACGAGGAGGCCTTTGCTGGTTCCAAAAACTCTTTTACCTTGGAATCAAGTAAAATTTGTTTGCTGTCTCAAAAATATCACACCAAAAGAATAATATTTTTTGTATTTTCTATTTTTTAATGAATGCAACTCTAACAATGTAGCTACTATGAGGTCCTATTCTAACAAGGGGGTTAGCAAAGCAAATAACAAAACTGAAAGCAAATAACATGAAATCAAATAACTTGAAATTGAAATTCCTAAATGGACATAAGCTACAGAACACAACATGCTACGAGTTAAACCTTCGAAGAAATTGGTAGGAAACCAATGAAAATAGGAGCAATGCTTCCTAGAATCCACTGATGCAATCGTGAGTGAGAATCTTTAACAAATCGAATGATGTTTCACTCTTCATCAAATCACAAGACCATGGAAAGTGCGCTCATGCGAGACAAAAAGCTATGTAGACACAATCGGGTGATCTCTTCTCAAGCTTGTTACGTCAACAGAATTCATATATCTATAGAAAACACTAGAACTAAAAGATCGCACAACCAGAAACAATGCAATAAACCTTTGGCTCAATCAAAATCTTATGAATAAAATTCACAAAATAATGACACATTCAGACAAGAATAACTACACTCCAAATGCTAGCACCAAAAGCATAATTTTATTGCATGATAACGATGACCCTTTTTACATTTTACAATGGGGTATTTATAAGAAATCATCTCCTCAATTTGTGTTGAGAGTGAGAGATATCTTGATGCAATAAAAGGCTTTTAAAACATTTAAACAAACTAATTATATACAAAATGACAATCTAATTGGTGCTTAGAGGAACTCCATCCATATTTTATTCAGTAATTGGATGCATGAGCCTTTTACATGTCAAAAGAAATGAAAGCATGAGAGAGAAAATAGGAGGAAGCCATCAGTCAAAGTAGAAGTGTATGGAGACACAAAAAATAGAAGCTGGCCCTTCACTTGATGTGGGTTGGAGTTAACTTGTCATCAGAATGTGTTCCCAATGCATGGAAAGTGATATTTTTGGAACTGGTAGTTAAATGTCAGTGCACCTTTGAATTGCAAAGCTGCGGACCTGTAGAGCTACAAACCTATTCACCTACATACCTGTGGAGCTCAATTTGCCAAAAAATCAAAGTTCTCAATTTTGAAAATAGTTTCTGGGTTTTGCTCAAATGAGATTTTAGATCACTTTTTGTATATGCTCCATGCCCCTTTCTGATGATTTACACCATCTTTATAGCCAATTACTTTCATAAACTTGCACTCCCTCTACTTCTTCAATCGAAAATCTTAAGGCACCTGCATTGAATCTTGTCCCCAATAGCTGCATAAGATGAGGAACCCAATTTGCTTTATGTGTCCAGCCTCTATATCTTTGACCTTTGTCTTCTCTTCACCTGTCTAATCCTTCTCGACGAGAAACCAAGTGATCCAGATTATCCAAGAAGATCAAATGTTTGCAACTTTTTCATATTTTTTTACACATTTTCTAAGCATTTTTAAATGACCTTTTCGGAGGTCTTTTTCTCAAAATTTCAATTTGGAACCTTCGTCAGTCCCTAAAATTGGGTAGCCGAAAGCTCATTGTTTTAGGGATTGAAATTAGATCTTTATTTCTTCTTTCCAATGGTGTAAGCGATTTTGAATTCTGAGGCCTGAGTCAAAAGTTATGATCTTGACAAGTTGAGGATGCCATTTTTTTTACTTACGAAAAAAGAAAACATTAGTCCGTAGAGTTAACAATGTGTAGCAAAGACACCAGCTACTCAAACAATACTGGAGGTAAATCCTGAAATCTAGCTAAGTCTAAAATTTTGAAGCCCTAAAATTTGGCTAAGTCTGGATTCCTGAAGCCCTAAAATTTGGCTAAGTCTAGATTTCTAAAGCCCTAAAATTTCTTAGAATCTTTACCTTATCTCCAAGATGTCTGAAACCTATCTCAAAAGATTTTCATATATTAAAATATATCTTAAGTATAAGGAATTAAATATATGTCAACTTATATTGAAACGATATCTTTTAAACCCCTTTTATGGCTATTTGGATAAAATTGAAGGTGAAAAAATGACTTGACAAGCACATATGGTGTCTTGGGAGCGCGACAATGTGAATGCACACGAGCCTTTGGTGGTGTGTGTGACACTACCCTTTTATTGCATGTGCACTCTACCTTGGCGACGCGCGTGACCCTCTATGGCAACGCGTGTGCGCTCCCCTTAGCAGTGCATGTACATTGCCTTTGGGGGCATGCACGTGACCTTTTGTGGTACGCATGTGGCCTTTGGTAGCACTTTCTCTTTTTTTTCAATTTTTCAATTTTTTTGTGATTTTTCGACTCAACTTTCTAATTTAGTTAACTGAGTTTTCTTCTCCCGACTCCTGAACTATGAGTCTGGGAGTCAAAAAAATTAGGGGGTCCCCATTCCTAGTAAGGAATGGGGCGTGTGTTGTGGAGACCACAACAAGGAAGAGCTTCTTATTGATTACAATTTGAACCGCATAGATACAAGCAAGGCTACTATCATGGGGGTGGTACATACTATTAAACTAACTTCTAATCAATGACTCCAACATACCATTTAGTCAATAAATTTTTGGCTAACATTTTTATACTTGATCTTTGACACAGGGGAACAATATGGAGCAACCACTCGGAGGGGATGTTGGCGACGTTCCTGGCTCATCTACACATGAGCAGGTAAAACTCATTGTAATTGTGCAAACTAGATAGAAGAAAAATGTTTTTTTTTAATGTTGTTTTATTCATTTTTTTGGAGTAATTTTGATAATACTAATACTATTGTTGTCACAGAGGGCTAGTAGTTAGAGGGAGGGAAAGGAACCTGCAGTCCCTGATTAGCAGCCCCCCCTGAGGAGGACCCTTTCTATATTGATTTAGCAGAGACCGATGACCCGATTGGTTTGATTAAAAAGTTGCTAAAGAAAATTGGCAAAGAAATTATATGTTTGGCAACCATAAGGCCTACTACTCAGGAAATAAAAGATAGGGGTTCTAAATAGTTGCACACCTCTGAAACCTTAAAAGTAAGTATTAATGAAATTTTTAATTATAACAAGAGTTCAATAATGGTTTTTATGTTATGCTCTTTTATGGCATTAATTAAACTATGGATGCGTTGTCTTTACAAAGTTTTTTGTGTGATTTCGAGCCCCATTCCCATGATGAGGGTGCTGCAAGTGGTTCAAGTAGATCGCATGTTCCATTCCCCACTTGTGTTTTCCATTGAATATATATAGGAATGATCATAATAATTGACAATACATGCTCGAACAATCCTTTTTTTTAATGCTCTAACAATCTTTTCCATGCTAGTCCACACATTCTATATTTATGCATGCTCTAACAATTTTATTCTTCAGCTTCAAATCTATTGAATCCTATGACGATGCTGCCTCCATCCAGGACAACCACAAATCTCTTTCCAACTGTCGAGTCGACAACACGTAGCTTATAGGCATTGACTGTTGCACCATCTACTGGTACACAAATCCCTCTTTTTCTCTCTTATGACAACAACATACAATTTTTTTTTTACAACCTTTTAACATCAATTATCATTTTTTCTTTTATACTTCATGACAAAGACTTATGAAACTTATGAAACTTTTTGCAATAGGAGTTGCAGCATCATTTCCTAGATGTGCCTATGTTCCTAGTATGGGAATGGTGAAGGATGTCATATTGATTGTTAGCGACGATGAAGGCATTCCATTAAAAGTAGCCAAAGTTCTAGGTACTTTAAAGTTATTATTATTCTATAGTGATATAATAGTAATTTATTTTTTGATCACTCTTCATTGACTAATGATCCCATGATTGTTTTGTAGGGAATTTTTTTTTGGAGAAAACTTGGTGATGAGTGTTTGTGAATATTTAGACCCACCCTGCATACCTCGTGGAACATCATATCCTAACTAAAACCCCAAACCACTATTTTGATTTCATATCATTGCTATAATAGTTTTCCTTTTCATCCATTTGTTGAACTATATTAAAGGTAGCTTCACTTTAGTTATGAGTCTAACATGATTTTTTTTACTTAAAAGATGGAATAACCAAGACAAATCGTTGAAGGATGATCTTATAGAGAGCATGACCCAACTCTTTGGACCTCGTACATTTGAGAGAAACAAGATCCTTGAAAAAGCTGGTTTATGTTTGAAGTATATTAGGGACTAGTACAGAAAAAATTTAAGAGATAACCCTAGGTATGAGCATCTGCCCTATGTTCCTGAGGCTAAGTGGCAGGCTCTAATTTTGGATGGAAAGTATAAAACTAACAAGAAAAATAATATTACACCAATGGAGAGTACAACAAGGTATGTGATACTGTTGAGAATCTAATTATGTACTAATTAACCTCTATATTTATACTATCTAACATATTTTAAACTTTTCATAGATAGCCTGACACATCAAAGGCAACAAAGGTAAGACTAGAAAAGCACAGGACACACAAGCTCGGCTCTAGTGCTTTTTTGAAACTTCAAGCAAGAGTTGTAAGTATTAGTAAATGAAAAATTGTATCAATTTTTTTATATAATGTGATGGGAAATGCTAGGATAGACTAGCTTGTCTATGCTCTTGATCCTCGACTTGGATCTTAGTGTTCCTCCACACCAATATATGATGTAGAGTAACACGTTTTGGAAGCACTAGCAAAATCCTAGCACCTTGGAACAACTAAGAAATTCAAGTTATCACCTTAATCCTCTATTCTCCACAAGAACATTCAAGGCTTGATTCACCTTCAAACAAGGAACTAATCTGCTGTTACAACTACTTTAATTCATGGACCCAACTCAACACATAAGGCTGCATACTAGTGACTTCTCCCTTGTACCATTCAAGGCCTCATACACCCAACCTTGACACCAATTGTTTTGGACAACTCCAACCCTCTAAAATAAATGGAAACCAAAACAAACATCAACACAACCCAAAACAAATTAGGTCTAAGGAAAACTTGTTGTTACCAGTCATAGGGCAGATTGCGGCACTTGACCTTTATTCTACACACCCAACCAAGAGTTCAATTGGATCCTCTAGGACTCCCAAACACCAAATATAGTTTAGAACAACTCCACCATGACCAAAATAAGGTGTAACAAGGGTTGGAAACCCTGCTAACTATTTACCATTTCCTTTTGGTATTTTAACTACCCTCCATTGGTTGATGAAACAATGCAAGTAAAATTCACCATACCATGCAAAAATGCAAGGCTCAGAGTTCAAGAGATGCCTCACAGAAGAGGATAAGAGAATTGGCTTCCAACAAGGCTATAGAGCTGTGGCTGAACAACTATGAGCTGAAATCAGTGTGGAAGGTTCTAATAATGATGCATCTGAGCCATAGGTAAATAAGCTAAATGAAATTTATTTCAAATTGAATACTTTACCAATTAGTCTATTTGATGTTAAATTCCAATTTAAAGTGAGTATATCTATTTTAAGCAAGCAATGATAACAATGCATAGGATGTTGGAATGCAGCTTGACAATCCTTCTACATAATCTGTGGATGTTGAAGGTTCACATGATGTGCATCCTAGTGGTGGAGGTATAAATTTACTATTAAAATTTTTATATGTAATTGCAATTGGTGTTTGGATTAACCTAACATTTTGTATAGCAGTTGTAGAGGATCGAGGGGTTGATGTTCATGAGCATGTTGACGTTGAGTCTAGACAAAATGATGTGGTCAGATCAGGTAAAGAGCACCACAATTATGTTATTTAAAATAATTAAATACTTGTAACAATTATAATAAATTATTTTTAATTTAACTCTTTTATTTGTTATTGTAGAGGACCCCCCTTTGCAACATAATAGGAATTTGAGATCATCAAGAAGAGAGAACAGAACAACTGATGAGGGGGGAATTGATGATGACATTGATGCTCCTCTTAGAGCTTACATAGAAAAAAGAAATAGAAAGAAAAAAAAGAAATGATTGTCATCTACATACCTTAATTGATAATGACTGAATTTTATGTCTCAATGAATTTAATTATGTGCTAATGAATCTTCATGAATTATGTGTTAATGCAGAATAGTGATGAATATTGCATGTTAATGAATCTAATGTGTTAATGAATGTTATCATGTGATATTGATTGAATGTTACATTTTATTAATGGTTGAAAGAATGAATGAATGTTAGATGTTAATGGGGAATATAGAGTGATGTTAGGGGGAGAGGGGTGGGGCCAAATGAGCTTCCACCTTCACATGGTTGTCCTTGTTTAGTAGAGAATATTAAACTATTCTCAAAACGAAGTGAAGTTCAATAAGTTACTAAATATTTCTCTATTTTGTCCTATGTTTAGACCTATAACATTGTGTCTTTCTAAGGCCCCTTTCAAGTGGAAGGACACGAGCATCTTTTACAGTGGAGAATGTAACTAGGAGCACCAAATTAAGACCCACACATGTCCGATATAATACATTCAAATAGGCTACTATGCTTGTAACCCTATTTTCTAGTGAGAGCTTCACTTTAGAAGAAAATAATGGATCTCCTAAGATTGACTTGCACAACCAACCCCTTAGCTCTGCTTCTGTGTGGCAAAGATTTTAGGGTTTCCTCCCTCAACTTGTTGATCGGGCATCAATTAAGTCCATGTGATAGTTTAGAGTCTACACAATGGCTTATGTCTAGCTTAATAGATCGACTCAATCTATTTGATACCTACCTCTAACTTTCCTTCACAAGTGGGAGCAAAATAGTGTAGTCTGATGCAATCTAATCTAATACATCTCCCAAAGAACACTTTTGTGTTCAGAGGGTTTCTTAAAAATTTGTGCCCTATATTACATCTGATATATCTTCTGCAATGAGCTAGTTTTAATCTTAAAGATAATGGTGATTATTTGTTATGTTTTACATCAAGTAAGTAAATCCCCCTCTTCATTAGTGCTCAATTATGACAGAATGACTTTGGTTGTCTCAGTTTTTGTAACTGATGCTTTGTTGATTTGAGATTTTTGCAACTATGTCTAGGGTTATTTCTCTTTCATTTTTATTAAATGTTTCTTCCTGAGGCTATTAAGATATGGTTCTAATTGTTAAGTAATATTAAGAACTGTTGAATTCATAATGTTGCAAATGTTGGCTAGAATAGTTATAATTTTTTGAAAGTTGCTTTGAAAATAACTTCGGTGTAGAACTAAAAATACTTTTTTTCACAGGACAAAAGCTATGAAAGGCCAGTTTAATAGATAGTGGGAAACAAAGATAAATTATCATGATAGAGGAATGGTTAAGGAATGATGGATTGTTGGATTCTTCAATATATAAGTGTCTCCTCCATTAGTGTGCAATTCACTTGTTTTCTTTTAGAAACTTAAGATAGCCATAACAGTGGATTTTGTAGTTAGTTTTACCTAGAGGAGGAATACTCATGTCAAATGAGGCACAATAGCTTGGCACTTAAGTGTGTGTGATACTAATTTTTTGTTGTTTCAATCTTTCTCAAACTGATTCCTAGCTCCATTAAAATTTAATATTGACAACACTTAAATAAAAAATCTGTCAAATGATAGCTAGAGCCTATGGTTACTGTTTTGTGAAAGCAACTTTTAAATAGACATTCCCTTGAATTTAGTTCAACCTAACTTTCATAAAATCAAAATCAATTTGGACATACAAGCTTCTCGTCTACCATTTCACTAACTAACCAAACTAAAACAAAGCTATTTATTGTTATTCTTTTGTGTAAGATTAGGAACTCTTTTTTTAAGGTACACTGATTACAAAACTTGTTCAATGATAGCTAAAAAAGGGGTTCATGAGATTTTGAAACCTCCTTTTTAAAAAAAAATTAGCAAAGAAGCTTAAACTGTTGAACTTCAACATATCAGTATTGAATTATTACAAATGAATAATTAGTTTAAATATGACACAAATTAGTTCATGACATTCTATGTCCCATCACCAATATTTGTTTGGATTCATAACCCGTATGTCCATTATTTGCCTCAGTTTGTGGGTGCATAAAAGTGACATCTCCAATCACAGATCTAATCCCTAAACATGTAAAACTAAATTTCATAGATCCAATCTCTAATCTCTAAACTTTTAAAATTTAATAAAATTCATATTTTGACTTGTTTATTATTTGACAGGTTGTTCTTGGAATCATGATTGTAACTTAGTTTCATCACAATGATTCTTATGAACTTACATGTACATTCATTGACAAGTAACTCTAGATGAAACTTTAAGTTTATTTATCACATTTCAACATTCTCACCAAAATCTGAACTACATTATCTCATGATTGTTGCAGAGTACCACCACTCACATGTGAAATAGGCATCTAGATTACTGAACCCTTCTTAAAATTAGTTTCATTGAATTAATATATATTATGCTATCATTTGGTGTGTAATTTGAGCATGAGAATAATGTTATATCTATCTACGTGTTTTTCCTAACAAACTTTTGAAATATAATTTCTATAAGTTTTTAAAATTAGAGTAGATGAATTATTCTATAGGAAAAGGTGTTGCATTTAGGCATTTATTGATAGGTTTGGACATGAACAATTTTCTATTTCTAGTAGATTATAATGATGATAGTATTGGATTTTTTTCCATGTTTAATTTTTCTTGTGATTGTTGAAATTTTAGGTTGTTGCTTCACAAGATTGGCCTAAACCTATAAAGGATGCAGGTTTGTTCTATGTATGCTCAAACACGTCAGAAAGAATTGACTCAAGAGATAGAAAGATCATGTGAGAGGCACTTTATCTGGGAGCATGATGAAGTATGTGTTGTCTTGCTTATCCATGCCTTGAAGGTTTTGACATGGCATAAATATTTATTCTATATATAAATCGATTATAACATCTCAATATGTAATAACAGATAATATAAATATTTTGAAACTTCTAAGGTGTATAAAATGTTAAATTAGTATGAAATAATTGTTTAGAGTAGGTTACTATGTGTTAGTCTTTTGTGTTTTTTAAAATACTTCTATTGTATTGAATAAATGATGTGTGGGAGGAAGAGTAGAGGGAAGACAAATATGAGTCTTTTAACAATATGAATTATGATTATAGAAGACATTGCAGTCTCCTTTCTTCTTGAGCATAGTAATAAAAAGTAAAACAAAGTGTAATATGGGGTGGTTGCTGGGGGATTTTAATTTCCTTCTTGAACCAACCAACCAACAAAAGTTTCTTATGTAATCACCTAAAAATGGTCATCTAGACTATTAGCCCCTTTTTCAACATTTTGGCTAAATTAATTTAATCATTTACCTAGACCAAATTGCTAATAATCAATTTATTTGATTATAACATATAGTTTGACTATGCTATCCTAAGTTCATTATTTGATTAAAAGAACATGTCCCCTTTTAATTAAATAAAAGACCCCATTCTTCTAACCCACTTAAAGTACACACATAAAGTCCTTTTTCTATTTTATAATTAAAAGAAAAGGCTTGTGAGACTTTTGTCTTATATGACAAGTTAACTTATATTCTATTGGTTGACTTGTGTGTGCACATGGATCACTCCTCTTTTCAAATTCCACCATTGATCATCCACCATCTTCATCTTGATCTCTACCATCCATACATCTTTAAAAGGGAGAGAGCTTTCCCCTTCGATCAATCCTCATTTTGAATATTGTTATGCTGTAGGTTTTCTAACAGGTTCCTTTGGAGCTTTGTGGAGAACTTCTATTTCTTGTCTACATTCTCTCAGCCATGGCATCATGGCATTCTAGCTTAGCTTAGCTTTCATTTTTACATGTAGCTTAATCTCACATAGCTTAATAATGGTATTGTAACATTCTTATACATGTTTTAGCATAGCTCCACTTTACATCTCATTCTAGCTTAATCTTCATTTGCATTGCATTCTTGAGGAACTCCTTGGGACATTTGCATTCTTGCATCTTGTCTTTGGAACCTCCCATTGCATGGTTTACCAGCAAGAAGAGTATCTCTAAGGCTCATCTGAGAGCTTTCTTATTCTTGAAATATACTCTCTTGCACTCCATGGATAGGGAGCTCTAAGCCGGCATCCCAGCATTTTGAACTCATGGAATCGTTTAGATAGAACGGTTTAGAGTGGGACACTTTTGAGTGTACATTTTTGGTGCCCACCGTGGGGCTTGAATCAAGTTTCTAGATCTTTTTGCTTTCATTTCTTATCTCTAGTTTTTTACAGCAGCATATTGGATCTAATCAAGTGCTTTTGTAAAATTATCACTTTGGTTTTAAGATCAACCCATGTGTAGATTGGTTTGAAGGCAAAAAATCTAGTTGGTTTAAAGATTTGATCATATCTTTTAAACCATTTTGATTTTGGTTTTGAATTTTTTTTTACAAGTTGGGTATGTCTTCAAAATGTCTTAGTCCGATTTTCAAAGCATTTTGACATGATTTTCAGGAGTTATGATTTTTTATTTTTTTTTATAAAAAGCCATTTCTGATCACAAATCAGCGTATTTTTCAGAAATATTTTTGAATTCTAAGAGGGGTACTCTCTTTTTGTTTTGACTTTTGAGGTCGTATTAGGGATCAAAAACTCGATTTGATAAATTTGGCTTGTTTTGACAAAATGGGTCTCTAGGGCACAAATGAGAAATTTTTTTTTAATTTCTTGCATTTTTGGAAAGCTCTCTAGTTTTTATTAGGGGTTTATTCTTTGAATTTCTCTTTTTGGATCCGAAATAATAGAAAACAAGTCCAATCTTGTTGACTAGGTCAAAATCAAAGAGTAAAAATGAGAGCATTTATGATTAGTTTGCTCTTTCTTTGCATACACTTGATTGGAAGATAACTTGGATATTTGAGGCAACTAACCACTTTTTATTGTATTATTTTATGTTATTTCACACTAACTTGTGGTGCTAACAAGTTGTGATTGCAGGTTGCCATCCTTGTGAAAAAAAAATGAAACATTGCATAAAAAGAATGCATGTCAAAGCTTCAAATGTGCAAGGGCTACTAACATTGTTTGCAGGGCTGCCCAAAGCATAAAAATTCAAAAAAAAATTCTTTTTTGTTTTCATGTGTGGAATTGACTAATTATTTATTTTTCATAGGCACATAAAACTTACGATTGGGATCTTTTGGTGATAGGAGAGTATGCTCTTCACCCTTATGGTGAATCAGAAATCTTGACTTACCATTTGGTTTCAAGAATAAGAGGCAATTGAATCTTCCTGATGTGTTTGAGAGAAAATTATTGGAATAGGAGAGTATGCTCTTCACCCTTGTGGTGAATCAGAAATCTTGACTTCTGAAAGTTGATCCACTCTTTGTGTAGTTAGAATCCTTTAGAGGGCCTTCTCTTAGACAACCTGAGAGGAACGACCCAAGTGGGGACAAGTAAATTACCCAGCTCTTCCAACCCACTATAAACTCAAGGCTATTAAGGACACAAAACCTTGGTAGACATAGTGTTTTTCTTCGCCTAATGTGATCACTTATGGGATTTTGACCATAGGGAGATCACTAGGCAAGAATGCTTAAGGTACTCTTGTGGTCACGAGATCGGTTACCCATTGCAAGGTGAGGTGTCCCGTAATTGGGAGCAAGAGGAACACTATGAACGGAAGCCCTATCTAAACACCCTAAGTTAGTAACTACCTTTTTTAGCCGCTCAACTTCTTGGTGCAAGGATCGATCCTAGTGGACTACCCGGATCACCCCAAGATTTTACACTCACCATCTCTATTCCCTTGGTTATGCTTATGGCATTTCCATGACAAAGCCAATATCTCTTGTGGGCAACCAATTGTTGTGAGGTGAAGGAGCATCAAGCATGGGCCAAGTTGTTGAGTAATGAACCATGTCCTTTAGGTAGATATTGCTTGATGTGTTCTCAAATGTGGTATACCAGTGAAAATCTTTTGAACATACACATGACAATAATTCTAGGAAATTCTTTTAAGACCTCACATATGCTTGTATCATGCAAGGTTGCTTTGTCCCTTGCTTGATTATTTGAATACTACTCCATGTGTCACTATCTTGCTTGGAAATAAATTGTTTTCTGAACATCAAACTTGCTATGCTATCAACTATTGTCAAACTTTGTCAACCAAGTCAAAGCATCAAGTCTTAAACATTTTTCTTGTGTTGCTTGCTAAGGGGAGTCTCATCATTTGACTTTGATTTTCTATGTCTCTAGTTCTTGAACATGCTTAAAGTGACTCTTTGGTCTTGGTGCTCTTGGTCTTTCTATCTTCATGGTCTATGCATGCTTGCTTGTTATCCTTTTGCTAAAATGGTTACCTTGATTTCTTGACTACACTCTTGGGTTGGGAAAGTTGTTCACTTGTCACCCCGCTTGCTCTATTTATTTGGCTATTTGGGCATCTTGCCTAGCTATTGACTTGAGTCATTCATGTCGTAAGTTTCTTGGACAAATTGTTTGACAATTCGCTTTAATCTCTCTCTACTATCTTGGCAAGTGAACACTCTACCTCCTATAGTTTCAACATCAAGTTATCTTCTAGGCTCTTTTATGCTTGGCTTTGCATCTAAAACTATGGGATCTAAACCTTGTGCTATCAAACCTTGGCCAAATCTAGATGATCATGATATCCTCCATGTCACTAAAGAGTTTCAACATCTATATGCATAATACAAAGAACTAGAAGAGACAAATGATCTTTCTTACCTTCGTCTCTCTAAGCACATGATGGAAATGAAGTCTAAACTTGAGAAAAGGTTAGAGGAGAAGATTGCATCATTAAATGAATCTTCCTTAAGGTCTTTACATGCATGTGAGTCACCTTCATTGAGGTCATCCTCTTCTTTTAGGTCTACATGCTCTACTTCAAGACATCAAATGTCTTCATCTTCTAGATCTAAAGACCTTTGTAGAGAACAAGCACTTGAGGCTATGCCTAAATTTCATGATGGACCTATCTTTGATGAAGATAATGATGAAGACATGAAAGTATGCTATTCACTTGAGAAACAACAAAAGGGCTCTAGACATACTTCTAAGAGAACTTTTTCTCCCTTGGAAGATTCTTATGATGACACTTTGCAAAAACTTCTTGGTAATAAGATCATCATGTTACCTAAGTCTAGCTCATATGGAAACCCATTCTTGGATATCTATTGTGCTTATCATCAACATAATGAGCATAGTACTTCAAATTGCATTGAGCTAAAACATAAAATCCAAGATCTTATTTATAATGGAATTATTGATACCTTTAATGATTCATGTGGTGAAGATACTTCTCTTGAGCAAGATTACATTAATGAACCTATGTCTAGTAGCAGCTCTATTACATCTTCCACTTCTTCCAACACTCGTGCATCTCCCAACATTTCAAAGCTTTCCAACATGCCTCCATCAAATAAAGAACCTAATACTTTTCACATTGACTATGTGTATCCTCAAGGGCTACCTCTAAAAGAAACTCAAGCTAACCTTCACTTGGTTGCAAACCTTTTCCATGCTACCAATTCTAAACATCCTCAACCTTCATGCACTACTATGCCTAATCCAAACACTACTCCATTCACTCTTCATTCTCCCTTGTCCTTAGAAGTGGCTCCATGTCAAGAGGACTCTCAAAAAGAAAAAGATATAAATTTCAAGAAAGATCAAGATCAAGCACCCTTTCATCTCTTTCAAGATTTTTCCCCTCAATATCCTATATCTTGTCTACCTCCTAAGTATGATGAAGACACCACTTCCACTATCTCCCTTGAGTTTACTAAAAATTATGAGAAAAGTTCTCTTCATATGCTATCCAAAGCTACTTGTCAAGATCAAAGCATCCCATCATGTTCTACTTCTCCATATCCACTTCAAAATTTTGCTCAAGCTTTAAGTGCTTCTATTAAAAATGTTGTTCCTATCAAAGGTACTCATGAGTCTATTGATGGCTTCGACCATGTTGCTCACTCTAAAGATGTTGATATCCCTTCCCACTATCCCTTTGCATCTTCTAAATCTATCCTTGGTCCTTATCCATCTAAGCTAAAGCATTCAAACCTTCCATCCATATTGGGGCCTTATGTTCCTCCATCTCCTACATTCACTCCTAGCTCATTCCCTAGCTCTCCTATAATACCTCAAGATCAAAAAAGACACTCATCCTTGATGACTTTTCACCCATCTATACATCTAAACTATTCATATCATCCTTATTCATCCACAAATCCCAAGTCCTTTGGAAGTGAGAATAAACATAAGAATCCATTGAAAAAGAAAGATCACTATGTCCCATCTAATCAACATGTGAATGCTAAGAAGGAGAATGCACAAAAGAGACCACAAAGGTCCACTATTAAAAAAGGTAAATCAAAGAAAATATGGGTTCCTAAACCCATTATTGAAGAAATGTGTCTTGAAGTATCCAAAGGAAAATCTAAAGCTATATGGATTCCCAAGTCTCTTTTAGAAGACTTGAATATTGAAAACACTTCAAAGTTGACATTCAAGCTTCCAAAGGCTTCCATTCCATCTTCTTCCAAAAATTTTCCTAAAATTATTCCAAAGCCTTCCACTCCACTTTTTTCCAAATCTCTTCTACCACCTCATACATCTAAACCTCAAGCTACTTCATCCATGATTCCTCCATCATTCCAATACCCTTCAAGGTGTGTGTCAATGTTGATCTTGTACAATATTTCAACTACCCTCATGAAATCCTCTAAATCTTACACTAACTTTCTATACATGAACTAGTATCCTCCTTATACTCTTCCTACTACCATTTCTCTTTCATCACCCTATCAACATCTTTGAGCATACCTTTCTATGGTCTTGGCTTATCATGACTTATCTTTTCTATAGGAGCATTATCTACATTCAAACAGCTTCAGCTCTTTCAAAAAAAAAAAAAAATAGAAAAAGAAAAAATAGAAAAAATGAAAAAAATGAAAATGTGCCTTGGTGAAAACTACTTCTTGTGGCACCTTGGTAGCAAAAGTAAAGAGAAATAAATGCATCCTATGGTGAAAAATACTTCTTGTGGCACCTTGGATAAGTACCATGATGAAAACTTGGCAAACAGGCATCATGCGTAATTCTTCCATCATCCATCTATCCCCTCTTCTCTCTTTGATCTTGACAATGTTGAGCTATCTTTTCATATTGGCTATCTTATCCATGAGATTATCTATTTGTGCTTTATCATTCCCTCATAGCCTCCATCTTGAGCTTTATTTTTATTGCTCTATCCCATTACTATCCTATCTAGTTGACCCCTTGGTCTTGATCATAATAAATGAAAATGGTTCTCATAGGCCTCTTGACATGTCTACTCTCTTGGATTGCACACTTTCATGCTATCTTCCTCTTTGGCTTCCACTACTTATCCTACATGCTATCTTTCTCATTACTTCCATTGCTTATCCAAAACATGCTTCATATGACTATTTCACCTCTTTCCCTAGCTTGGGTACTCTTCAGGTGTCAGTCCTTCAGGATCACTTTCACTTGCTTCACATTCCTTTCTTATGCATCTTTTCTTATCCATCGGCTTGTTTCTCCATCATATCCTATACCTTGCTAGACATTGGGAGAAAATGATGTGATCTTACTTGAGAACTAGTGATCTCTAAATTATTCTAAAAATTCAAAAAATCATATATGATGCTAAAAAAATCCTAAAAATCAGAAAATGTCTTGAAAAAATGATCATCTTAGTGAAAACCTAGCAATAGGTGCTTTGATGTATCACCAAAAAAATTCAAATATACAAAAATATGATTTTTTTTTGAAAAAAGTCCTGAAAAAATTTGTCAAGTGGTGAAAACCGAGAAACAGACGCTACTTGAAACCCTTGCACCTATGTCTATCAGTCTCAATCATCCACTTTGCTACACATTTTCTAGCTTCAAATTGTTTCTTGTCCTCATCTCGGGGGCATAGCTACTTAGCCTATTGAGGTATTCTTGTGCATTAGGGTTTCTTTGACAACTCACAAAATAGTGTTTCTCAACACTTCCCCCACCTTGACATCAAGTGTTTTTCAACACTTTTCAGATAGTTTACCTTCGGTCTCTGATGTCGTGATATTTCTCACTATTAGAATCAAGTCTGGAAGAAATGGCCAAGTGACTTACACACACGGACTTTAACACTTAAATGACTGAGCTATGCTAACCTTTATCTACTTTGTGTGCTATCTATGATGATTTCTTTGCCATGTGTTCCCTCCTTAATAGTCTTTCAAGGATGTCGTTGACTAGAAGACTGGGGGCATGGGGCATGTTTTCTTGATTTTTGCTTGTCGGTATACTTTGTTTGTCTATAGTGTTGTAAGAATTCGTGCTTGTCCTATTCAACACTTTGACTTATAAATGTATCATCCTTGACTATTTCACAAGACCACACTTGGGGTTTATCCTAGCATTTATGCCTTGATACAGGTGTAATCTTGCTAAATTAAACTTAGGGAATCTAATCACGTAGTTATCTTGACTTACATGTCTCTGATGCTTAGATTGGATTTCCACATACCTATCTGATATCGATCATATTCATATCCTCATAGTTATACTAGTGATGGTTGTATGATCTCATGATGTCCCTAATAAATGCTCAATGATGAAATTAAGAGTCTAAATGTTATGCACTTCTTGCTGGTAAACCACTTTTCATATTAGCTTGCATTTTAGGTTCATTTTCTAGCTTAGTCTTGCATTCTTGCATATGGAGAGAGCTCTCTCTTCATCTTTTCATAGACATATCGGCTAACTCCTTTCATATATTTCTTTACTTTCTTCTTGTTCATGTCCTTTACCTTCTTAATCTTTCACTTCATCTCTTTTCTATCTTATCATCACATTATCTAAAGTTTTGACCTCTTAAATAATTTCAACGTCCTAGATTCATTTTCGAGATCGAAATCCAAATTCGAGTTCATCTTGATGGTCAAAATTGTCTTTTAAAAATTATACTTTATTCTGAGCAGTTAACTAACCTTTTGAGGTCTAATCGTTGAATCATCATTGGGGCATCTTCATTTCTTCATGTCTTCATAATTTCTATGCTTCATATCTACTTCTAGTCACCTTTTCACATCTAAATCATCTTTCTACTAGATTTTACCTAATTTTACATTGTGTCCTTCAAGGTCAACTCTAGTCAAACTGGGGCATTTTATCATTTTCTTATAGTCATTCTTGGGTTCTAATCATTTATCTATCATATCATACATTGCTATATCTCGATTTTCTCATATCTAGCTAGTTTCTGCTTCCTCTTACCTCTTTTCGATTTCAATCCCGAGGGGGCAGAAATACTCTATTGATGATTGTTATAGCTATCTATTTCTTAGGAACATTTGTTTGACCTTATCACTTGCTCTCAATCTATTCACTTTTCTAGGTGTTAGAATTCTTTTCAAATCCTAACATCATCTTCCTAGTGTTCAGTACTACCACTATCAGGCTGTACATTTAGGACTTGCTATCTTTTTCTACATTTCGTTCTTCAAAATTAGATACCTATATCTATCACCGCCTACTTGGCTTTCTATTTTCTTTGACATAATGTGTTCCCAGATTGATCACGTATTAGTCAAAGAGGGGCAAATATAATCACCTAAAAATGGTCATCTAGACTATTAGCCCCTTTTTCAACATTTTGGCTAAATTAATTTAATCATTTACCTAGACCAAATTGCTAATAATCAATTTATTTGATTATAACCTATAGTTTGACTATGCTATCCTAAGTTCATTATTTGATTAAAAAAACATGTCCCCTTTTAATTAAATAAAAGACCCCATTCGTCTAACCCACTTAAAGTGCACACATAAAGTCCTTTTTCTATTTTACAATTAAAAGAAAAGTCTTGTGAGACTTTTGTCTTATATGACAAGTTAACTTATATTCTATTGGTTGACTTGTGTGTGCACATGGATCACTCCTCTTTTCAAATTCCACCATTGATCATCCACCATCTTCATCTTGATCTCTACCGTCCATACACCTTTAAAAGGGAGAGAGCTTTCCCCCTCAATCAATCCTCATTTTGAATATTGTTATGCTGCAGGTTTTCTAACAGGTTTCTTTGGAGCTTTGTGGAGAACTTCTATTTCTTGTCTACATTCTCTCATCCATGGCATCATGGCATTCTAGCTTAGCTTAGCTTTCATTTTTACATGTAGCTTAATCTCACATAGCTTAATAATGGTATTGTAACATTCTCATACATGTTTTAGCATAGCTCCACTTTACATCTCATTTTAGCTTAATCTTCATTTGCATTGCATTCTTGAGGAACTCCTTGGGACATTTGCATTCTTGCATCTTGTCTTTGGAACCTCCCATTGCATGGTTTACTAACAAGAAGAATATCTCTAAGGCTCATCTGAGAGCCTTCTTATTCTTGAAATATACTCTCTTGCACTCCGTGGATAGGGAGCTCTAAGCCGGCATCCCAGCATTTCGAACTCATGGAATTGTTTGGATAGAATGGTTTAGAGTGGGACACTTTTGAGTGTACAGCTTATAGGAAGGTACAATTATTTAAAGAAGGTTAATACATTTTATTACTTCAAAACTTGTAAATGCTCTAGAGACTTGTTAGATGCACTACATGAAAACAACATAGCCATAGAGTAAGCTTTTCATACCAATTGTATATAGAAGCTATAGAATTTTACAATTTTTATGGTTTAATTTCCCTTTCTAAGTATGATAAAAATATCGCTAGTATTCTAATTTAAAAAAATCCAAAATAGAATAGTTATTTGTTTTCACTCTAGGATTTTCTAAGACAACTAATTATTTTATCTAATTGCCTTTCAGCTTGCATAAACAACTGCAAGATTATTATTTTATTGTAACTCTAATTTCTTATGATACCATCCTTATCTATTTGGAAACATTGTAGGTAAAAATCGCTTCCTTGGCTTCAATTTTTAATGAATATGCTCTAAAGAGTGAATTTGAGACAAGCATCTACCTTTAGGTGAGTAATTTGTAGTGATCTACTGATATCCTTGAGATCATTACTGGTCTAATACAGGTTTGTCACTCGGGCATGCTTAGTAGAAATGAGGATTTTCTATTGCTCATAAAACCTAGTAAGCATATGATAGTATTTTCTATGATATTTATATTGAGTAGAAATTGTGTCCTTACTATTTGTGAAGTGCTAAAATGTTTTTCAACAAACATGATTCATTTCACCTTGGAAGCTTTAGTTTCCCCCAATAGGTTGACTATCTAAAACTTTAGGCATTTGTTCAATTCTTGGATGAGTTTCAGGAGGAGAAACTTGGGGATTCAGTCCTAGAAAAAATGAACATGAGATTGGATGGCTTGAAGCTGGGAAGCCTTTCTATCCAATAATGTTTTATCCTATACTTTAGATTTTTAGTCATGACCAACCTCTTAGCTGTCTGGGAAGGCCCAGGTATGTAATTGCATTGTATTAGATATGGTTTACGTTTTTGTTGAGATTCTATTACTACAAAAATGTTGTGCAGTCTGTAACTTCTAATTGTATGGTGTTTTAACATAATTTTTGTTTTAATTTGATTTAGTTAGATTGAAAAATGTCTACACAATTACTGCTAGAATCTCTTTCAATTTTCACCTGATGAAATGTAGAAATCTCATGTCTTCAAATGTTTAATATAATATGTATATGAATTTTTCTTACTTTATTTTATTGCAGGTCAATTATTCAACTAATTTTTTGGGATCAAGATTTGAACTTCCATTTTCAGAGGTTAGAAAGGTAGGCTTAGAAACTCAAGTTATGTTGAATCATGCTTGGACATCAATGTCTGGCTCAAATAATAGTAAATCTACATAGGAATCTCAATCTAAGAGAAGCTCTAAGGTATTCTTTTGGTCAATAAATAAGTTTTGTTCTTGAATTGTGTTCATCGTTGAGGTTGTACTGAGATTTGAAACAATCTATTGTTTTAAGTTCCTTCTATCAAGCTTTTGAGTTTTCTCTCCAATTCATGCCTTTTTGGATTTTTTCTCATAGTTAATAATTGAAAATCAGTTTGTCGCCATTGCATGACTGGCTTCTACCTCTTAGTTATGACTTATTGTCATGTAGTAGATGCTTCTATGATGAAATGGTACAAGTGAATTCATGTTTTTCATGGTGTTATATATACCATTTTCCAAGTTAATTTTGTTTGAGAAGTATCAAAATGAAATAGATTAGTTTCATAGATATGCTCTTTGATATTTGGTTATTGCTTACTATGACTATATATTGGATCAGCATTTCAACACTTGAGTGATCAGATATGGTTTCTATATCGGTGTTCCAAGTGTGCACTGTCAAACTACATTGCCCGTTGAATTTCTTTGTTGTTTTTTTTCTTGTACAATAACTTGTTTATTGTTGTTGCATATTACAACTAGGAAATCTGTACATCTAGTGTCATTGTTTGTACAAACTACAAAGAATGGATGTGGATGTCAACATTGAAGAAAATCTATTTGACAAAGAATTGAATGATGACCAAGCAATTGTATGTGTAGAGAATTTGACCCGATAGACTCCAAACACGAATGAGAAAATAGTTGTTGTAGTACTTATCCTTCTTGTGTGCCACTATCATGCAAGGGTTCATTAAGAAAGAAAGGGATAATCTAAAAATAACACCATATCAAGCTAAAAATAGTTTAACAGTTGATTTCAACCAAACACTAGACCTACTGATAAGACACTTGCCCAGATTATTTGCTGATGACTGGTTGATCTTAGAAGTCAAGAGAAAAGCCAAGCACAAATCTGCTACAGATGCTAGAATAAAATTCATCCACGAAAAGCCAAAAAAGAAATGTCATGAATGAAGGGAAGATGTGTCAATCAATGCTCAAAGCTCTCAAAAAAGAAGGCAATGATGGAAATCCCATTTTGTATGATTTATAGTAAGAAAATCGGCATTTCTAAGGAAAAGAAGTATAACCAATGTGATGCGCCTAGAGGTAGACATGAAACTTTTAGCTTGAGAAGTTATTTCCTTAGAGAGCTAACATATATCTTGACCTGGCTTCATGTATAGAGTTGTTTCTTAAGACGATCCCATGCTCTTGGGAGGTTTGTGCACCATTGCCTCTTAGGATCAATGATGGTCAAATTAGTTTGAGTCATCCCTCACATTACTGCAACAATATATGCCCTCCCCCAACATCATTCATCTTTTCTTTTAACTAGTGGTGTTGAACGCCTTTGCTGAAAAGCCTT
The DNA here is from genome assembly GCA_028749045.1 of Cupressus sempervirens. Classification (NCBI taxonomy): domain Eukaryota; kingdom Viridiplantae; phylum Streptophyta; class Pinopsida; order Cupressales; family Cupressaceae; genus Cupressus; species Cupressus sempervirens. The sequence continues at coordinate 330,038,850 of CM053786.1, forward strand.
GATGGAGTACCCTCATCTTGGTTATGTTTTTTTTTTCCTATAGGTCAAGTGCCTAGAGGTCCTTGTTCTCATTTTTTAGGGTAGTCCCTTGCTCTCCTTTGTTTGGAGAGAGTAAATGTTCTTAAATGATGTTAACTTCCTTAGAGATGTTTAGGGGGCTGGAGGAATGTCTGGGTTTTAGTTTCAATGACTTTTCTATAAGATGTCTCTAATATGGACAGGGTTGTTGCCACTCAAGAATTAGGGATGGTGCACGCAATTGAATTGGAAGGCCACATTGAAAGATAAATTAATTTTTAAAGATATGGTCAAAATAGTGAGTAGATGTCATATAGGAAACTCAGGGCGATAGTGGTGATAGAGCTAGGACAATCAATTTTTGGATGATCAAATTGTCGAATCTTTAAAATCTAGTTCCAAGGCATATTCTCCTATGAATCTAGTTTATAAAACAATTTGAATCACTCAATTTTTATATCATATGACAAAGTTGTGCCAACAATACCGACTGTCTATCCTAAATCTGTAATAGTAAAATTCACATTTCCTAATAGTTCATTGGCACATTTTTTCAACCAATTATTATTTTCTTTGAAACCCAATTGTAGTGGAAATTAAACATTGGATCTACTATCCCCAATTTGAATCACCCCAATCCATGATTAAACGAGAAATGGGTACTTCATGTTGTGATTGTTAGTCTAGGCAGGAATTTGAAAACAACAGTGGCACAGAAACTGTTCCTTAGCATATTTGAAATAAATTTTTAATTTATTTTCAAAACCTATTTCTAGAAGAGATAGATATCTAGATGTGCTTTTCTATGGAATTACAATCCATAAAAGAAGGATTAAAATGAACATTTTTCTACAAAGCATTGTCGAATAGTCAAAGGCAATTGTCACTCATCAACATCTTTGATTAATTATGAAAGTTGTGTTTTTGATGATATTTTTTAAAGTAGCATTAGCTGGAAATACATGAGGCATTTTATTCAGCAATATTGTGCTCTATTCCTAAGCTCCCAACATGGTGCAACAAAAAAAAAAACTAATGTAGGATGTTGAATCTAGCAAGTATTGTGGTTTTTATTCACACAGAGATTATATCAAATGCATGATCACTATTACCTTTGAGAACAATACAAGCCCATCTCTATAACTATGTTTGTGGTCAATCAGTGAACAAAGGATTTCTAGTCCCTTCTTTACTCATATGTGCATATTTCCCAACAGAGGATAAATGAAACCTCACTGTAGGTGCACGTACTCTCTAGGTGCACATGCTTACATTCTCTGTGTGGCTCACCCAAGGGATTGAAGCTATTTCTACTTTCCTTTTCTTTTTGTTATTGGGATATGTCTGTTGGTGTCCTGAGTTAACAAATCATACATGAAAGAGAGAGTGACTTCTAGCCAGATTTCTTCCTCCTTATTTTTGTAATATAATTATCTTGGTGCATACTATTTTCCTCATTTGTAGGCTAATTGAGTGAAAAGCTAGGTTTCACATATAAGAAGCAACAATCAAATTGATAGCTTGATCCAATTTATCTTTATGAGGTGACAAAAGCCTTGTTAGGAGAGGCCTAGACTGAAGGAATTAGGTGATGATCATTTGAAGAGGGAGATAATCTGAATTAATTGGGTAGTAAATGACTTGAATACTGGAGTTCTCTATCCCCCTCGACTTTTCTTTTTTCACTGCATATCAGCTTATGTGTAGAATTTATTTATTGCAAGGTATTATGGTGAATTGAATGTAACTAAAATTAGATAAGTAGTTATGTTTTATGACATTAAATTCGATTAGATGAGATGGTTTTAAGGTTGTGAGATGATTGGATTTCAGATATCTTTAGGCTTTAACTCCATTTTGGCATAAGGAAATGCTAGATTGTTAAGCCCTTGGTACTAGATTGTGTGCTAGACGAATCACATTTTAACCTTGCGAGCTATTGAGGAGGCTTGACATTGTACTACAAAAGTCTACTATTGTTTTGTAGACTTTCGCAAGGGCTTTGACTCAAAGCCTCAAGGGGCTCTCTTTCAAAGACTCAAAGACATTGGTACTCCAGATATACTAGTGATAGTGATTATGAGACTCTACAAGACAATGTTTGGTAGATTTAGGACTCTGGAGGGATTTTTAGATCTGATTCACAACACCATCAGGGTGAAGTAGGACTGCTCTCTCTCCCCTATGTTATTGGGCATCTATATTGATGAGCTCGAGGTCTCCCTTTGTGAGGCTTCGCTCCCCAAGGATGGCTTCTACTTGCATTGGGTTCTGATCTCCATTCTCCTATTTGTAGATGATGTGGTCCTTCTGGCCTCTTCTCGGGAGGGGCTCCAGAGGCTTATTGATGAACTGGCCTCATTTTTTGACCAATGTCAGTTGGTGGTGAACCTGAGCAAGACTCGGGTTATGATCTTCATTTGTTTGAAGACCTTACATCTTCACTTCAACTTCCTGGGTCAACAAATTGAGATTGTCTCCTTGTACACTTATCTCGGGTCAATTTCTCCTCGTACAAATAACTCCACTTTTTGTCTTATGTTATCAATCTTGCACTCCAACTCTTATTGTAATGTGTTTTTAGTGCCTTCTTTCTCAATTCAATCTAGCCTAGCAATCCTTGCCTATATGGAAAAATAACTGTATTGACAACTGATTGACAGGGGTGGTCAGTATGGACAGGTATTGACAATTGAATATAACCGAGGAAATTTATTTATTTTTTCTTTGTATTCATCACAATTGTGATGTACACTAGTAGAATTATGATGGTGGTTGCTATCGCAGCTATAACAACCTCGTCGCAATTTCTTGTGTGACTATCGCAAGTGCGACGTTAGCCGCAGGGATTGTGACGGGGTTGTTGTAGCTACGATGATAACCGTCGTCACAATTCTACTACTGTACATTTCAATTGTAATGAATGCCACAAGAATTTTGATGGTGTTGATGTCAGAATAAATTGGTCAACTGTTGTCACAATTTTTAGGGTTTACGTCGCAATTGCGACGTCAGCCACAAAAATTGTAACAGCGTTGATGTCACAATAAAGTGGTTGCATAGCAACGGATTTGGATCATAATTGTGATGGTCTATCATAGACGTTGTAATTTGCGACTAAAAAATAATGACGTATGTTACTGTCACAGTAGCGACACATTTCTATCATAATTGTGACACATAGCTATCACAAATCGATGCCAAATGTATTAGTGTAGCAACCTTCCCCTTCAAGATTCTTGACATGGATTAACTGTTTCCTGTGTTCTATAAGTCTAGTGGTTGTATCAGGCATTAACAGGTCAATCTTTTAGTGCAATGGAAACTCTAGCTTGTAACACACCTTTCCAAGGTGCGAGTGTGCACCCTTTTTGCCAACTCCCCACATGTGCACCATGCACACCCCAACTAACTACACAACTCTCCCTTCAAAAGCACAAAGTAAGAAAAATGTGTACATGCACATATTGTGCACCCTCATAGGTGCGCTAGTGTGCAGTTGTTCCTTTCGTCAATTTTTTTACCATTTTTGCCTATTTTTGTCAGTCAAATCTAGTCACTTAGCATCATTTTTACCCCCTAGTACTAATATATTGATATTTAAATTTTTTCTAGGTCATCATGGCATCCTCATCATTCGTACCACAGAATATTACCATGGTATTGCATGTTCATATTCAACATAGGCATCTTGGGATTTCAAGTAGAAGTAGAAGAAGCTCAAGTCTATGATAATGTTGGACTATAATGAGGGAATAAATCATTAAAAAAAAATAGGAATAAGTACACAATAGTTCTCATAGACCCTATCTGAGAAAAACCCATAAACCATTTTCAAAACTACGAACTTCAATTTTTGGGTGAATTGAGCACCTTGCACACTTTCCTAAAGGTGTGCTTGTGCATAAGTGCACAGGTGCAAAGGTGTGAAGGTGCACAATTCTAAAATCTTGAAGATTTCTAACATTCTAAAGATGCACAAGTGCATAGGTGCACAATTTTACAAGTTTTAAAGAGAAAAGCACATAGGTGCGCAAGGTGCACAATTGGGCCTAAATCATCAAAAAGAGAAAAAATAAGTACACAAGAGCGGTCCTAGAATTCATTTTTGAAAAACCCAAAAATCATTTTCAAAATTGAGAACTTTGATTTTTGGATGGATTGAGCACCTTGCACACTTCCCTAAAGGTGCACAAGTGCACAATTTGAAGTTTTGGTGAATGAATTGTCATCAAGGTGAAATTTTCAAAGGTGCACCTTTTAGAGGTGCACTTTTTCAAAGGTGTACTTTTTAGAGGTGTGCCAAATTAGGAGGTGCGTCAAAAATTTTGAAGAAGTAGTGCACTAACAGTTAACTACTAGTTGCTATTTTTTAGCATTCCATGCATCAAAAATGTGTTTTGATAGAAGCTCAACTCCCAAAGACACCTAGAGAAGGTCAAGCTTCCATTTTTAGATGTCTCAGTGACTGTTAGATCATCTCATGGCTACTTTCCTCTTATCTTCTTTTTTTAAAAATTGTTTTAAGTCATGTAAAGGCTCATGTGCCCATTAACTAATATAAACAAGGGCAGAGACCTACTTAGCACCATCTAGAGAGTCTTATTTGTATGTAATTAGCTTTATTTTATTAGTTTTTAGCATAATGTTTGCATTAGAAGAGCTCTCACTCCTAACACAAAAGGAGGAGAGGATTTTTTTTAAATACATGGATGTAAAATGTACTCTAGGATGATATTTTGATACAATAATAAATGCTATTGGTGCTCTCATTTAGAGTGTAGTAAATCTTGTCAGATTGTGTTATTTTTTGTGAATTCATGTTCGTGAATGATAATGGAGCTATTAGTTATATTGTGTTGTTATAATTGTGGGATCTTTTAATTCTAGTGTTTTTCATATGTTAACAAATTCTACTATTGTGATGAATTGGAGAAAGGATCACTATTGTTCCTATATAGCATTTTGTCTCGTATGAGTGCCCTTTTTGTGGCCTCATGATTTCATGAAATGTGAGACATATTTTGGTTTTTATTGAAGTTCCCATCGATGATTGTATTAGTGGAGTTGAGGAAGCATTGCTCCTAATTTCATTGGTTTCCTACTAGGTCCTTTTGATAATATAATTCACAAACGTGTTGATATTTGTCTTATGTTCATTACGAATTTCCCTTTCAGTAATTTGATTTAAATCTCTTGCTGCTCTATCTTTTTTATTTTATTCTCAAATAGTTGGTTAGAATAGGAATTCATATAGTTACATTTATTAGAAGTTTCATTCATCATAAAACATAAAATACAAAAACATATTGGTTTTGTGGTTATGTTTCAACAAAGTTGTGTAGAATTGTTAGATACCAACAAAGGGCTCCTTGTGGACATTCACATTTATCTTCAGTTGAGCTATCCAATAGGTTGAAAAATAGCCATCGAAAACCTTATTGTTGGTCATTGATCATCTTTTGAAGAGAGCAATTCGAGAGAATTTCTATTGTTAGCATCGTGAAAAACTATCGCTCATCAATATTGTCGTGCTTATAACAACTACCTTTGCTTGATTAGATCTTAGTTCTTGCACTTTCTTTATCTTTAACTCAATCAGTTGATTATAACTTTCACAAACTCTTGTTCCCCTCTTCTCTCTACTCTCCTTGTTTCATTTGGCTCTTTCTCCTTTAATAACTTTTCATTCCACGATAACCTTCAATTAGTTCTCCAACTCTCACAACAACCTCAAACCAACTCCACATATCAATGGTATTGATATAATGAAATTAGCAGCCTAAAATTTCATTTTCTCGTCCTTAAATGGATTTCTCAATATTTCCAAATCCTTCCATCTTTCACCACTTAATGAGAATCGTCAATCTTAAGTTTACAATTGAAATCCTTCATACAATGAATTTAGACACATAAAAAATATAATTTTACATAGAACTTTGTGTCCATCCTTATCCTTCTTCAAATTCCTTCATCACATCCTTCTTAATTTCTCTCCATTGTTGATCTTGCAGAAAACTTTGAGTCTCACATTAAACCTTCTCGAACTTTCCAAATTTTCTTCAAAAGTTGGCCTCAGGTTCCAATTTCTCAAACTTGTTTCATCTAACCATCACTCAATAAACATTACATTTACTCAAGAAACATATAACTCAAGTAATATTGACTTTCACATGAAACATTGTGTTCTTCATTCCTCTTGCAATCGCTTTGGCAATATTTTAGTCACTTGGTGAATACAATCTCCCTTGATTAACCTTGTGACTCGATTAAGCTTGTGATCTTCAACATTTGTCAATAATACATGATTGTAAAACAGTCATACCAATATTACATTATCATTTTCTAGTTCATTCAAGTACCCATTGAATACCTTACATATAAACTCTATCTTCACCATACTTTCTTCAAATCCTCTTCATCGATTGAATGATATGGTACTTTTTTGAGATAGCATAATATCTAGCCAATTAAGACTTTGACATCAATGATAATATAAAAAATGATATGACTCTTTTACATACATTAATAACATCATCAATTACACTATCAATTGGGGCTGATAGATTTACATAGGATTTCTTCAAGAGAATTCAAACCATGTTTGACCAAATGAAAATTTCTTCTAGAATCTTCTCCTCCTATGCACTTTTATGACCAACTGCCATCTCATCATATCTTTAATTATTGAGACATGTCATCAAAACATCCAATTTTACCTCACTATGCATATTGATCATTGATTATCAATGCAAGATTGGTAGCTCCTGAACATGAATTGTTCATCTTGTGATTTCATCTTTTTCTAAGAACCTCACTTACCTATCATCACCTTGCATTGTAATGTGATCCATAGTCACTTTTGATCATGTAGATGATGTACCTATAATCGCCACCAAAAGATCCTTGTATTGCAATTCTTCTTATCTATTGGTTGATGTACTTGGTTGTTTTCTCTTTTGTTGATCTAGTCATTCACCGTTTATCGATCATAAACTTGTCTCGTTGATTGACCCACTCAATTTTTGCATCTACAACTCCATCAATGACAAAAAAATACATCACTACATTTTACCACTTCACTAGTCCAATGTGATCATGATGGAGGTCCACTCTGCTACCACTAACAAAGGTATGCTCTGATACCACTTGATGGGGATATAACCCAATCACAGAATGGACACAACGGGAAAAGGGAAATTGTATTAACTGTGAAAATAAGCTAGTACATTTAGTACAAAGATAATAGACTTCAAAACATGCCCTAAGGGCTTACAATAGCACAAAACTAGAGATAATTTCTCCTTTTGGTACCTCCTCTCAAACTCCACTCCGAACTGCCTTTTACAATGCCAGTAATGTCCTTAAATAGACCCCAGAGGGTTAAGGACTAGGAGTACATTCTAGAAAGTGCTAGTAGGCATCCACCAACAAGTAGAAGGCTCCAGAAGCCATGTTAGAAGTTGGTACAAATCTAGAAGAATCCAAAAATGGTAATCAAACTTTCTAGAGGCATAACTTTTGAACCGTAGCTTCGATTGACGAATTGTTTACAATTTTGGAATGCTCTCAAAGCGCTCTATAGCTCTATGGACCAGCTTTTCTCATCCCCCATTTTTTGGCCCTTTTTGAGGTCATTTAATGCCCCTAACCTGACTTTGAAGCATTCTTAGGAGGTCTCCAAAAATCAAAAAACTGCAATAACTTTCAAACTATGGCGCCTTTTGACCTGATTATTTTTTTGGAATGCTCTAAATTACAATTACATTCATCCAACCAATTTACACCTTCTAGTTCACCAAAATGATGGCTCAATTATATGCTCCTATTTTTTTGGCATTTACATGTATCCCAAGGTGTTCAAATACTCTATCCTAGAACACTGATAGTGGAACTATGAGAGTTGGAACCTTTATTTGACCCAAATGGGTATCCAGAAATGAAAAAACATGAAACAAAAACTAAGTCTAAGTACATTTTTTTTTTGGGTGACACAAGATTTCCCTTATACCTCTAGATGCTCTTGCATCAGATCACTACTCATCATAATGAGAACATAGTTGTGAGCTACGCAATTGAGATATAGATTTATACTTATCTATTTTTATAATGTATTATCTAGATGATGTTTCAAACTTGGGGTATATTCTTTATAGTATACAATTTGATACTTTTAGGGTATACTTTTGCATTTTGTGGCAAGTTTCAAATGATTATGAATTCTATTTTTTCATCATACATTTTATCAAAAATATCTTTTTCTTTTTAATGATAATTACATGACTTTTCATGATTATCAACTCAAGCCTTATGATCCTATAGTTGGTCATGCTTATGTATTAAAATTTATATCATACTCACATACTATGGTTATTATACTATTTTTTCCAACAACATTATTATGACAATATCTCAAAAATTCCTTTACTAGCTACTTTCATCACCATATGTGGGGCAACATGGAGAGAATTTTGCTAACCCAACTAGACACATTAACATAAGGATAGTGGCATAAGTATGTTTTCATTGATTGGAAACTGGTTGAGGAATATACATCTCTTGAGTACCTATAAACATCTTCATTGGTCTACAAGGAAGAACATGACTAAGCCAATTCTATCAAATCATCATGCGGAGTCATCACGTCATATGGATGATCAGGGATGATGATAATTAAAGTTTGGTTTGGTAGAGGAGAAAGAGGGAGATGAATCAAGACTAGACCCATGCTAGACTGATAGTGTTGTTAGCTTAGGTGTCATGGGTCACCAGTGATCTACTCAACAGTTTGAGTTCAAAATTTGAATTCACTAATTTGAGAAAGATATTCTCTAAGGATTTCCATGACCATATAAAAGAGGTGACCTTACTAATTTTTAATGTGTATGTGTGTGTGGAAAAGAAGAAGAGGAGAGAGATGGTAGAGTGGAGCTCAAGAGAATTAAAGAATAGAAGGTAGAGGAACACATAAAATGGGAGAACAAGGAAAAGAGTGAACTGAAGAAGGGAGTTGTTAAGTAGAAGGCTAAATATAAAGAGACACTTCAAATCTAAGAAAGTGGAGTACACTACAAGGGCATGCTAAGAAGTTGAGAGGTGAAAGGTAGAGTGATACAAGGGAGATCACAAAGCTTGAAGGTCAAACAAAGGGAGATCAAGATATATCCAAGGTATTTACTAAAGATCTAACAAGTAGATAAGTGCTACTCAATATAGATCACTTTTGATTTCTTATTAACTACTGTAATCAACTTGTAAAGATCCTAATAGAGCATACTTTTTTGTAAGAATATGATTAAATCCTTTAATGAGGTGCCTCTCAAAATGACTACTAAATCCTTTAACAAGGTAACCTTAATAGGTTGATTGTAGTCCTAATAGGTTACTAACATTCTTAATAGGATGTGTTCTTAGAAGGAACAAGTTGTAGCTCTTAACCGGGAAACCTTTTATCTACAATAAAAGGTTAATGGGTACATAATCACAAGCATAGTTTTCATCTTTTCATCAAGGGTTTCCACGTACAAAATATGTGTGTTCATTGATGAGAGCTTTTTTGTGTGAGTTTACATGCTTTTATCTTACATCATTTATCTTGTTTCTAATTATATGGTGGTTTCCAATAATCATATGTGAAAAAGTAAAAGATCAACTAGTTTTGTGAATGGTATTGATTCACCTCCTTCTCAGTACTGGTTAGGACCAATGATTGGTATAAAATCTTGGACCCTAAAAGTAGCAAGCCTCACAGCTTGAGGGAAGATCAATTGGCTTCCATGAAATAAAAACAACTATATGAAGAAGCACTAGACACCATAAAAGACCTTAAAGAGAAGCTTAAGGAGTCTCTTGTGAAAGAAAAGAAGCTTGTAAAGAAACTCAATAAGAGTCATGAAATCATTGAGAAAATGGAGGAACAAAATGGATCACAGAAAGAAACCATCTCTGACCTCACTTATGATAACAAGAAGTTGAGAAATTCAATTATTAAACTAAAGAAAGAATTGGAAGAAGCATCGGAAAGATTGAGTCAAGCATAAAAAGGAGAAAAGAGATGTAGTGCAAGCATTAAAGAAAGATGAAAGAGCACTAAGTGAAACCATGAAAGAAAAGGAAGAGGATGAAGAAAACACTAGAAAAAAGGATTAGCAGATTCAAAAACTCACAGAGGAACTAAGAGACACCAACAACAAAAATAAGAAACTGAGAAGATTCAACAACAGCTCCAACAAGGTAGATGAGAAACTCAAATCTCAAAGGAAAGCAAATGACACAACCAGTCTTGGCTATGAAGGAGTTGGCAAGACTAAAGCAGGAGAAACATTCTAAGGGAAAACATTGTCAAAGGTATGAATCCTAAGAAGCCTGCTTATTATTGTTGTGTTAATTTAGGTCATACCTCAAATATATGTTAGTACAAGAAGGTTGTACGAAAGGAACAAAACACGTTTAACAGGCATTACAACACTTGTCACAAGTATGGTCACTCTACTCAAAAATGCAGATCTTACACTCAAGAGAAAATATTTGATGGACATTATTACTATTGTAACAAGTATGGACACAAGGCTGAGGTATGTAGATTGAGACTATGGACAAATCAACAATCTTAGAGAACCTTCAAGCCCAGCTATAACAATGAGTACACCATGTCTAAATACTCACCCTATGAGAACAAAGGACATATGGGTGATCATCAAAAAGAAAAAACCGGTCAGAGGAACTACTTATGACCATGGAGAGGCACAAGCATGATATGTTACTACTACAACAAGATAGGGTATGTTTGCAAGGCATGTAGATCAAGAAAAGAAGCCCAGGTGCAAAAATTGGATAATAAAGGGAAAACCAAGCTAGTGGACAAGGAGGAAGTCAGAAAATAATTCAACAAAATGTGGACAAGAAAGGTAGATGTAGAGGTCAAGCCCAAAGAGGTAGAGAGATCACCTATTGTACGTGAAATCTCTATGGCAAACTAAGATAGTCCTAGCTTAGAAGCAGTTGCACATCAAACAATAAGTGATACGCTAATCCCCTATTCAAAATTGGTGAAAGAAGGAAAAACAAAAGCATAAGAAGCTTGTATTAAGAAATAAGAATGTCATGAATACAAATGTTGGCATACAAACCTCCCGCATTAATTACAAAAAGTTAGGTAGATAAGAACTATATTTATCATTCCTCATTAGAAGAAACCTAATGAAAAGGCTTGAAGAATATAAATAGGGCAAGGGGATATTGAACAATTACCTTGAAAATTAAATTATAGTGCCTAAATGAAATCAAGTACACCTAGCCGAAAATCGAGTGTCATCTCTGCCACCATCAAGTTCTCCAAAATAGAAAAATTATAGGATCACACTCAACAAAATTAGCCAAATAAAAGAAGGGCATTGTGATGGATATAATTTACAAGATCATGCTTGTTAGAAACAAAGAAATGTCAAAACCAACATATACAGTCACTTCACTGAAAGGTGATGCAAGGAACTAGATAGCAACACTATCCTCATTTCCTGTAGATTTTCTACTACTGGAAGACATAAGAACGTATCTAAATGTGAAAATTGTGTAACTATAGGTGGATAAAATTATTGAAATATTCACAACATTTCTAAAAGGTGGAGGAATGAAGGAGAAATGACACTTGTTCAATACAACCCTGCACTGAGTGATAGAGTTTCCCAACTTCATCTAGGAGGATTGGGTGAGACTAATGCTAAGAAAAGTACATGAAAACTACATGTGGCTTTAAAAACCCCATAAAATAAAAAGGGGTCATATGCCAAGTTACAAGACTCAACAACACTAGAGAAGAGCTAAATTTAGGCAAGGCAACACTTGACAAAGTGGCTAGAGTGATAGGAGCAAAGAAAGAAGGATGAACATTAGCTGTAGAAGAAATATGTGACCTAGAAATGAGATTTTGGTTATAGACTTTACTTCTCAAGAAAAATCAACAGTATGCCCTATGGAGTGGTACACTTAGCCTACCAAATCATTTGTGAGGGTGCACCACCTAACCTAAGTGGATGGCTACACAAATAATTGATTTTGAACCTAACAAAGTCTAAGGCACATTCATTCAAGTTCAAAGCTCTTTTGGTATATATATTATTTTATTTCATGAGATAAATTCTAGGACAAGATCAAGTCATGTGGCTAACTAATAAGCCCATTTGTGAACAAATTTGTAAAGCATACATGATGCTAGGTAATGATAAAGATGTTCAATTCAAAAGATATTTTGACAAATTTAGGGATATAATGAGAAAAGGAAAGAGAATACCATTTATCTAGGTAAAGGAATACAAAAATGAGTTATGTTTCTTAGCCAATATTGACACTTGCATGATACAAATGGTGAAGCCTAGAAATCATTGGCTTTCTAGAACACTAGCTTACCGCATTCTAGTATGAGGTAACAAAAGAAGAAACAAAAGTAGATGTAGGGATAATATTGTCTATGTATGTTAACAACATACTACCTTTGTGTGGCTCTAGCATAATGAGAAGAAGCATGATAGCTAGAATTGTAAGGGACAAGAAAGAAAACAAAAGATAAGCCAAAAAAATGCAAGAGGAAGAAAGAGATTGGTACCAAAACCACAAACCCTAGGAAGTAGAAAGATGGGGAAGGAAATAATGACTCTAGAAGAGAAACCACCTCACTTGAACTAGAGTACATTGATGATGATGAGAACAAGAAAAATAAGAAGGAAGAAGTGGTCAAAGTGAAGCCTATATTTGCACAACAATGATATGAACCAAGAATTTTTAAATAGGTAAGATGAGGTAATCCAACTCCTCCACTTTCCATTATAGACATTCTGAATGATATAATGCATAATGGAAACTACAATACAATAATGTATGGATACACACTTATGAATGAGAGAGATCAAAATAGTGTCATAAGCATAGTACTAGTCAGCTTGAGGACTTAAAAACAAAACACCAAAAATGATGATGAAAGTCCTACCAAAAGAACTAGATGATGTTATAATCAATAAATGGAAAATTGACAATGTGCAAATGGGAAAGATCATCAATGATGCACCAACTAAAGTCAAACCAAAATTTATCCTAGCAAATATACAGACCTACAAAAATGCCTACATCAATGAGTTTCTAATTTAGATTAGTCACAATAGGAGCGGAATGAGATATTTTAGAAGGGAAATCAAAAAATGGAAAAATATAATTGACCAAGAAGAGGTAGTATGTGTGAGGATATCAACTAGTCAAGAAAAAACATTAATTGGGCCAGATCCAAAGGAAAAAGGGAAAGAAAAAGACTATAGCGTCAATTGGAACAAGTAGAGTAGTAGAAGTTGAGGGACACATTGAAGAATTGGATGAAGAACCTATTAACTTAAATCCCCTAACCTCACCAAGGAAGTCACAATATGCTAAGGTGCACTATGCAGTCACAACATGTGTGGTTAGCAGTGCTACCCCGGTGAGTAAGTCACAACTAGTAGTGGAATACAAAGGAAACTCCAACAACTCAGCATGAGAGAAGAAAAGAAGAAAATGACACTTAGAAGAACATACCAATAGAAGGATACACTAAAAAATTCTTGACTCCTAAGATCATAGAAGAAGGAGACAAACACCAAGAAAGTCCAATGTAAAATATTGTTGTAGAGGAACATGTTGCAAATTATAGTACTAACCAACTAGTCCAACCTCAAATACAAAAGGTATTCCAAAAATATACAAGGCCCCAAAGCAAAAAATCTGAAAAATTGAAAGGAAAAAGGTTAAAGAAGAGAAAGACACTATCCTCATCATCTTCCTCTTCAAGCTCTAAAGACAAAGGAGAATTGTTTGAATGGCGCACTTAGGAAGTGGAAAATTTTAATACAATGTAAATTGCACTGGACATGTATACTAGAAGAATGCATAAATAAGTGACAACGAATTAAATCAACACAAAAGTTTGTTGAAAAAGCTGACTATGATCAAGAATGCAAGTCTTCAACAAGAAATGGATCATACTCTGGTTTAAAAACAAGAAACTAATTACAGGTTTACTTGGTGATGTGAAAAGTAATGCTACTATTGATCTTATTGATAAAATATGAAACACTCTAAAGCACGCAAACATTGGTGATGAAACAAGTCCTCTCAATAAAGGAAGGAGCAAGACAAGCTAAAGCAACTGATTAAGCATCACTTATAGCAACTTGCAGAAACCAAGAACACTTCAATTGAACTATTGACGGACATCACTCTTATACTCCAATAGATTTCAGACTAAGAAAATTTTATGATAGATTTGAATCACTCACTAAGAGCATCCCATCAGACACTATATGTCAATCAAACATCATTTGATGTATTGACTAGTTCATAAAGCATGTACACTGTTCAAATTCAAGAAAAAGCATCATCTGATCAAATGGATCACTATAGTTCAACACCAAAGGAACTCCACTTTCTTTGGAGTACAATATTTCATGTTTCCCACGATAGGTATTATTTAGGAACATATCAAGGAGGTAGGTGGATTAATATTATTAGGTATCAAAGAAACTATTCAAGAAATGGACCATTGCTTACTAGAGATTATCAGCTTGACCATTGCACTCCACAAACTTCAAGACATATGGAAGACACAATTGAACACTACACAGAATACATACCCTTTGTCATCAATGACAAAATGGGGAGATAAAGATGCAAATGGAGAGTGACAATGAATAGTGTAACAGAGAGATGACACACAGTAAAGAGAGATGCTTAATGTAACAAGAGGAGATGAATGGTTATGACAATAAAAGAAAGCATAGAGAAATATACCAGAAGGGGATTGCAAAGGGAATGGTGGGAAGGCATATAAGATTTTGCTAAGTGCTACCACTGGTAAAGATTCTACAGGCATCTAATCCAATCAAAGAGTATATTTTTTGATCAATGCTAGAGGGGGAGATTGTTGACCCAATCAGTCACATTAACATAAAGATAGTTGGCATAAGTATGTTATCATTGATTAGAAAATGGTCAAGGAATATACATCTCTTGAGTACTGGTAGATATCTTCATTGGTCTACAAGGAAGAACATGACTAAGTCAAGTCTATCCAGTCAACATGAGAAGTCATCATAGTGACATGGTTGATTCATGTTGACTAGGAACAGTGAGAATTCAAATTTGGTTTGAATTATGAGAAGAATGGAAAAATACAGAGAGGGAAGATGAATCAAGGTGAGACCCATGCTAGACTAACAACAATGTTAGCCTAGACCCTACAACTTAGGTGCCATGGGTCACTTGTGATCTATTCAACAGTTTGAGTTAAAAATTTGAATACACTAATTTGAGTAGAATGTTCTCTAAGCGTGTCCACGACCATAGAAAGGAGGTGAGCTAACTAATTTTTAATGTGAATGTGTGTGCAGACAAAAAAGAAAAGGAGAGAGATAGTAGAGTGGAATTCAAGAGAACTGAAGAATAGAAAACAAAGAAAACCACATAAAAAGGGAGAGAAAGGGAAATGGTGAACTAAAGAAGGGAGTTGTTAAGTAGAAGGCTAAAAGAAAAGAGACATTTTGAACTCATCTTGATTATTCCTTACACAATGGTAAATATATCATTATTGTAGTATAAATTCAATGAATAAATAAAAACCCTTACATGTCTCTAGTCACTTATAGGGAATCTTGATTCCTAAGCTCTTTTTGTTTCTACTTGAAGTTTGGATTTAGGGCTTGTACACGTGACAGATGTCTATTGTGCAATTTGTGAAAATGACCTTTAAACTTTAGGATTTCAATTTCAATTTTAATTTAGAGCAAAAAAATTTTTAAAACAAGACATTGTGTGTTAATACAAGAAATTCAGGGCCACCTCCTACATGTTTTCTTGTGTGCCTTGATTATTTCCAAAATTAGTTGACTTAGTAGAAACATATTCTTGACTACTAATAAACTCTTAATTGCACAACAAAGTTTTAATGTGAAAATCCATTCAAATACTTCAAATATATAAATGTATCATTCCAAAAATAACATTCAAAGATTAAAATTTTATCTTATACACATAAACATGATTAAGGTGGGTGTTACTCACTCTTATAAATATAGAGTTCATAAAATCTAAAACATTTATTAAAACTTCTCTAATTTCTTTATATTTTTTTTTTCTGAAACAAGTTACAAAGAATAACAGCTAAACTAAGTAATTGGAAGAGAGATATATAGTTTAATACAAATCAATAATGACAATATAATATAGATGAAACATGGCAAACCACTTGCAATATAGGTCAACACTTGGCATTTGAGTAAAGGAACATTATAAACCACTTATTATTCACTTGATCTTTAAGTTATTCAAGGTGTGCCGTGACTAAAAGATTATGTTTTTTACTTGAATGAATCGCTTTAGAAGATGTCATAAAATTTACAGCTAAATACATTATTTACTTCATTTTCATAAACATTTATTTCACAACATATATCAGTTATCCTCTCTATTTCAATATTCAACTTTTTTTGGCTAAACTAAGTGCTCTTACTAAAGCAAAAACAATTTCATCCTTTTCAATCTCGAAGCATCCATGTTTACAAAGAATATGTAAGCCCTAACAGTCCATTGCTGATTATTGAAGTGCTAGAACAATCAGAGACATTCAAAGTTGGGACCATTGCAGTGCACAATCCAATGAAGCACGTGTACATGAATGGAGTTCAGGGGGAGCAGATGAAGTAGATGATGTTGAATGCAGCTCAACCATATATGCAGTTGGCTTATAATGAGCAATGTGTAAGAAAGACGTTTCTGCCATCACTTTCCTTACAAATCTTCGTTGGTATTTCCATTAATGGTGGCCCCATACTTTCCACACCGTATCGTCCTCAATTTCAGCTGCAATTTGCAGGAATTTAATGCACCCAACAAACCCAACAGAGAGACTGTCGTTTTCAATGGAAAGTCTCTCTCTTGCAGTTGAAGGCTGGTTTTGATCGTAACATCACGCTGGATAATCTGGGTTCTGTTTAGAACGATGACATGAGCATCCGTTTTCCATCTCCCCCATGGTTTAATGAGGAAGATTGTACTCTTTTTTTATGGTTATTAAATGAGGGTTGAGGTTGAAATTCAATTGTATTAATTCTTGTTATTGAACCATGTTTAAAGTAAACACGTCCATTCTAAGTTTTCTAAGTTAATTTTATCAGGTTTCTGAAGGGTTCTAGTATTCGTTGATCCATTCTAAGTTTTCTAAGTTAACTTTATCAGGTTTCTACAATCCATTTTAACAGCATGATTTGTTTTTTAACGGCATGATTTGTTCTAGTATTTGTTGATCCATTCTGCGTTTTCGAAGTTAATATAATCAGTTTTCTACAATCCATTTTAACAGTATGATTTGTTTCTGGATTTGATTGTTTATATAACTTTTAATATCAATGTTTCAGATCACACTCTGTGATCCATCATCAGGATGAGAGAAATGCAATTACATACACAATTGAATCCAGAAACAAATCATGCTGTTTTCTAAGTTTTTAAATGGTCTAAATGATATTTTTTTAAAAACCTTTTGTAATTTGGTTTCTTATACTATTGTTATGGCTTTTAGATAGTTAATATGATAATTATTGGATTGGTTATTTATTCCATGATCAAAAAGTGGTCATTTTGAATTAATCCTAATACCTATTTCTTATTGGGTGGTCATTCACTTTGATTACCATAAAATTTTTACAACTAATTCAATAGGAGTAAAGAGCCAGTTGTTGCCCATGTACGCAATGCCTCCATGTTAACCGTTACCTTCCCCCTATTACCACCAAAAAAACCTCAGCACACAAATATGACAAAACAAATCACCATGAACACCAATCATCGTTCACCTTTTTTTTTCTTTTTTTCTTTTTTCTTTTTTCCATTTTTTAGTTTTCTTGATTGCTGATAGCTCTATTTGTGCAAAAAGTACTATAACAACTATTAGGGGGTCTTAGTGGTAGGTATTGAGTGAGCATTTTAAAATGATATTGTTAGACCGCCTCTCACTCTATGAGTTCTACATAGAGCTCCGTAAATGCAAGAAAGACTAAAGGTTAGCTTTAAACTCTTCACTCACCTATAGAGGTTCACCAAAAAAATTGGCAAATTTCGACATACCGATTACAAATTGTAGGTGCATGAAGTTAGCATGAGCGGCTACTAGGTCATTTCCCCTACCTATGCCTAACAACCCTAATAATCATGCAATATTGATACCAATAAATTGCACAATTAACCCAATTGGTAACTTTAATTTGGATAATACCAATAGATAAGAGTTTGCTCACTAGAATTTTTTTAGTGGCATTTAAATTGACAAAATCTAATCAAAGATAATTGGAATATGAACTCTTGCTTTATAATGATGAAAATGTAATTAGGAGGTGATTCTTGACCTTTGGGATTGGAGTTCCATGCCACCATTGAGCTAGTTAGTGGACTTGGACCAATTGCATTAATGTAGTAGAAATTAGGCTTAATAACATTTTTAATACATTGAAGTTTCACAAAAAATAATTATTGCAAAAATTTTACAGCTTTCAATGACATTAATATATTAGAGTGGCTTACTAATAGTTTTAGCAAAAAATGATTACAACTTTAGATGACACAAAATATAGTACATATTAGAGTGACTTATCACCATATTCTAAATTTATTTAAGTAGCACAAAGTTCAGAAGTTGTCATCAAAAACTAAATTTAGATTGACACTTACTAATTAGTTAAATGTTTGTTTTTAATATTGATAGATGTTTCTATAACAAAAATAAAATCTGAGAGCATCTTTCTACTTTTGATTGTATAATATATCTTTTACAAACAAGGAATAAATATTTTACCTAGAGAATAAATTTTCTTAAAGACATTCTACAATAGACTCAAGGGTGAAGTATAATGAATTGAATGTGTTGATAAACATTTCTAAAAGTTATTCATATGTCAAATTTTTAATATATAATATTAAATACAATATCTCTAAAATAAATCAATAAAATTAAAGATGTGTTCTTTATCAAATTATCTAATACTTTATTATATTTTAATATAATTTTATGTAAACTCAAAAATATCCTATAGAAAAGAACTACATAAGAATAATTGTGATACTATAATATAAAGACAAAATAATTTAAAATCCAATAATATATGTGTTCATACATATAATAATAACTTAAAAAATTATAAAGTACATAAAAATTAAGTTCATAGGTATACTAATTCTATATTACAAAATAATTTTGATTTATCATTTTTCAACAATTTTTTTAAAAATGATTCTTTGTAATATATATCACTAAATTATATTATATTCAACTTTTTATAATTTAAAAACACTAAGATACAATTGAAAAAATATTAAAATTACAAATATTTATTTTCAAAAATCAATTAATCAAAATTATTTAAATTATTTAATTTAAAGTTTATTCATTTGTAAACATCAAGCCTTCTTTGAATTGATAGACAAACACACTTAACTAAGGTAAAATTTTTTAAAATGAGTTAATTATATATATATATATATATATATATATATATATATATATATATATATATATATATATATATATATATATATATATATATATATGGACAACAATTTTTAAAAAAAATTATATGAAGGATCATATATGAATTTGGGGAGTTTTTGCTTCTCCAAGGGAGTTTAGCACTTTTCTTACTTGTTTAGCTCCATGTGCTTCACTTGTATCTTCATCCACTTATAATCTCTAAAACCCTCTACTTCTATTGTCCATGCTTTGGTTACCTCCCTCATAATAGTGATTCTTTCTCCCTAGAGTTTTTGTTTTTGGTCCTTTATCCTTAGTACTTTTGATATGACTAGGTTCCTAAAGTTGTATACAATGTTTTCAAATAGCTCTTTTTCACTTCATTGTGGAAGTTTATATCCTCATTGTCCTCTTGTATGGAGGGAAAAGATAGTTTTCTATCAAAGCCTGAGCTTCCCTTGTCACTCTTTGCTTGTATGGAATGATTTATTACTTAGCTAACATGTTCTTATTCTATCTTGCAAGGAGTGGTAAGTTTATTACAATTTATTCTCATCCCTACCTTGTAGGTTTTATCCAACTTCCAACTCCAATAGGCATCCTCTTCTAAATGCTATGACTTTGACTAATGCTCGAGCTCTTACTTTGTCATAACTTAGTGATTCTTCGATTATTCTCTCCAATCATAATCATCTCTTTTTTTTTTTTGATAGATTCACAAACATCTGTGTAGTAAGGTTTTTTGATGATTTTTTCACTCCCTTGTTACATCTTATGTTCTTGTTTAGTAGAAAGGGCATTAATTATTTGAATTTTCAAAGGTACAATGCCCACTCATATCACATTCCTCCTCTTCCCTCTTTAAATGATATTCACAAATGTTATTGTAGTGTTTGATTCTCATGGAGTTCCTTCTCTTTATCCTCACATCACTCTTTTGATTTGAGCAATGTGCAAGTCAAAACTCTTAGAATGTTTCCTAGAAGATCTTAATAAGAGTTCTCATGATAAGCTCGATAGGTACCATGTTAACAGAGGCAATTCTCTCCCTAGCCTTGTGCTTAAATTACTTGTTAATCGATGCATCCCATGCTTGAACCAAATCCTATTTCAATTTTCCTTCTTAAGTCTCTTCACTATTATCTTCAAGATCATTGTCAGTTATCAATTCTTGTTAATCATTGAAGGTGCATCTAACTCCCCGCTTGAGAACCCAAAAGAAATAAATCTAATATGTTACAAAATTTACTGAAGTATTTAAAAAAAAAGTTTAAACAATGTGGAAGCAACATACACATACACATCAAGTACACATAAGAAAGTATAGATACAATTTCATTCCTCAAGGTTTCCTTCATGTTGAGTCACATTTAAGAAGTTTATAATAATTAGTGTAAGTCTCAAGTACAAAGTCTCTTGATCATAAAGAAATAATAGGTACATTATCACATAAGCAAATGCAAAAGTACAACTAATAATATGAGAGCACCTCTAATGAATAACATCCACTGTACATGTCATAGGGTATATGAAAATAGATACAAGTACATCAAATATATATCAACTAAGTATGAAATAACATCAAATCAAATCCAGTAACCAAGTACCACTAATCATAAAACATAATCATAAAACTGACCTAAACGAATCTAACAATATGACATGAAAAGTCAACTAGGGTGACACTTGCCCACTTAACGTGTCTTTGTTGCCTTTGGGATTAGATGATACTTGTGTCTTGATACCTTTGAGATAGATTGCTATTAGGATTTCCTTGACCTAGATGTTGTTTATGACTTGTAGATTGATATCCATCTGGGACTTGAGACTATCTCCTTAGCATAGTGGAAGTGGGCCATTTAGATTCCACAAGGTCAGGTGGTAGTGCATTTTTCTTATACCATTGAGATCCAATAGCTGGATGTCATTGTTGGATATACTTGTGCAGTTGTACCTTTCTTTTTTATCTTGTATTTATGTTGGATAGTTTTATTCTACTGCAATGTATTTAATATCAAACATCTTATGAGATGATGTATTTTATTCATGAGAACTTTTCATACCCTGTGATTTGTACAATGGATGATTATGCATTCTAGATATGCCAAGTGGCATCCTTTTGTAATTGTAAATTATTTAATTGTAATTGTACTTGCAATAATTTTTTGATGTGGATTTGTTCTGTATCAGATTAGTATTAATAAACTTATTTATATATGTGATTTAATGTCATGAGACCCTTAAGTGATGTAATATATTTATGATGGGTGTATGTATGTGAGTAATCGTTTCCACTATATTATCTCTTGTTGCTATTATCTTTCAAAAAAAAATGTTTGGAAAACTTAGTGAAAACTTTAGGTTAATTTATTTTGGGTTCCATGGCGGGGCGTTATAGCATAGCCAATTATTTCACCATCCTATCTATTCTTACTTCCTTAGTCATCCAAATTCAAACTCGAGAACTATACAAAAATGTTTAGTTCTTGTAGGTTATGATTATTTTAATTTGTACATAGAGTAAACAAAATTTATTCACAAAGTATCATAAGGAAATAACACTTCATAATCAAAACCATGCACATAACAATGGAAAAATGATAAGTCTTATTCCATGTAATTTCATCTCAATAGTAAGATACTCTTAGTTCGAAAATTACATTTATAATATACTTACAGTTAGTTAAGCCTTCTAACCATTGGTTTTTATAACTACTTGCGAACCAACTTCCATTACATTCCCATTACTAATAAAAAATATAAAATGTAAGTTATTATTACCACTATTTAAATTGAGTCTAACATTTTGAATCAAATGGTTGACAAAACAAAAATAATGAAACTGAATCAAAGAAAATGAATTAATATGTTGCTTGTGGTAAACAAAAGACTCTTGAAATTCACATCTCTTAAAGAAAAATAGACGATCATCCAATTATTAACATTAGAGGGCCCAACGTCCCTTAGAAGTAGGTACTTTAAATTATTACATAAAGAAAAATAAATCTAACATAACTTTGATTTGAGAATAAGAAAGAATGAAGAACCTTCCATTTGGCATCTAGATTAGTTTGTCATGTTTGGTATTGCCATTCTAAAAAGTTTGGTGATTATATTGGTCTAATTAATATGTAGAACCCTTAAATTATTAAAGGAAATAAGATAAATAGAACGAAATATGATTTAGAACTTATCTTTCTCCAAATAGATAAGAAAAATATATTGAAACTAATTAATGCCAATAGGCATTCTACAATGGCAGAATGGGGGAGTGCGATAGTGTGAGCATGTTAATGTTAACTTTTATTCTTCTAGATTAAATTTGACAACCATCTACATGTTAAAAGTTTAAATCTTATTATAAATAGAATATACTTTTAAAAACAATTTAATAAATACCACATAAAATATATGTTTAAATTATAATATTTGGAGATATAAATCATTCATTTTTAAAGAAATTAAAATAAAAAGTTCAAGTTGTAAAAAACTAAATAAATAGAGATAAAGAAAATATAAATAATTTTAGATGTAGTAAATTAAATTCTAATTATTTTGTAGTGGATATCTATTGCCATTTTTAAAGATAGATCTATTTAAGATATCTATACTAGTAGATATCTAAGCCCTAAACATTATACCCAAGAGAATCTCTTTGTAAGACTTTGATTTTTTCTATGATTATTTCTAATCTTAGGAAGTCATATATTCTTGTAGAGGTGAATTAAAAAACTCTTCGGTTCTTTTAGAAAAATAAGGTGGAATATTTTCTGATTGATGCCAACTTATATAGTGATGGATAAGTGTGATTGAAAAAGATACAAAA
Organism: Cupressus sempervirens; assembly: GCA_028749045.1. Taxonomy (NCBI): domain Eukaryota; kingdom Viridiplantae; phylum Streptophyta; class Pinopsida; order Cupressales; family Cupressaceae; genus Cupressus; species Cupressus sempervirens. The sequence continues at coordinate 330,062,228 of CM053786.1, forward strand.
TGGTTTATCATTGGCATAGTTTGAGAGTTTTGGTTTGACACTAATGAGAACATGTATTTTTATGATGATATAAGACAACCCAAAAGAATGGCATACACATGGTTAATCTCACAAATGACATGCACATGGTTAATCTTGCAATGCATTGTTCATGCTTTAAATGTGGAATAGATTGGTTTTTGATTATTTCAAGGAGTTAGATGAATGTTAGTTGCTAGTTTAGTCATACTTTTTTTGATGAGAAAATTCATCTAAGGCATAGTGTTGGTAAATGGATTTGTCCTTTTTAATTATAACTCTCAAATGCCCAAACTTGGAACAATATCTGGTTACAAATAGTTGAAAAGCTGCTTATGAATGAATTGGCTTTTCTCTGAATTGGTAGGTACAACTCCCTAAAATAGATTTGCAATGAATTATGTTTTTCCTCCTAAACTAATTCGGGGTATGTTCTTGACCTGAGAACAGAAGAGGTAAAACCAAGCTAGACCTAAATAGAATCTAACTTAGGCAAATAAATTTTTTTGAATATCTAGACAAGTTTATGAATCCACACATCTTACGAATTCACAAAGCTTAACTGAGTAATAATTAGTATGGAGCTAAATTAATCTAAATTTGAACTATGATTAACAAACAAAGAATGCTTAAGGGATTTCTCTTTGAATGAATAATGACACTACCTATCCCATTAATTCATTGCTTCAAAACAAGGAAATGAAACTCTGTTCTTTCCTCATTTCAACTCAAACAAAAGAGAAAACATAAGACTAAATCTAACAGAAACTGGAACATAAAATAATTGATATTAAATACCATTCAATTGTCTCTACAACAAAAAGTACTTCACTCTAGAAAAAATCAATGACCTTTTATTAATCTTTCCATCTCATACATATACAATTTCGAGATTACCATTACAATGGAAGTTTAATTAGTTCATCTTCTCAAAAATGACAAATGGCAAGGCACCAATTTATTGTATTACAATAATTACATACTAAAACAAAAAAGGAGGTAAATGTGAATCACTTCGATTTCTTCCCCTTTTCTGCTTTTTCTCTATAGGCCTTGGCAGCAACTATGATCAAGATGAGTTCTTCATACCTAGGCATGTGTATGTTGGTATACCTTAAGAACCATTTGGAATGCTCTCTAGCCAACACCTTCACAATATTCAATTGATTTGGTAGTTCTTCTGTGGCCACGTGTATGTATCCACTGAGTGCTTGGAGTTTAGTAACCCTGATTTGACTACTAGAAGATACATCAGATAGACTATTCAAAAACTTGGAAAAGTTATCCTTCATGACATTGATCCCAATGAGTGCTTTTCCTTGGGCACTAGTTTGTGAGTCTGTATGTAATCCCCTCATAAGTTCAAATCCTTTGTCTTGTGTCTTCTTCACCTTATCCTCTATTTCTCTAAGCCCTTTCTCTGTAGACTAGACCATCTTGGTCCTAAACTACATGAATGCTTTGAAGCCACTCGAACAGAGGTTCATCTCCCTTTGGAAATATTTTTGCTTCAACTGCTTCCTTAGCCTTCATCTAGATGATCATCTTCAAGAGGGAGATGTAATCATTACACTTCACCCTTTCTCTAGCCAGAGTATTGCTATTTGATATGATTTTATCTTTTTCTATTACCAACCTTAAGATAACGTCACCAATTTGCTCTACAATAGTGGCTCCTTCTGATTTGAGCTTCTCAATCCATTCTTTACCAATCTGACCAAAATGTCTATCTTCTTGGAGTTGAGAGATGAGGGCTTGAACTTCAGCAGCAGTAGGATTTTGGGTCACTGATACTCCAGAGATGGCTACCAATGGAGTGACTAATTGTCTGATGAACCTATTCAATTCTTCTATCTTAGCCTTCATTTTGGTCTTGCACAATTTTAGACTTTCTAATTGTCCCTTAATCACCTCATTGGTCGACTTCCACAGGCCAACTTTGGTGTCATGCCTAGCTTCTCCAAGGTCCATAGAGTGTAGCATAAAATCATTAGCAGTCATGTCTTCAATCCTTCCTCCTTTGTTAGGGTTGGCTATCTCCATTGTCAGGTGCCCTATTTTTGGATCTTGCCCAAGTATATACAAGGTTTTCTACTTCTTTACTTTTGCCAATGCAAATTTGAAATGAACTGTGAGAGATATAGTATCTTTGGCAAAGGTACTTTCATCTTTTCTTTTCCTCTTCCTTTCCAAAGTATCTTCCAACTAGGAGTTTGTACCTGTTACCTTGGAGGCCATCCCAAGTGATTCTATACTAAACATCTTCTTCTTAACTAGAGTTTTTGTCATAGCAATTGAAGAGAAGGGATTCTTCAAATCTCAAGAGATGAGCTTAGAACAAGTTTGGCACTTTTCTACTTCTACAGTTTTCTTTGGTGCCTCATTTGACTTAGTAGACTCACTACTCCTATGCTTTCCATCCCCTAAGTCTACTATTTGTATTGAAGAGCCACTTAACTACAAAAGTGTAACACTTGCTAGCAGAACGAGACTATGATAAGGAGAGGGAACTAGAGTAGTATGGGGAGAAGGAATTGGAGAAACATGAGGTGATGGAACTAGTGTGACATGGGGGGATGGAATTGAGGTAGTCATGCTATCCTTTGGTTCCTCCATCTTCTTTTCCTTAGCACTAGTCTAGGTTCCACTGACTGGGAGAGAACCATCATGACAAGTCTTGGCTATGGGGACATTCTTGTCTAGAGGTTGATCCCCTCCACCTAAAGGTTGAGCTGGCCCTTGAGTGGAAGCTATGGTCATGCCTGGTGTAGCACTCTGAGATGAAGTAGGTGTTGTAGCTGCTAGAGAAGCTTGAGTGGCTGCACCTTTACTCTGACTTCTTTTGGTTGTCAATTCAACCCATTTCCCTAGTCTCTTGATGATCTTGGCCATCATAACATCTAAATCCTCCTCAACATTTACATAAGGCTCTAAACTGATAGGAATGCCCCTTATCTTAGTTAAATATGTATTGCTATACATATTTTGTCCATCATCCTCCAAGCCTTCTACATAAAAATTGATACCATATGTTTTAATCTACTCCACTATGAGCCTAGAGAAAGCATGATCTTTGCTTTCAAGTTCATCTTTACAGTCTACCCAATAGTCTTCAATAGTGGTAATGTGTTTGATCATACTACCGATCTGCATCACCTGTCTTGCATATCCATTCAGATCAAACTTAGGTCTCACTACCCCATATTCCTCTAACTTATACTTAGTCTCAAATGCTTTCAGCATATTTTTTGCATAAGAATGAGACTCACAACTATAAGCTCCAACTTTCATATGGAATTCATACCCTTTCTTCATCAATCTTGCACTCAGCACATTCACCTGGATCACTTGCCTCACGATCTCTACTAACACAATTATATCACTTGGATACTTGGGTAGCTTCAAAGGAAATCCATCGAAAGCTGCAAGACACAAATATGAGAAGGATGAGAATTGGATAAAGTAGCTACCAAACTAACTAATAACTGCCATTACCTCCCAGCTGAACCTCCTCTTCGAGCACCCTTGGAGTTACCTGCAAATTCTCATTGTAAACGTGTCATTAACCTTGACATATTTTGCATAACTATTTCACAATTGTAAACATGGATAGAACTCATAGCTTTTCACATCGTCAAAAAAGTTCTCTATTCTAGGAAGGCTTGGCCATAATTGTAGAGAAGCTAGCATATAAATCAAGAAAGAAGACATGTAAAAGGTGTTGTAAAATTTTGTAGCACTAAGGACTCTAGATAGATTCTCACTTACCTCATAGGCCCAATCAATATAATGTGTATCTGAATAGATAAGTTGTACCAGAAAGAAATATTGTTCAACAAAATTAAGTACTTCAGCCTAACCTTTCAATCTATGCAAGAGAACTAGAATATCTATGATCTCAGGCTTGAGATCAGTGCCGAATAGAGTTTTAGGAACCTTACTCTTGGCACCTTGTGGCTTTTGAAACTAGGATCTCATAATTTCTTTTCTCCACACCATTTTCTTCTAGGAGAACTCAGACATTGCTCCTCCTACTGTCAACTCAGAATACTCTTCCTATTTTGGAATTCAAAGGTAATTTACTATAGTTTGCCTATCAATGGAGATTAGAACTATATGATCTGATAGCAAAATTTGTTTGGTATCCAAGTTGTAATGATTTATGCATTCAACAATCAACTCGGGAGCTTGAACCACCACTAGAAACCCAGCCACCTCCACCAGCCCAGTTCCTTAGAGCTTCTCGGTTATAGGATGAATTGGCTCCAACCTCAACCTTCTTTGAAAATCTTGCATATCATAGAAATGGAGTGAGGTGTCAGTGAAACTTTGCAATGTAGACTTGATTCCATTTAGCACATCAAACTCGGTAAATCTAGTTGCCATTCTATTAGAGTATAAGATAAATTGAAAATTTGAATCTAGATTAGGCACAAGGAATTGAATTTTGAACATAGAAGATTTGAAAATGTTGCACAATTTTAACAGCATAATAGTTCAAGAAAAAGTAGTGATTTGTAAAACTGTTATGTTTCCTTCTATATAGGAATTCCAATCCATCCATTAATTTTAAGGATCCACACCACACAAATAAATTAAATGATAAATCTATTAGATTAGTAAATGCGAGAATTTCTAACGGATATTTCCATGTCATTTCACTATTTCCTTTGGCCTAATGGTAACTGTTGCATTTTGTGCCCCCCCCCCACCAAATATTTGAATTTTAAATACTTACCCGCCAATGGTCACTGCCCAGTTTAATATTATTTTAAACGTCCCAAGGATATCAAAATTATTAAAAAATCAAACCTTATGATATGTTTTTATGGGCCGCAAGTTCTCCATCATCAGATCTGAGGATATTGACGGTTGGCGTTGTGTCGCTTTTGAAAGTTGCACGATGTTTTGCATTAATGACATAGTGCCCTTCTGTCGCATGTCAGGTGGGTCCCCTTTTTCTTGATTGTTTCTCCAGCACTAGGTTTTGCCAGTTCCATGGTGGGTGCCATGGTGCTATCAAAAAATATGGGCTTCTCGCAGTTAGGACATAGTGCCTAGAGAAAAAGTGATCCTGAGGCAAGGTTTGGAAATATGGTGGGTCCCAATTGTGCCCCGTCAAATATCATGATGTGATTTGTTAGACACATTGGCAGTTGGTTAGTTTTCATTGGCTAAAGATGACTGTGCAAAATGTGGGTCCTATATCACTTGATGGGCTGCAAACGAGGGTTGTCAGATAGGTTGGCGCATGGCTAGTTTCTGTTAGTCAGTATACTGACAGGACAGACCCATCTTGCTCACCACCAGATCAAGGAACATCTATGGTAAGTGTTATTGCACCATTTAGAGTTGCACGATATATACCCATACAAACATAATGCCTCGATGACGTGTGGCACAGTTGACGTCATGGGCCCACTTTCTCATAAGGTATCAATAGGTGGCTTGTCTTCTGTGGCAGCTATCAAGCAAGTTAGAGTACGAAGGTAGATCTCATTGGCCCATCTAGTTGACTAGACATGCAGTCCTACAAAGAGTTTGAGCATCGTAGATGTGAATTAGATCCATCGCAAGCGCTATCTCGCTATGGAGAACTGCGAGGATGTTAACATTAGCAAAATGGTGCCCTTTCACCATGTGGATTAGTGGGGCCGAGTGTTATAAATCTATGGGGATGGTATCAGTTTGGGTTGATTCAGATGCCAGTTGTGCTGACAGTGGTCTGTGGGCCAAGAAGTTTTAAAGGTAAGCGCAGGAAATATCGAGTCTTCATGATCGTCAGATTTGGAAGAATCTACGGCGGGTGCTATCTCGTTATGAGAAAGCACTAGGAAGATATTCATAGCGACATAGTGCCTTGGTGACATGTCTCTTGTAGGCTCGGCCAAGGTTGATAGTTAAGGGTTGGCGGTTGTGTTGTAGGCCGTCATGGTCAGGTTTTAATAGGATGGCGTGGTTAGTAACAAAGGAGGTGGTCAACCATGTAAGACCCCTTACGAGGTGGCAGAAATAAAAGAAAGTATTGGTCCACGTGGCTTATTTCGATGCCAAAGTTAGTTGACTTGTTCACGCCATTGATTCATGCACCAAAAAATGATAAGAAATTAGGTTTTGTAGTGCGATTTGATCTCTGTGATCATTTCCAACCACTAGAAGTAAATGAGAGACAAGAGGAACACTCCATCACCCCAGCTGATCTATCTACCTGGTCAGAGCATAGTTATGGCACCGTTCCTGTCTTCTCAAAGCATTATTGACACAGAATATCAGATATGATTGCATCCAGATCAAATTTTCTTCATGATTATTCTCTGCAGAATTTGATGGTAGGTTGTTACGAAGTAATTGTAGGAAGAGGACATCCTGGTTATGCCTGAACTATAAAGGCAATTTTGTGAACTTTGTAAAAGGTCAGACTATTCTCTATTGTTCTCTGCTTTTGTTTCTGCAATTTTAGTGTAAAACTCCCTTTGCCTCTGAACCAAATGATATTCTACCTTATCTCCTTCAGCCATTGGTATGAAAGTGTAAGAACTCTTGCCTCTCACTGATGTTTTGTGGATATTTGCAATCTGCATGACTGTATCTCCTTGGCCTGTGAATGGTAATGTAAGTGAATATATCTTTCCTTGTGTCATTCCTCTTGGTTCTCTGATCTGCATGTGATTATTAGATTAAAGAAAGTCTGAATCTGTATATCCTTAGTTTCATTCTGGTTCAATAGTGCATATATGGGCAGAGTTTGGTCTGAACATGCTATTTTGGTGCATCACCTCTTTAGATTAGACTAGGTAGATTTTTTTTCATGCTCTCCTTCTCCCTTTTCCTCTCTAAGAGTAGTTAGGTGCACCCTGATAGTAAGAGGAAGCTAGCCTTCTCCAGAGACTCAACCTCACAGTTCAAGTCCCATAGCTTGGAGCTTGTTTCCATGTTTCAATAGGCTGTCCTCATGCATAGGCTCTGGACAAGGGTGCAAACCTAAGTGACAATAGTTTTTGGCACACCCGGTGGGACTCCTTTTCAAAAAAATTCAAGCCTACTAGTATCAAAAGAGAAGATTTCAAGATCAATGTTGAAGATATAGTATTGGCTTCAGTGTTCAAGCCTATAAGAGGCTCATTCTTCAAAGTACTTGGTGACTCTAAGCTTTAAATACATATCTAGTTCTAGACCAAAGTTGCAGTGATTCATGTCCAGAGCTGAAACAAGGGCATCTTCTAGAGGTAAGTTTCAATATCAAGAGCTTTCATTTTCAAACTCTAGAAGAAGGAAGACTAGAATATCTTTATCACCAGTTAGGAGTGCAGTAGTAACAAATACCCCTACAAGATCTATCTCTACTTCTCCTGATGTTAGATCTCAACCTAGACTACCATCAATACATATCAATAGATCACTTGTCTATATGGCATTGCCTAGAGCTCACCCTTTTTCCACCTTTAATGGTGGGAGCCCTCTCCTATTAGCTCAAAGACATAACATACTAGTAGCTGCACTCAAAAGTATACCAGAATTTACTGGTGAAACTTCTATCTCCCCCTCAGAACACATTCAAGAGGTTGCAAATGTTTGCAATATCCATGGCATCACAAAGGATGATGTTGCAATTAGGCTCCTAGCCTCATCCTTGAAAGGAAAAGCACTACAATGGTATAGAGGTTTAGCTCATGGTTCTATAACAGATTGGGATGGATTAGGAGCAGGATTGTGAAAACATTTTGAGATAAGAGTGACTATTTGTCACTTTTAGAGTAGTTGAATACTATAAAAAGAGGCCCCCATGAATATATGACTGATTTTAACTATAGATTTCAAAATACATGGGATAGAATACCTACTTCAGTGAAGCCTACCCCTGGTAATGCTTTCTTGCATTACCTTAGAGCTTTTAACAGTGATATTGCCACCACAATCCAAACTATGGGAGGAGATACCTTGCCTAATGCTTATGATATAGCGAGAAGGGCAGAAAATATATTGATACAGGGAGGTAAACTAACTCCAAGGCCTCCTATGCCTTTCTTCCCTGATGTTCCAAATTATCAACCAACAATGGCTCCCCTTCCCACAACTTCTACATCTCAATCCCTTGTCCCAATCCATCAAGCTTCCACATCTTCAAATGGGATAGATGAGATCAAAGAGATGATGCAATCTCTGATGCAAAACATGGATAAAAGAGAAAAGAACCTAGAGAAAAGTGTGCAAGATCAAGGGAAGAAGTTAGAAGATCAAGGAAAGAGGCTAGAGGATAATTTCTCTATGATGCAGAAAGTGAGCAACAAGGTGGTGACTTTAGAGAGACAACAAGCTCAAGGTAGTAAGCCCCATCAATTGCAATATCAAACTCCAAGTAGTGGTAGGCCTCCAAATCCTAGTCATTGGAACAATTCTTTTGATCAGAGTAGGTAGGGTGGTCATGCTTCAACCTCAAATGTAAACCAAAGTAGGGCCATAGTCGCTCAAAACGATATGGCTCAAGATCAAGATTTTTGTCCATCCTACAATTACTCTTATGCCTATTGCATGTGTTAGAAGGCTGAATCTCTTATGGCCTTGATAGTCCAAGAACCTTTAGCAAAATAAGCATACAAGGAGGACAAATTTAAGGATGCCTCAAATATGCAAAGATAGGGTGATTGCTCTTTTATGAATCATCAGATGGAGGAGCATTGTAATGTAAACCAAGATTCCATTGCTCATAACACTAGAAGCAAAAGAAGAGCTATGGAAGATGTTGTCCCTCCTCCTCCCAATTAGGCCTCAAATTCAAATGTAGTATCTCATGAGCAAGCAGCAAATAATCAATCAAGTACCTTTCAGCAGCAAAGGCAAAACCATGGTAGAAAAGATACAAGTGATCCTCATGTTATTCCATCCCAAACTCATACAAATGCAGCTCCCAAAGTTCCTACCAAAACAGCTGCTATGCCATTCAGTGTGGTAGAGAAAATGAAGAAGACAAATATGAATATCTCCATGTGGGATGCTGTTGCTACTATACCCATGCAAAAGACATTGCTGCAGAAAGAATTGGAAAGAACTAAACCAAAGGATCAGACACCTAGCATGGAAAGTGCCACAAGCCTAGTACAACCATCAAGGGGAATAGAAACAAGCAAAAAGGTTAGACCTCCTCCATTCTATGTTTCTCTAATTATAGGGGGCAAACTAGTCCATAATTGCATGATTTATTCAGGGGCTAGTAGTTCAGTGATTCTTATGTGTGTTTCTGATGCTTTAGGAATGAAATATGATCCCATTGGTAGGGATGTATTACAGTTGGATGGTAGTAGTGTCAAGACTGTAGGAATCCTTAGGAATGTGGAGATGACCTTACATGCATGCCCGAGTTGTACTGTAACCCAAGATATCTCTATTGCTGAGGTCAAGCCATATTTTTCCATCTGCCTGTCAAGAGATTTTACTGTCCAAATAGGTAGTTACATATCTTCTGATTGGTTGTATATGCTCTTTAAAACAAGATATGGAGCCAATGCTTCAATTAGAGCAGAGCCTTAAGCCCTCCATCATACTAAAACCTACACCCCTAATGCCATCAACATGAATTGCCCTATTCTAGAGATGGATGAAAATGACATAGTGAAGGAGCTCACCACTCCCCTGGCAGAGATACTTGATTTCTTCTTGGATGAGTGGGCTGATGCATATCAATTTGACCCTATGTTAGAGACCCTTGGGATAGGTCTCAGTACATATTGTATATTGGAAAAGTATGCTCTAGTCCCCAATCTTGTGGGTGCTAAAGAAGATGTAAGTGGGATATGGAGTATGTACTTTGATGGTTCAAGGAACAAAAATGGATCAGGGGCTAGCATGATGTTGGTTTCTCCTACACAAGTAAGGTACTACTTCTCCTTTAGGCTCCAATTTAGTTGCACCAATAATGTGGCCGAGTATGAATCCTTGATCCAAGGTCTCTACTTGCTCAAAAAAGAGGAATTCAAGCCTTAAGGATGTATGGAGACAGTGAGTTGGCAGTTAATCAAGTGAGAAATCAGAATACCACCAAGAATGGTTTGCTCAAGTCTTATAAACATAGAGTATGGGATCTGCTTGAAGGTTTTAATGCATTTAATATTCAAAGCATCCCTAGAAAGGAAAATAGACATGTTGATAGACTTGCAGCAATAGGTGCATCTTATGATGTGCCAGGGAACCTTGAGGAGGAGAAGAAGCAACAAATTAGAGCGGTAGTAAGGCCTGCCATCCCTGATAACAACATCCATTGGCAAGTGTTTGAGTCTAATGAGAAAATTGTCAGCTTCTTGCAGAATGAGGTAGAATTTTAAGAAAGAAATCAATCAAGGCTGTAGGATTAGTATGGTGATCAGATCATTAACCTCAACTCCAACAAGCTACCTAAAGGTCTCATTACCTTAGAGAGTGTTTTTAATCCTAATGACCAGACAAGAGGCAGGGCCATGAACCTAGCTACTGATGAAGATGATCATATTATGGTCATGGTTGCTGATGGAAAGTCCTTGAACATGGGCAAGGTATGTTCTAAAATTGAACAAGAAATTTTTATTCATCTATGTCAAGAATTTAATGATGTATTTGCTTGGACATATGATGATTTAAAAGGTTTTGATCTAAGGTTATTTCAGCATACCATAGATCTAGTTGATAATGTAAAACCAGTAAGACAAAAGCAAAGGCTGGTGAATCCTAAAATTGAACCGTTAATGAGAAAGGAGCTATCCAAATTGATTGAGGCCCACATAATTTTACCTATCAAGCACTCATCATGGGTAGCAAACCTTTTCCTTGTTAAGAAGAAGAACAAAGAAATTAGGTTGTGTGTGGACTTTAGGGATCTTAACCAAGATTCCCTTAAAGATCACCATCCTCTCCCTTCTATGGAGAAAATTTTGTCCAAGGTCAGTGATTCAAAGAGATTTTCATTTCTTGATGGATTTTCTGGCTACAATCAAGTGCTGGTTAAAGTGTCTGATAGGTACAAGATTGCATTTACCACTAAATGGGGTACCTATACTTATTGTAAGATGCCATTTGGGCTAATCAATGCAGGTGCTACATTTTAGAAGGCAATGGAGATGGCCTTCAAAAGATTGATTGAGAAGTTTGTCTTAGTTTACCTTGATGATATCACTGTGTATTCAAAGGATGTAGATGATCATTTTCATCATCTCAGATAGGTATTCTTAAGATGTAGAGAGTTTGGGGTTTCCCTTAACCCAAGAAAGTGTGTCTTCACTGCTAACCAAGGGAAATTATTAGGACATATTGTATCTAACGATGGCTTAACCATTAATCCAGAGAGAACAAAAGCAATACTTTCTCTCCCTCTTCCTAAACACAAGAAAGGGCTACAAAGTCTCCTAGGAAGGATAAATTTTGTGAGAAGATTTATCTCGAATCTTGCCGCTATGGTGAAACCTCTTACAGCTATGCTCAAGAAAGGTATAGTCTTTGCATGGATCAAGGAAGGGAAGGAAAGTTTTGAAGAGATCAAGGCAGCCATAACCTCAGCCCCTACTCTCATGAACCCAAATTTTGAGAAGGATTTCATTCTTTATACCTTAGGTGGTGAGTCAAGTATTTTTGCTGTCTTAACCCAAATAAATGACAAAAATGAAGAGTAGCCCATAGATTTCTTTAGTGAAGGGCTCAAGGAGTATGAAGATAGGTATAGTTATGTAGAGAAGCAAGCCATTGCAATCATCAGAGTTTTAAAGAAATTCAGACACCTCTTGTCTCATAATAAGATTCATTTGTTAGTACCCCATACCAGTGTGAAGGATTTCTTTTTGAACAAAGATATTAGTGAGAAAAGAGCTGGCTGGATTACTAAGGTAATGGAATATGATGTTGACATTCAGATTACCAAGCTAGTAAGAGGGAGGGGCTTGTGTAAATAGATGCTATCATCTCAAGAACCTTATGAAGAAGTTGCCATGGTATTAATAGAGCAACAAGAGGTGAGAAATGGTGACCCAAGGAGTTGGGTGGATGACATGAAGAGTTTCTTGCTAGGCAATGGATACCCTTAGGGATTGGATAGAACTAAAAGGAGACAATATAGATTATAGTCAATTCCTTATGTCATAGTTGATGGTATCCTGTTCAGGAGAGATTTTAATAGAGCATTATTGAGATGTATTGATACAGACTAGGCTGAATGAATGATCAAAGAACTTCATGATGGTCCTGATGGTGGCCACTTCTCAGCTAGAACAACTACAATGAAGATCATGAGAGCCAGTTATTATTGGCCATCTCTATTTCATGATTGTCATAATTATGTGAGGAATTGTGAAAGATGTGCCTTCTTATTTGGAAAACAAAGACTTGCAGCTCTTCCTCTTCATCCTATCTAGGTGGATCAACCTTTTTCTCAATGGGGGTTGGATTTCATAGGCCCTATCAATCCTCCTTCTAGTTCAGGTCACAAATGGATTTTAGCTAGTACGGATTACTTCACCAGATGGAGAGAGGCAGTTGTATTGATGGATGCCACTGAATCTTTAGTTGTTGAATTCCTTGATGGAATTGTGACCAGGTTTGGTGCCCCTTCAACCATTATTTCAGATAATGCAAAGTCTTTTGTTGGAGCTCAAATTTGTGCATGGGTAGTGGACCATAATTTCTATTTAAGTACATCCTCAAATTACTATCCTCAAGGTAATGGCTTGGCTGAATCATCTAATAAGAACCTAATTAGAATTATTAAAAGGACAATAGAGGATAACCAGAGGTGTTGGCATAAAAAATTAAGGATTGCTCTGTGGGCTAACAGAATAATGCCTAGAAGATCATTAGGGAACTCTCCATTTGTACTGGTATATGGCAGAGAAGCAAGGCTTCCAATTTCATTGGAGTTCCCAGCCTTGGAGTTAGCTCATTAGTTGGAACTAATTGAAAATGATGCCAAGATAGTGAGAATGGTAGAACTGATGGAGCTGGAAGAGAAAATAAGTAAAGCCATGCAGACCCTAGAGACACACTAGTAGCAAGTAAAAATGAGCTTTGACAGGAAGGCTAGGGTCAGAATCTTCAGGGAGGGAGACTTGGTTCTGAAATGGAATGCAGATAGAGAAAAACTAGGAAGACACTCAAAGTTTGATGCATTGTGGAGTGGTCCCTATCTAATTGTTAGTTGCAAGTAGGCCAACGCTTTCTAGTTAAGCAGGCCTGGTGGCAAAATTTTGCCTATCCCGGTCAATGGGATTTATCTTAAGCCATGTTTCTGATAGGGTTTGAGGTTCCATGTACATATTAGAGTAGTTCTTTGTTTTCTATTGGTTTTTAGCTTTCCAAGAAGTGCATGAGCACACAGTTGTCTCCATGAGACAGCAAGTTTTGAAATTTTGAAGGTGCGAATGAAGGTTTCATCTCTGATTCCAGTTGTAGAGATAGGGTTTTTTTAGTGTTTTTCTACCTTAGAGGTAGGATTAGGGTTCACAGTGCTCAGGATCCAAATCTTTTTGACTATATAACCCAATGGATGCTATAGGTCACTGGTCTATGCATAGCAGGCTAGCATCCCCTGTGAGTCGCCAGAAATGTTGCATTTTGTGCCCCTGCCCCCCCCCCCCACCCCCCCCCGGCAAATATTTGAATTTTAAATGCTTAACTGCCAACAGTCACTGCCCAGTTTAATATTATTTTAAACATCCCCAGGATATCAACATTATTAAAAAATCAAACCTTATGAAATATTTATGTGGCCCACAAGTTCTCCATTGTCAGATCTGAGGATATCGATGGTTGGCGCTATGTCACTTTTGAAAGTTGCACAATATTTTGCATTAATGACATAGCGCCCTTCTGCCACGTGTCAAGTGGGTCCCCTTTTCCCATATTTTTTCTTCAGCACCGAGTTTTTCCATTTCCACGGTGGGCACCATGGTGCTATCAAAAAATTTGAGCTTCTCACTGTTAGTGACATAGTGCCTAGACGAAAAGTGATCCTGCAGAAAGGTTTGGAAATACGGTAGGTCCCAAGTTTGCCCCGTTAGATATCATGATGTGATTTTTCATACGCATTGGCAATTGGTCAATTTTCATTGGCTAAAGATGACTGTGCAAAATGTGGGTCTTGTTTCACTTTGTGGGTCGCAAATGAGGGTTGTCAAACAGGTTGGCGCATGGCCAGTTTCTATTAGTCAGTATACTGATAGGACAAACCCATCTTGCTCACTGCTAGATCAAGGAACATCTATGGTAGGTGTTATCGCGCCATTGAGAGTTGCACGATATATACCCATAGTGACATAACGCCTTGATGACGTGTGGCATAGTTGATGTCATGGGCCCACTTTCTCATAAGGTATCAACAGGTGGCTTATCTTTCATGGTAGCTATCAGGTAGCTCAGAGTACAAAGGAAGATCTCATTGGCCCATCCAGTTGACTAGGTATGTAGTCCTACAAAGAGTTTGAACATTGTAGATGTGAATTAGATCCACGACAGGCGCTATCTCACTATGGAAAACTGCAAGGATGTTAACGTTAGCAACATAGCGCCCTTTTGCCACATGGATCAGTGGGGCCAAGTGTTATAAAGCTATGGGGATGGTACCAGTTTGGGCTAATTTAGATGCTATGTGTGCTAACAGTGGTCTGTGGGCCCAAAAGTCTTAAAGGCAAGCGCAAGAAACATTAAGTATTCACAATCGTCTGATTCAGGAGGATCTACGGCGGGTGCTATCTCACTATGAGAAAGTGTTTGAAAGATTTTCATAGCTACATAGCACCTTGGTGACATGTGTCTTGCAAGCCTGGCCAAGGTTGACAGATAAGGGTTTGTAGTTGTGTTGTAGGCCGTCGCGGTTAGGATTTTATAGGATGGCGTGGTTAGTAACAAAGGAGGTGGTCAACCATGTAAGACCCCTTATGAGGTGGTAGAAATAAAAGAAAGTATTGGTCCACGTGGCTCATTCTGATGCCAGACTTAGTTGACTTGATGATGTTGCTAATTCATGCACCAAAAAATGATACGAAATCAGGTTTTGCCGAGCGATTTGATCTCTGTGATCATTTCCAACCACTAGAAGTAAATGAGAGACAAGAGGAACACTCCACCACTTTAGCTGATCTATCTAACTAGTCAGAGCATAGTTATGGCACCATTCCTGTCTTCTTAAAGCATTATTGACATAGAATAGTAGATATGATTGCATTTAGATCAGATTTTCTTCATGATTATTCTCTGTAGAACTTGATGGAAGGTTGTTGCAAAGTAATTGTAGGAAGAGGACATCCCAGTTATGCTTGAACTATAAAAGCAATTTTGTGAACTTTGTAAAAGGTCAGACTATTCTCTGTTGTTCTTTGCTATTATTTTTGCAATTTTAGTGCAAAACTCCCTTTGCCTCTGAACCAAATGATATTCTACCTTATCTCCTTCAGCCATTGGTATGAAAGTGTAAGAACTCTTGCCTCTCACTGATGCTTTGTGGATATCTGCAATCTGCATGACTATATCTCCTTGGCCTATGAATGATAATGTAAGTAAATATCTCTTTCTTTGTGTCATTCCTCTTGGTTCTTTGATTTGCATGTGATTATTAGATTAAAGCAAGTCTAAATGTGTATATCCTTAGTTTCATTCTGGTTCAATAGTGCATATATGGGTAGAGTTTGGTCTGAACATGCTATTTTGGTGCATCACCTCTTTAGATTAGACTAGGTAGATTTGTTTTCATGCTCTCCTTCTCCCTTTTCCTCTCCAAGAGTAGTTAAGTGCACCCTGATAGTAAGAGGAAGTCGGCCTTCTCCGGAGACTCAACCTCACAGTTCAAGTCCCATAGCTTGGAGGTTGTTTCCATGTTTCACTAGGTTGTCCTCACGCATAGGCTCTAGACAAGGGTGCAAACCTAAGTGACAACAGTAACTTTTCTTTATTTCATACTTACCTTCCCATTTTTCACCTAGTTTTAGAGAATTAAGAATGGAGTACTCTATAAGGAAATATCTGTGCAACCAAATTCTGCTCATTACACTTTTCCAACTGCGATTAGCTTGTTTTCATTATCATCTTAAGGTGTCTTGCAATTTGTGAACCCAATCTTTTTAAAAAGTTGATTTCTCTATGAATGTGAAAAATTTCCCTTGTGGGTTGAAAAGCTACCGAGGAGAAGGCGATCTTTAGTTTTTTGCTCAATCTTTATTTACCTTGTAACTCTTGAGTTAACCTTTTCTCTGGATTCAGAAAACCACAAAAGGACTGCAAAATTCAAAAGGGGGCCCACTTCTTCACTTCTTTCCTTCACAATTACTTTCAGTGGAAAACATACTTCATGGGTTACAAACCTGCCGAGGACAATTTATCTTTAGTTTTTCCACTTAAAGTGATTTTGAGCATCATGATGAATCTCAAGTGCTTCTCAAAGTACAATAATACAATGAAAACAAAGATCTTTCATATAACAACTTGTTATCTTCTTATTATGATCCATGATCTTCATTTGTTAATCATTGTAGGAAATCACCTTCATGGGTTGAAAACCCATTGAGGAGAAGGCAATATTCAATTTTCCACAAGTGTCATTATTTCATGGGAAAAAGTAAGACAAGTCGTGAACAAGTCCAATTTTGCAAACAACTTCATGAAACAGAAGAATCTCCATCGAATTAGGTACTAAGCTACCCATACAACATTAAGGAGAAACCCACCCAACTGTGAAATGCGAGAGAAAGGAAAGATGGGAAATTTGATGGAGAATCTTTTCACCTAAGGAGGAAAGACTAGACTTAGACATACCATGACCAAACTAAAACAAAACAAAAATCCACTTTCGCAAAATGGGTACAAGATGAAAAGTGGGGCAACACATAGATAATAAATTTTCTAAATAGATGGTCCTTTATTTTTAGTCTGCATTATTATGCTTAGCAAAATTTAGTCTTCTTGATTTGGAGTTTAGGTTGTTAGTCTCTATGGATTTTATTTCTAGTAGTTAATGCCATTAACCCTTCTACATTAAGAGATAGAGCCATCTCTTCCCCAATTTGTACTATAATAGAGTTAAGCATCTTGGAAATTCACAAGAATGCTTCACATTCCTCTAGAAAAATAGACATACTTGTATAGATTTGAGGATATAATTAAAGTTCTAAGGGTTTATCCATTTTATTTTATTTTATTTTCTTAAGATAAATATTGTCTAAATGAAAATATGGCATCTTTAATATCATAGATACTTGTAGATTTTTATCCATTAAAAAATATTTTAATTTAAATTAATGTGTATGCATTACTTTGACTAAATAATGATCATATTTTTGGCCCCTAAAATGTTCATGGCTAAATGAATTTGCAATGTGCATAGTATTATGAATATGTCCACATAACTAATACATACATGTTTTGAGCACTATAAACATCACTTGTGCCCAATGAAGATTTGGAACATTATTTAAGAACTAAAAATGTTAACAAGTTAAGTTTCTTTAATTTATTTTAATTTTTTTTCCCTAAACATTAGTGTTAGTACTTTAATGAAAGAGAGGTGTGTGAGAGGTTGGGAAAATGGAGGGTAGGGAATGTTTGAAAAAGATGATTAGTTGTACTAATAGTGATGAAATCATCATAGAAGAAATAACCATGTTAATTAATATAAATATAACATTAGTGGCACCATAAAATTATTAGGAATAGCTCACCACTTGTATGGAAATATTTCCTATATCTCAACCATATGTTTATCCTATGTATTGTGCGATGTGGAATAGCCCATGGGCTCTTGCATAATGAAATCCATAATAATTTCTCCATGAACTATCACGCCTTAAAAAAATATGCTTGTTACTAAATTTTCTTCCTTCTATAAATGTCATCAAAACATTTAAATCCAACATTTTAAAATTATAACAAGTTTCCATAAATGAAATATTGAATGTTCTTAGGTGTAGAAGGTTATTTTTTGTTTTGTTGATTAGTTATTCATATGCAGATTTGAGATGGTCATCCATTTTTATTTATTTTTCATTTATGTGTGTGTGTGTGTGTGTGTGTGTGTGTGTGTGAGAGAGAGAGAGAGAGAGAGAGAGAGAGAGAGAGAGAGAGAGAGAGAGAGAGAGAGAGAGAGAGAGAGAGAGAGAGAGAGAGAGCAATTGTATCGTAGCATCTAAGGGTTTAGAATGTTTAGAAAATTTACCCTTTCTAGAATCTTTTCTAAACAATTCTTCAATGAAATACTTAAAATAAAATAGTTTACTAAAAGCACAATTTAACACTATCTTTAATTTGAAAATATTTAAATTGGAAGGTGACTTAGTGGTTATTATAGGAAAGTTGATATGAAATTGTGACCTTTCACTGCCATTTTAAATACAAATGCCAAGCTAATGGCTAAAGTGAGTTACAAGGGTGATATTTAGATACATGAAAGTTCAATTGTGTGAATTTATTGGGAATATAATTGATCACTTATTGAGGACTTCATTTATTGTATAATAATCTCAGTTTCATGGATTCATAATGTAACACCTTTCTAAACCTAGAATAATTTATAAGTATTACAATCTTGGATTTGTATTTAGATATTATTGTGCTGATCTAATTGGATGATGTAAGATCTCTCTATGTTTCTTGTTCTTTTTATGTGAGTATTATAATTGCACTAGGAGTTTTCATAGTGGGATTTGTCTTATTTATTGAAGTATCTTGATTCTCAAGTGTAAGAACTTTATATTCTAATACTTAATGATTTAATTATCTTATAGGTACATGATGCTATTAAGTATACTGAATTTAGTTTAATGAAACCCTTCCACATGCATTCACCTCTTCTTATATGTTGACTATTATTTATGACCTTAGTGTGTGTAGTTAGGGCTTTTCATAATATTGATGGTTTATGATGAACTATTATCATGTTTGATAGTATTAAGATTTGATTACGATGTTAGATGATATGCGATTTGATGGATACATATATGCCTATATGATTATTATTCATTTTTCTCTCTCCTTGATTATGATTATGAGGCTATTTGATAAAAAAAATTATTATTAATGATTATTGGACTAACCTATGATTATGATAATGATGGTTTACATGTGACTATACTTTAGGTATGCCATATGATTATTCTTTGTATGATGTGTTTGTATGCTGAGGGTTGAAGTTTTGTTACTCACTTCTAAATTCCATACAATATCTCAATTTCCTTCATTTACCATCATTGTTTTCTATGATAGGTATGCATACATATGTACATACTTCATCTTTTTGATGTAGGATTTCATGTACTAGTCATAGAATTTACCTATCTCATAAATATGATCATCTCATTAGAATCCTCAATGGTGGTAGATGGGAGGTAGTACCAAGACCCACTTAAATCTAACCATTTTCATTATTCTGTTTGAAGATCAATGACGATCTTGTTATACCAATTAGA
The DNA here is from genome assembly GCA_028749045.1 of Cupressus sempervirens. Lineage (NCBI taxonomy): Eukaryota > Viridiplantae > Streptophyta > Pinopsida > Cupressales > Cupressaceae > Cupressus > Cupressus sempervirens. The sequence goes on from CM053786.1 coordinate 330,081,646, forward strand.
CTATCATGGTGATAGATCATGACCCCCTATTACTTGGCTAGGGATTATTTGAGTTAAGTATGTAATTATTATGATGTCATGGTTTTGATAAAATTTTGTCATATAAAACATTTCTATTTATGACTTTCCTTATGTTTTTGGATATGTGAGTTAAATTTGCATTGTTAGAATTGGTCATTTGGAGATCATTAATATTTTAATTATTATTCATGAGGATTAATATTTTTTTATATTTGTATTTCCTCTTTTGTCATTATCATAAATGATTTAAACATAATAATTAGTATATGTTTTAATTTGTAATAATTAGTCATATAGATATATGTGTGTGTGTGTGGGGGAAGTATTACAATGAATCCCAAGAAATTCTTGGTTAAAATAAATGAATGTGTTGATCATATCATTATTAGAGGATTCTCATTTTAAAGGAATGAATGTGCTGATTAGATCACTCTTAGAGGATCTTTCCCATCCCAACTAATGCAATTTATTCAACTATCATTTATTTGATTTTTCCCTATGGTTCAACCACTTTAAGTTTATTTAATTGAAAGAACTTCTTCTCTTATAATTAAATGAAAAGACCCCTTTATCCTAAGTGCATAGTAAAATGGTTTTTCTAACTTAAAAATAGAAAGGAATTGAATTTTTCTACAACTTTAAAGTGCAATTTCCAACGTGAGTGGAATCTTTTGACTTTTCAAAAATCATTTTGCCTCTTTATCTCAGGCACTCATTGGTTTTCCTATTAATCCAATGCACTTTGTTCTCCTCTTAAAATACATGAGCACATTTATCAACCAATATTTAATATCCATTATTTCTTTTGCCTCTTAATCTTGACAATTCAATCATTTCCAAATATTTTAAAAAGGAGGTTCTTTTGTCACTCTTTTTTATCTCTAGAATTCATGTTATTGTTATGTTTTCATTTCAATTCTTTAATTATTGAGCACTTGCATACTAACATTTTGGATTAGCATTTCCTTTTCTTGTATCTTAGTGTAGAGAATTTAGCTTAATTAGGAGGAATTAATCTTTCATTTTGTCAGATTATCTTTACTTTCATATTCTTGCATATCATTTTATACTAATCTTGCATTCTTGCATCTCATTCTACATTAGTTTCCATATGCAAATAATTTTGAGGATCATGAAAAATTGCATCTTTATTTCTTATTATCTTTGAATCTTCCATTGTATGGTGTACCTTGCAAGGGTATCCTATCTTAGGTTCATTTGAGAAATGTGATTCATATCTTCTTGGTCTCTTGCATGCCATAGATAGGAAGCTATAAGCCACCATTCAAGGATCTATTCCACTAGACACCTTTAATAGAAGGGTGTATTGAAGTAGTCAAACTTTGCACATTTATTATGCTTATCATGGATCTAGGACCAATTTTCTAGCTCCATTCTATTGCATTTTAAAAATTTCTTGTTGTGAGCCTTCTATTTTTTATTTTTTTTCAGTACGAAATATCATATGATAGAGCTACATTTGAAGTAAAATATTTTGCTATAAATTGTCATCCATAGTATGTCATCCTACTTTTATTGTTTTATTACATGGCTTTCAAAATTTTATCATTTTGGTTTTAGAAGTATGTTGCATGTGATGGTTCTACTACCTAGCTTATGGAAGTTTATCATACAATATTTTGGTGAAGCTTGTTTCATCATATGATTTTAGTAGGTTGCATATTTCATTGTTGTAGCTTGCATATTCTAGTTTTTAGATTTAATCAAGTTGTCTTGTAGGTTTTTTGTGATTTTTTTTTTTTTATTATATTTTTTAACTTGTAGGTGTAAAGGAAAGGAAAAGAAACAAAGTATCATTGTGCTTATTGTTGATAGCTTTCATTTTCATTAGGCACATATAAAACTTCATTATAGGGGATCTTTCCATTGGTAGGGACTTATGCTCTTGTCTTTCTAAGGCAATAAAAAACCTAAACCCTTTTCTTTGGATCATAGAAAGTGACTTAGGATAATGTTTGTCTTTAGTGACCTTAATTAACTTTTCTTTGCATTGTTGTGAGAAGCTTGTGAAGTGGGAGAGTATGCTCTTTCCCTCTTTGAGGAAAATCATAAATCTAGACCTTTACATGTTATATATTTTTGTTTAGATCATATAGAAGGAATGTCATTGAGGAAAAAAATCACAGGAATGATGCAAGTGGCAACAAGCAAACCCAGTTAATGTAACCCACTATAATAAAGAAGCCTCTAGTAGGGACCAAAGTCTTAGAGGACATAGCAATTATTTTCATCTAGTGAGACCACCTTATGGGATTATGAGTTGGGTATATTTATTTTTTCTTGGGGTCATTGAGGCCTTAATTTTTCTTACAAGGTTATCACATCTAAGTACTCTTGTGATCACAAGGCCTTGATCCTGTATTGGGAGCAAGGGGGATGTTGCGAATGGAACCCTTACTATGAACATAGGTTAGAGGTCACCCTATTTTATTAGCATTTCTATCTTTGTGCAAGAATTTATCTAAGTGGACTACCTAGATCAACCCAGGATTACTTACCATATGTATTCCCTTGGATGTGTTAAAAGAACTCCATGCAAAAGCCAATAACACTTTGTGTGAGGTGAAGGAATACCAAGTTGTGGGAAAAGGTTTTTATATAAGTTGTGACCCTTAGGTAGATATGACTTAGTGTGTCTTTGAATTATTCTAGACCCATGGAAATATATTGAACATACACATGATGGTAGTGTAGAGCTTAAACCTCGAAAGCTCACATATGGTTGTATCTTGCAATATTTCCCTTGTAAGATTTTTTTAAGACTACACGTGTCACATATTTGTTTAAGTGAGTGCTTCTTGAACAAAAAATTATTGTAGTGACTATGTCTAAACCTTGTAAAATCGTCAAAATTTTCTATAACAATCAAAATAGTAAATCAAACTAAGTCTTTTGAGTTAAACTTTAGGGCATCTTTCACTTTTAGATTATTTGGTCACTTGTCCTATTGATATTTATTGCTCGATACATAAGTTTGAAAGCTACCAATTATCAAATTTATCTCCATGCTTTTGGTGATCTATCACCCCAATCAACTAGTACTATTGGTTTTGAGAGTTTTCACCTATCTTTTGGTGATTTATCACATTGTTGTCCTTCTATCACCTAGTACATAGAATTTCATCCTATAATTATGTCACCAAGTCTCTTACACTTGAAACTTGTTCTGATTTGGTTAAGACAACCAATACTTGGTCTTTCTAATTTTTAGTCTATACCAGTGAGCTAGAAGTTTCCTCTAACTGAAAAGATTTCTTAAATTGCCTCACTACATAATTTGTTAGTAGATTCTTCACTTGTCCATCCTTCTTATCATCTTTTTTATTGCCCTTTTTATCTTGTCTTTTCTTTCTTCACAAGTTTCATACATAGGGCATCTACCCATGGCTTGGACACCTTATGAAAGATTTTCTTTTCTTTTACATCATCACTTTGGACAAGTGCACATCTTGCTTACCTAGTTTGAAAATAAAGTGTATTCCATTTATCCTATTGTATTCTTGCATCCTCTTTAATGTTGATTATAACTAGATATCAAATTCTCCAAGGAAATAAAATAGAGAGAAATTTTTACAAGTCACCTTGAAGTGAGTCAAAATTTTGGGGTTTCAATCCCTTTCCTACTACATTTAGTAAGTCATCCTTGTCTTGACCTAGGTTTAAAAACACTCTCTTTGATGCTATGTAAGGAAGACCATAACAAGAGGATATAGTAACTTCTAGCTAGGATGGAAGATCAATTGTTACATCATATAAAATGATAAAAATAAGAGTACTTGGAAGAAAAGCATAACGTTATTTGGATCAAGGCTTTACTAGAGGAGCTTTTGTACATGCTTCACTTTCACCTCAAAGGTCACAACACATGAGGAAATTGTCATAACATGCATTCCAACATGATGATTCATAAGTGCAAATAGCTAAAGAAGAAATCCTACAATTTGAACAAGACAAGCATTTGCAAAAACTCATGAATTTGACCTTAGATCAAGATAAAGAAAAATACTTCATGTACTTTTCCTCTTAAGGGGTAAAGTTTCCACACAACTTCAATGTTTATAACTTGATTCAAAATGAGGAACCATCACCTTAAGAGGTTGTAATAAAAAAAATGGAAGAAATGATGAAGGAGAATTTATTCATGAAAAAGGATAAAGAGTAATCTAAGAAGTATTTTTCACTTGAGTCTAAATGTTCATTTCCTTTTGAGAAAGACTTATATATGCATCCTTTTCCTCATTATGTCAAATTTCTTAAGTGTGAAAAATATGATGATAATGGATATCCTCATGAGCATATTAGGAAGTTTTATGCACTAAGTATGGAATTATTGCATGAACCCACTTATCTCATCAGGATTTTTCCTAGGAGCCTTTGTGTGGAAGCTATGGAATGGTTCAACAAACTCTGTCCTTCACTTAAGTCATTTGATCAACTAGCACAAAGACTTATCCAAAAAAATTCATATAACATTCAACATGCAATCATTATTCTAGACTTATGAAACATCAAACAACACCAAGGGGAATATTTTTTTTCCTTTCTTTAGTGGCGGGGGAAGCTTTAGTTATGATATCCTAGGAAAATTCCTAAAACTAAGAAGATTGGTATCTTTGTTAACAACCTTATTCCCAAATTACACCATGAGCATAGAATTTTTTTTCCCTCACATTTGACATGATCATAGAAAGCTCCCTACATACTAAGGATATTTTAGTCAAAAAGGGTAAACTTACATTAAACAAGGATGAGTCTAATACAAAATTCTACAACAACAATGGAAAAAATAAGGGCAAGTCACAATCATGGAATAAGAACAATCATGTCGTAAATGATGTTGTAGTATACATACCCAAACCTAAGGAGCCTATCGTCAATTTGACAAGTGTTATTCAAGCTACAAAACAATAAGAGGCTTCTAGAAAAATAAATTCAAACAAGTCCAATGACCCTAGAAAAGGTAAACCATCATGGATGTGCAATCCTAAACTCACTTTTACACCTGTAGATAGCTCACTTGATGTGGTGTTAAGGACTTTGGTATCAAACAAGATCATTACATTGCCAAAAAACTCAAAACATTATAAACCTGAGGTTAAGCCTAAGTGGTAGAATGATATCTGTTATTATAATTACCATAGGAATAGGGGTCATAAGAATAAAAATTATGTGTGGCTTAAACACCTTATTCAATATCTCATTGATGATAAGAAATGTGGGATTGATAGAATCATTAATAATGATGATAATATGGTTTTTAATGAACCCCTGCCCAAGTATGAATGAGGGGAAAGTTATAGGAACAAGAATGGAGATGCTAAGATTAACTACACCTATATAGATATTGGAAAATTCATACACATTCTTGAGCCAACTAATGAAAACATAAAAATGATTAGGTCCAAGGGGAAGAATGAAGACTATGATTCATATATTGATGAATCACCTATTTAAAATTATCCTTAGACATATTTCTTCCTCTTTACACATGCTCACAATCTTATGAATCTAAAATAGAGAACACATGGATAGAACAACCTATGGTTATCCTAAAAGGAGTTGATTTCCTATCACATAATGAGAACTTGAATGATGTGACCTAGAGTCAACCAAAGATCATACTCAACAATCCTAACTCTTCCAGATAAACAATCTCTAAATAGTCAAAATCTAAATAACCAAGGACTTTACCTTCTAAACAAACATCCATCTCTTCCAAGTCAAGCTACAACTTAGTGGAAAAACTTTAGTTCACCCCTTCTTAGATATCCATATTTGAGTTGTTGGAAGACTCTCCTACTCATAAGGAGATCCTAGAGAAAGCACTACTCACAAAAATGTTCCTAAAAACATTGATGTTGACCGATTCCAAACCATGGTTAACCATCTTGTTGTCCCTCACTACCTTACATTTTCTAAGGAAGATGACAAATTTCTTAACCATCCACACAACCTAGCTCTACAAATTGAGGTCAAAATCCAAAATACCCTTTTCAAGTGTGTGTTGATAGGTGGAGGTGCAAGATTGAACATATGTACACACAACTCGATGAAAATGTTGGGATTTTCATAATTCACTATTGATCTTTGGAGAAAGATCACTATCAAGGAATACAATAAAGAGGAAATATATTCTAAAGGTCTTGTTGTACTTCCTATTTTTGTGGGTCCAATTAAGAAGGAAATTGTCTTCCAATTTCATACCTACTTCTTACATACAACATCTTTCTAGGAAGACTGTGGATACACAACATGCAAGAAATACCCTCTATATACCATCAATGCATCAAGTTTCCTTATAAGGGCATCGAGGTTTCTATTCTTTGGGAAAACACTATGTCAGTTAATAATCGTATTGTTGAGACTTTTATACCACATAATAGAACAACTAGAGAGACTAGGAACACACTTGTTGAATGTGAGAATAAGATGAAACTACTGAACACTTGGATGGGAGAATATCAATTGGATTCCATCATAGTTCTTCCTATTTTCCCACACTCTTATGGTAAATCTTTTGAAGAGATAAAACCATCTTGGTTTGTTATTACTATCTATGGTACCTTCATTCAATCCTTACTACCTTTGGAAGATGAATGAAGAAAGAGTTGTTAGAGATTGGATATACTGAGAGGAAGATGTTAATGAAACTACACTCATAGCTAAAATCCCCCTTAAGAAATATATCAAAGGCTACAAAATTCTCACTAAAATGGGTTATCTCAATCATGGTTCTTTGAGCGATCAAATTTTTTCTCATGTTTAACTATTGAGTCATATTGAGAGACATAAGTTTGTAGAAAAAACTAGATTGAGATTCTCTAAAACCGATAATGGACCTATTTTTGATTAGTAACCTAATGAAATTGAAGAGTCCAAAGAGGAAATAGTAGCCATCAATGCTATCTCTCAAGAGGATTCTAATTTTGTACCATATAAATCCCTTCTTTGGGGATAGTATCCATCACTTCCTTCTAATCAAGAAGAGACATCTACTTCTTGTTGAGATGATGATTTAGATATTGAAGATCTTAATAGAGCATAGATCTACAAAAACATTACAAGATTTGTTAAAAGAAAAGATAGTATTGATTTACATAACTATGAATGAGGCTCTCTTTTAATTAAATCTATGAATTTGGGAGTTGAGGTTATTCACATCTATTATAATCAAAATAAGGTAGATGATGAGTAACCTGCGAGGCTTGTGACTTGAATTCACATATCACTCTTGTAGACCAAGTTGACTATACTAGGAATCCTATTTAGTTAGATGTCAGTGAAGGGGACCTTATAGGGTTCGAGCTACTTGTCACTAGAGATAATTACCATCACATAAATACCTTGAAACCTTTCACTACCCTCTCACTCATGCATCCTTATCTCATATTTTAGTCTCAACAAAATCAACAACCTAAACTCGACTTTCAAAAATGACTATGAGATTGGCTACTACTTGAATCCTATTAAACCTATAGTTTCTTCCATCAATGAACTAGCAAAAAAATGACGAAATCAGATATCAAGCATCTTGATCATAACATAAAATGAAAAATGAAAAAGAATAGGCACTTTGATGGAAAAAACTACTTTGTGGTCATATTGGAGCCAAAAATGGTAAAAGAAAATGATGTATCCAAGAGTGAAGTCCTCTCTAAGGCACTTGTAGATGAGATACTTGGTAATCTTTCTAGATAATTTGAAGAGAGATCATCATTTCTGATACAACCAACTTAGCTAATTAATATTAGGATAGATGAAGTACCTCACATCATACACTTGACTCAATCTTTGTCAAAAGGTAAAAAGAATAATTCACATATTTCTTGTTGTAGAAAAAGATAAACTCTTCTTGAACTCATTTAGATATGCCAAGGCTTCAAACTTATCTTATAATGCATTATCTCCCCATAGCTCTTGGTGTCAAGCTTGCTAAGAAGAAACTGAGAAAGATGCATCCATGCATGGCTCTACTAATCAAGGTTAAACTAGAGAAGATTCTTCATGTTGCATTTATAAGAGCTATTGATTATGATAAATGGATTTCCAACATATAAGTAATTGTTTCTAGACATGATAAATCCATTCAAGTCTACACTAATTTTTGAGACCTAAAAAAAAATGTCGTAAGGATGATTTTGCACTACTTAATATTGACATGATAGTGGACATGATTGAAGGCTATGAGGTGTACTCTTTAATTGACAATTTCTTGGATATAACCAAATCAAGATAGCACATGAAGATCAAGAGACAAAAACCTTCACATGTGTATGGGGAACCTTTTTTTGAAATGTCATGTACTTTAGACTTAAGAATTTTGAAGCTACATATGAACAAGCTATGAACACAATATTTCATGATATGATACATGAAACTATGGAAGATTGTGTGGATGATACCTTGGCTAAGTCTATAAAAAGAAACATGCATCTTGAGAACTTGGGGTTAATTATAGATCACATGAAACAATTTAAGATTAGGTTTAATCATAAGAAGTGTGAATTTGGAGTTACCTCTAGAAATTTACTTGTTTACATCATATCTTCCAAGGAATTGAAATGGACACAAAAAAAGTTCAAGCTATTAAGGATATGCCACCTCCTAGAAATATTAGTCAAATGAGAAGTCTTTAATGATGTCTACAAACTCTTAGGAGGTTTATCTCTCAACTTTCTAACACAACACAACCATTCAATAAGAACTTACATAAAGGAGCTAAAAGTGTGTGAAATGATGAATATGAAAAAATGTGAATCAAATTAAGGAGTACTTGGATAATCCACCAATATTAATGCCTCTTATTCCAAGGGATTCTCTTAGACTCTATATTTTTGCTACAATAGAATCCTTGGGGGCATTGCTAGCACAACAAGATGAAAATGGAAAAAAATGGATATCAATTATATTGGCAAAACATTGGTAGCTCATGAGATCAATCACAACAACATTGAAAAATCTTACCCCGTGATAGTGTTTGTGTCCCAAACACTATCACATTACATGTTTGCACATACTATATAGATAGTGGCTGAAATTGATCCATTGAAATACACGTACTAAGTAAAGTCACACTTATTGGTTGATTAGATAAATAGACAATGGTTCTTTTTGAATTGGACATTGAGTACATCTTGATCATAAGAAAATAAAATGACAAGTATTACAGATCAATTAGTGGATTTCCCTGTACAAGGCAATGCACCTATACATGTTGACTTTCTTGATTCACCTATCATGCATATGAATAAGTTCACTTTGAAAATTTTCTTTGATGGATCCTATAAACAACATTGTTTAGGTCCTAGAATTTTGTTTGTCACACCTGAAGCATATACCATTCCTAGAGCATATAAGTTATTGTTCCCTTACAAATAACATTGTTGAGTATGAGCCTTTGATAGATGCTATAAAACTATTCATTGAATGAATGATAACTGAATTACATATTTTTTTAAATTCTCAACTTTGTTAGAAATATTTAGAATAACTAAGAGGTGTGGGGGGGAGGTGGTTGAATTAGGTACTCAAGGTCTCTATGTACCATTTGAACAATAAAACAAACATTCACTATTCTACTAATCCTATTGTTTCTCGATCTTTACAGGAAATATTATCTTAAAAATATAACTTGCTTTGCATAATGAAAATATTATCAAATGTAAAACATATAAATCATTCATCACATATTTGAAACTAGGATTTTTACATGGAAACCCAATTCAAGAAAGACCACTAGCAACATGTCACTCTTTTTCACTCTTTCAAAGTGAGCTCTGTTAGGAGCCAACCCTGTTAAAGGCTACAAAAGACACTATTAAATGTGACATTTTTAAATGATTTAATCACCCTATTAGGAATACCCTTATCAGAGGTCTTTGATCATTCCATTTAGAATGCCACCTAATTAAAGGATTTATAGAAATTGTTAAGTCCTCTAAATGATTGTTAGGTCAACCTTTGTTATAACGATTTCAATACAAAATATTTACAATGGCTAGAAAGAAAACAATAGGTCTTGATTTGTGTGATTACAACTCACTTTTGTAGGTTTAGATCTTGGTTCGGTCCTTGTGCTATCTTGTTGATAAGCCTTCCATTGTCATCTCTAGTCTTGATTTGCTTGAAAACCCTTCAAGAAATCAATCCACTCTTCTTAACAATACTTAAGCCTTCTACTTAGATTCACTTATCAACATTAGCATTATCTTTGCAAGCTTTCTCCTTTAGCTTTGCATTCACTCAGACTTGTGTTTTTTTAATAAATCTTTCTTTGTATGCCTCTTTTCACATATGCTTGTACTTCACACATACATGCACACACCACCAATTATTTGGCTATGTATCTCTTTAAATAGGAAATTTGTGTTTTATAATTTTCCACATCCACCATAGATCTTAGGGTTTACAATCAAGTTTAACTCGATTCATTATATCTATCAATCCTCTTGATCTTCTAGAAAATTCTCTAGAATCTGTCTGTTAGGTCTTTACCTAATCCTTGCCTTGAATTTAATGATTCAACTCATCAATCTTATCTTCAAGGTGGTTTACATCTCCCAAGAAATTAACTATGTTGACTTGATATCACAATTTCCTCAAATACATTCTCATACTATCACTCAACAATCTCTAAATTCTAGACAATTGGTCATCACTAAATTACCCAGCCGCTATAAAAATTTTTGGTCATCACTAATGCTCGGTCAACACTAGATTTTCTTAGCACTAACTATAGCTCGGTTGACACTAGCATTACTTGACATTCCTTAGCATTTTACTTGATTTCTTAGCTTGGCTTAGCTTTCTTGACATAAACAATCACTTTTATTTATCAAAGTCTATATAATAAAATGTCCATTGTAACTTCCTTTTCATAACTCAATATTTTCTCTAGGTGTTATTGTTATGATCAACTTCTCAAATTGTCCTCATCAATCAACTAGGTATGAAATTTAGATTAGGTATCAATATGTCTTATTAATAGACTTGACATCAATGACAAAATAACAATTGTTCCAATTGCTAGTTTCCAACAATCTCGCTCTTTGGCATTGATGGAAACATCTCAGTATCTCAATCATGTAGCAATACTTGTTACCATATAATCCAACAGATTTCACTTTGATTCCCTTTTTTGAAAACAATTCTCCTCTTTGTAGTAACTCTCTCTATAGTAATCTCTCCATCTTTGACAAAAATGCCAAAGACACTTAGTTCTATGAGTGTGAAACTCTCCATACATATGAATTATGTAGATTTTGCACGTCTGGCCAATTTTTCTCATCTTTCTATGACTGATCTATTATGTTGTACTAAATTATCTACCTTAGGCATGTCCCAAAATAGAGTTGTATTGCATCAATGTGTAGGATATTTTGAGTAGCACATGTGATGCAATGCACCTTGTCTTCTTAAGTAGCTTTGTTTAGGGGAATCATGCCTAATTTATCTCTAAGATATTCATGAGCATCTTTAGGAAAGGGTTTTGTGAACATGTTAGAAATCTATTCTTTAGTATTCACATATTCTAGCTTCACTTCTTTGTCTTGAACTAATCCCCTCAAGTAGTGTTACTTGATAACAATGTGCTTTGTCTTAGTGTACATCACTAGATTCTTTAAAATGTTGATAGCACTTGAGTTATCACAATAGATAACCACTAGATCTGTAATTTCCTCTTTCATACCTTCCAAGAATTGTTTGAACCACATAATATTTAAACAATTTACTGGAGCTGCCACATACTTGGCTTTAGTTGTGGATTAGGAAATACAAATTTGCCTCTTGCTTGTCCATGACACCAATCTCTTTCCTATAAAGAATGCACCTCCACTAGTGCTTTTTTTGTCATCAATATTTCCTGCCCAATCTGAGTTAGTAAATAGTCTTAGTTCAAACTTATCATTTCTCTTGTAATACAATCCATAGTCTTTTGTACCTTTCAGATATCTCATGATCCTTTTCACTACCATCATGTGATTCTCTTTAAGATTTGCTGAAAATCTAGCATCTATCCCAATTGCTAAAGCAATATACGGTATGTTGTGAACAACATACTATAGTTTTCCAATGATGGATCTCTATAGGGTCTAGTTCACTTGAGTAGAATCATTAGTCTTAGATAGCTTATGTCTTGTAGACATAGGTGTACTCATTGGCCTAGAACCTTCCATGTACCAAAACTATTTAGTATATCTTTGATATATTTGGATTGTGTAATGAAAATACAAAATTTCATTTGACATACTTATAATCCAACAAAGAATTTGATTTCACCAAACATAGGTATTTCAAATTCCTTCTTAATTTCATCAACAAAAGATTTGCATAATGCTTGTCTTCCTCCAAATATGATATCATCACCAAATATTTTAGATAATAGTACTTCATTATTCTTACCATTCTTCAAATATAGATTACTATTATCATTTGTCCTTCCAAAACCAATCTTCACCAAATAGTTATGTAATATTTCATTCCATGCTCTTGGGGCTTGTTTCAATCCATAGAGGGATTTGTTTAGTTTACATCAATTATCATCAATTTACATTAGTTATGGTATTGTCTTGTCAATCTTGTCCTAATGTTCAACTTCATCACTTCACATCAAACTAAAATTATCTCTGTAATTCTCGTTTAGCTAAGCTCAAAAACAACCTTGCTAATCTTCATTTGAGCAAGTTTAGAGTTAGTTATCTACCTTATTTCACTTTATTCAATCAAGTTTACAGTTAGATCTCTTATCAACTATTTGATGTCATCATTCTTTGACTCAATGTGCTCTTTCACACATTGACTCAAAGAGGGCCAGATGTAATCACCGAATTTTGGTCTAGAAAACTATAATCCCCTTTTATTAGTATTTTAAACCATATTATGCACTTAATCAATTTTTCATAATTAATTACTCATTAATCTTTGATCAAATCATCAAATAATCGTTTATTTAATTTTATCCTATGGTTTGACCACTTTATCCTAAATTTATTTAATTGAAAGAACTTTGCTCCCTTTTAAATATTAAATGAAAATCCCATTTTATCTTAAGTGTACATTAAAATGAATTTTCTAATTAAAAAAATAAAAATAAACATAAATCATCTACAACTTTAAAGTGCAATTTCCAAGGTGAGCTAGAATCTTTTGACTTTTCAAAAAGGTTTTTGCGTCTTTATCTCAAACACTCATTATTTTTCAAAGTCTTAATCCAAGCATCTCCTTTTGCCTCTTAAAAGACATGAGAACATGGATCAATCAAGATTTAATCTTCACCATTCTTTTTGTCTCTTAATCTTGATCATCTACTCATTTCTAGATCTCTTTAAAATGAGGCTCTCTCCTCACTCTTCTTTTCTCTAGAATTCATGCTATTGTTATGCTGTCATTTTGATTCTTGATTTTTTGAGCACCTGAAAATTTGCATTCTAGCTTAATTAGGAGGAAGAAATCTTTTATTTTGTTAGATTATTTTACTTCCTTATTCTTGCATGTCAATTTTTACTAACCTTGCATTCCTGCATCTCATTCTAGATTACCTTACAATTGCATATCATTTTGAGGATCATGGATGCTTGTATCTCTATTGCTTGTTATATTTGAATATTTCATGCTATCGTGTACCTTGCAAGGGTCTCCTATCTTAGGTTCATTCGAGAGCCAACATTGAAGTCTTCTTGATCTCTTGCATACCATAGATATTAAGCTATAAGATGTCATTCAATGATCCATTTCCATTGGATACCTTGGATAGAAGGGTTTGTAGAAGTGGTCACACTTTTTGACACATGACTCCTTTGTCCCAAAATTCTAATCTTTTAATTATTGTTGAGGATGCTAAATAGTGTTGGGGAAGAAAATTGTCAGACAATGTTTCCATAGTTGATATACTCATAGGTAAAGCTCATTAGTACAACCCTTTAGAACTTCAACTCCCACCTTTGGAAGCTATTAGTCTTCAAAGCATCTTAGACAAACAAATTGTCTATCTTTCAAATAGAAATGATTTCCCCCCCCACCCCTCCCTAGATGGAACCTATTAAATTAAACAAGGACATAAAGTTATCCAACTCCCTATGAACTATAAGACTAGCCGTAGGGCCTTCTCTTTGTGCTAGAATAAGTGTGTCCTTCCAAAGATAGGTTATTTTGCATGGTTAATCTTACAAAGATGAATTCTTATAAGTGATAGATTGGAACTTGTGAATATTGTTGGATACTTCCATTGTGTCTTGTATAATTTTGATACATAAATAGTCAATCATCTATTTCTCCATTGCCTTTTTGCTCAATTCTACTAGCTTTTTATCATTTACAAACTAAGCATTGTTTTTCCTCCACCCATCTTACTTTGGGATATATTTCAAGCCTAAGCTATATTGTTCCCTAAGGAAGTAGTTTCTTCTTTATGGTTGTGCTCTCTTGTCATGATTCTATGGGCTATTTTGTGGGAGTAGAAAAAATGGATTTTTAGGAAAACTTTATTCTCCTTGGAGAGTTTGATTCTTAATCATGAAAAATAAATTTCAAAAATAGTACTTGTAAGTGCTCATAGATTGGATGGTAAGCATATTTTAACTCCTTTGGATGCTAATATTTGTAAGGTATGGACAGATAACTAGTATCCTAATTTTCCCTTCTCACTTTAACACTAGCAACATGGTCTCTTAAGGTCAAAAATAAAATGACATCAACCATGTACTAGTCAAGAAAAGATTAATTTCAATGGGGCATCTAGAGGTAACCCAGGCTTGTTAGGAATTGGTATTTGTATTAGGGATTCTTTAGGTAAGGTATTGTCTTTGAGATCTTTGAAGGTGCAATCAAACACAAATAATATGATTGAAGTTTTTGCCCTAGCAAATGTTTTAATGCTTGGAAAAAAAACTTGGTCTTAATTGCATTCACATTGATAATAACTTGAGCCAATTATTATCAATACATGTATATCAAGGAAAATCTGCAATCATAGGAGTGCATATATCCTTCATCAAGCTTGGGCACTAATGGATTCCTTTAATGATTGCTACATCTCACATTTCTTTGTTAGGGTATCAGGCTTGTAGATAAATTATTAAATATGGATGGTGCAGTCAGGCAAAAATAATATGATTGAAGTTTTGGCCTTGGTAAATGGTTTAATGCTTGGAAAAAAACTCGGTCTTAATCACATTCACATTGATAATAACTTGAGCCAGTTATTATCAATACATGTATATCAAGGAAAATTTGTAATCATAGGATTGCATATATCCTTCATCAAGCTTGGGCATAATGGATTCCTTTAATGATTGCTACATCTCACATTTCTATTGTCAGGGTAACAGGCTTGTAGATAAATTATTAAATATGAGTTGTGGTAAAGCTATTTAAAATTCCATCATAATGAAGTTAGAGATTGCTAATTACCCTCATCTTTTACAAATTATTAATAATGATCTAATAGGGAAAGGTTAGTTTTGCTAAGGTATTCTTAGCCTTGACATATGGGGTACTTTAAGTTTTATGTATGATGAATAAGCTCTAGCAAGGCCATTTTTGGTTTCTTATTATTATCTTTGCAGGCGATTAGGGTGGTGGTCATTTTTGGCTTTTTTAAATATAGCCCTTGTAGGTGAACATGGTGTAGTCTTTAAGTATATTTGCACAACTGGCTACTACTTTAGTTGTTGGGCCTGTTGCATATTCTATCCACTATAGCTCCATCATATCTCTTCACCTTTTGTTTGTCTTCCCTAATTACACCTTTAGAGTTTTAATCCTCTAGTGCAACTCTTCTCCTAACCTTCATTGGTTCTTTCTCTCA
The DNA here is from genome assembly GCA_028749045.1 of Cupressus sempervirens. NCBI lineage: Eukaryota > Viridiplantae > Streptophyta > Pinopsida > Cupressales > Cupressaceae > Cupressus > Cupressus sempervirens. The sequence continues at coordinate 330,097,493 of CM053786.1, forward strand.
CGAACTCTTTGAACTAATTTATTTACAATATATTTATATAATGAACTTTCATTTCTACTTAAAAATAAATAAATTATTATAAATTAATAATTAATGACTATATTTATATTTAATATTTCCCATTTAAATATAAATATATATTAAAAGTGAACCAAAATTTAAAGAACTTTTTATATTTAGAAAAATAATTTGACAAATTCTTTAAAGAAAATTAAATCTCTTTATAGAATTTCATTCAATTTAAAAACTATTGGCATTTATATTCACCAAAGGCACAAACCAACATATCCCAATCTCCTAAATAGTTAATCATAACAATTTTTACTTCAAAGTTTCATTATACCTCCTCCAAAACCCAAATACAAAATAAAACAAGTGACACATAGTGGTATGTAATTGCGGAAATAGTTTAGAAATTATTTATAATATAATTTTCTCTTTTCAATTCAATATTAGAAATAATTAGAATATTCTTAAAGAAATTGTAACTTCGGTGTTAAATTAATTAAGATTAAAAAATATTTAACATTAATAATACTATACAATAGTTATCAAATATGTACATTAAATATAAACTATAATATATATAATTATGTAGTTTTAAAATTCAAAACTATTTACTTCTCCATTCTTTTATCTTCAACTAATTAAAAAAGAAAATAAAAAACTATATTACTCAAGGCTTATACATAATATAAGTTTCTAAACTTTTCTATTCCTTTTTAGACAATTTTTTTCATAATTATTATTTTTGTATAATGATATTAAAAAAAAAAATAGTACCATAAATCTTAATAAAAAATTACTAAATGAAATTTCAAAAGTAAATCTACAAAATCAAAAAATAATAATTTAGTATTAAATTAAGTTTTGAAATGAAATAATTAGAACTAAGATAATATCTATTAATAATTAATAATCATCTCAATTCATTACATTTAGGTTTTATTATAATGTGCATCCCAAGAATCGTGTAAAGAAATGTGGTATGGAAATAGGTTCTGCAAAAAGGGGTCCAATAAAACTCAACTAATTTTGGGCTATAGGTGGTAAAATGCAATGACCACCTATATACATTTCGTTAAATTGTTAAACTCTTCTGATTTTAAAAGTAGGATCTCTAGTACTTTTAATTTTTGTTATATTGTTACTTATGTTTTTGATGTAAATCGTTAAAAATTTATGTGGTTGTCTGTTGATTTTTTAATGTTTGCACCACCACTGTTAAAACTAATTTTAAGAGAAAGTGAATACAATAGTATATATAAATTATTCATAGCCTCTAAACTTTCAATATTATCGACAACCATTTATTATTTTAATCAGTTGTCCACAAACTTTTGCTGGAAGACATCATCTTATACAAAGAAAATCATATACATAGATATCCATCAACCTTCGCATTCCAAGCTTTTTTCCTACATTTTTGAAAAGGAACTAGTATTCCAACGCAAAAGTTTGGATATCTTTACAGAAAAGAGATTGTGAGTGTTCCAACGCAAAAGCTTCACTCTTTTTAAAATGTAGGAATAATATCTACTTTATCCCTTGTATTGAATGCTTTTATTTTATTTTATATTTTATGTTGGATTAATATAGCTACTAGGAGAATGTATGCAGTCACAGACTTGCAAGAACAGTTGAACAGATTGTAGCTATTGCAAGAGCGGTCATACAACCAATCGCTTTAAAAATTCTTAATCTCCTCTACATGTTAGGCGATTTTTCATATAAAATAGTATGGTGGTGAAAAAATTCAAATTTACTAAATATGGTGTTGTTTTATTGTTTTTTTAATATGATTTTATATATAATGTTTGAATTTTAGTATAAACTAAGATATTTGTAAATAATTGATTATATGAACAAAGATACACATTATAATATTATAATTACAAATCAAATAAAGCAAAAGAATGAAATCAATTTTTATTTATTTATACATTGAAAAAAATAGTTTTTTGCTTATAAATGTTTTTTAAATTGATTTTTAGAAAATATAATTTTGTATTATAATATATTTCTATCGAATTTTTTTCATATATATATATATATATATATATATATATATATATATATATATTTGAAATATTCTTTCCTCTCTCTCTGAATATATATATATATATTCATTTAATTGTACAATATTTTGAAAATTCAAAGTTTTTTTAAAACATCAATGAAGAGATAGTTCTATGAAATTTCAATGTAAACAAGAGACAACCATCAAAGTCCAAGTTCATCCTCAACTAAATAATATTAGTTATTTAATAAATAAAAATAAAAAATAAAAAATATATGAAATATTAAAAATTTTAAAATGTTAAAATATGTGATATAAATAAAATTATTTTATTGATTTTGATAAATTGTGCAATAATTTGAGAATTCATAGTTTTCTAAAAACATTAATGAAAAGATAGTTGGGTGAAATTTCAATATAACAAGTGGCATGTATTTGTGGTAAAGTTTATTAAATAATAGAAATAAAATATAAGTAGTAAAAGTTTGACCAAAAGAATTTATTTGAATAAAATGATTATATAATATTGAAAAAAGGGGTAAAAATTTATTCAGAAAAAGTCAAATTACAAAGGCCTCGGGCCCAATCCATCAAACCATTTCCAAAAGCCATTAAGTTCTATCTCTTTCCACTAAATGCTCGAAAATCCTGACATAATAAGCAGGAAGACCATCCCTATCAGAAATATCCCAACCAGCTCCTTTCTTTGAAGCCCATTTAGCCAAGACATCAGCCACCCCATTCCATTCCCTGGGAATATGACAAAATGAGATCTCATCCACAAAGCTACTCAAGTGAAGAATCTCTCTAACAAGAGAGGCAATATGCCAGTTATAGTCCTCTATTCTCTGGTTCCTTATCATGTCCACAACAATCTGAGAGTCTGATTCACATACTATTCTGCTCCATCCAAGAGAGCAAGCGCACTCTATAGCAACCTTAATGGCTAAGGCCTCCATCACATTATTGGAATGAACTCCTTTGTGAATAGAGAAAATGAAACAAACCTTGCCATCCGCATCTCTCCCAATCCCTCCCAAACCAGCCTATCCAGGATTCCCACGGGAGGAGCCATCAGTGTTAATCTTTAGGACACCATCTGGTGGGGGTCTCCATTTCCCTATCCTACACACTTTCCTTTTTAGAGGCTGAGGTCTCTTACTATTTTTGCTGCCCAACCCTATGCTCACCAGTCCCAAATTCCTAACAGTCTTGAGGCCATCAGCATCCACTGGCTCCGTCGCATCACATTTAGCAAAGATAGTTCCCTAAAGCCTGCTCAAGATCACCTGCCATAATTTAGTGACCCCTAGGCTAGAGTTATAGAAGATCCGACGATTACGCTCCAGCCAAAGATTCCAAAGGATGAAAGAAGGTCCAACAGCCCAAGCCACCTGGAGGAATGAAGTTTTTGCAGGGGGCCTGCCCAGGCTATCCCAAAACTCAATAAGAGATTCAACATGAATGCATCCATGACACCATGCCTCCCACCACTTATGCCAGATTTCTCTAGAGAGAGGGCATGAGAAGAATAAGTGAGAAACATCTTCTCCATGCAACTTACAGAGGGGACAGATCGAAGGACCCTGAAAACCTCTTCTTTGGAGGTTATCCCAAGTAAGACACTTTTTTTGAGCAACTAGCCAAAGAAAAAAAATATATTTAGGCCATGAGAATCTATTCCAAACCTTCCACCACCAGGGAATTTCCTGGACTTCATTATACTGACTATCCAGCCGAGCATACCCCTGGGCCACACTGTAAATACCTTTAGGACTGGGACCCCAAGCCATGATATCTTTGTCCTTAGAAGAACTACACAACCTAAGAGAGAGAAGATTGGCCAGCTCAGCCCAAATCTCCAAGGAGCCCCCCAGGGGCCAATCCTGAGGATCCTTCCAACCAGCAACAATCATCGAACCACATCTCTTCCTAGCTTTGAAGTGGACAACTTTGGTCCATCTTGCACCTAAAAAAATCATATATAGAGGCTGAAGATGTGGATGGCTGGAGAGAATTGAAGGATAGCCATCCCAAGAGTCCTGCCAAAATAACACACTCGATCCCTCATTACAAATCTAGAAGAGGCCATCCTTGATGAGAGGAGCACCTCTTTTAAGAGTGTCCCAAATAAAGGATCCCTTACTGGCCAGCTCCAATCTAGGAATATCCTAAAGATCACCTACTGAGAAATACTTGTGGGCTAGAATTTTAGCCCAACCACAATCTTGATTCTTGCACCATCTCCAATATAACTTAGCTGCCAGAGCCTTGACAGCAAGAGCCATACATTTAAGGCCTAATCCCCCCGCAAACTTAGGCAGGAAAACAGTGTCCCACTTGACCAAGCTCCATCTAGGAGAGAGGAGATTGCCTGACCAAAGGAATTGTCGCAACAAAGCATCAAAATCTTTCATAACTCTAATGGGAGGAGTTTGCACCAGACACCTATAAATGGGAAGAGCCTGAATCACAGTCTTGAGGAGGGTGACTCTTCCAGCCAAGGAGAGCCATCTATGAGTCTAGTGACTCACTTTGCTCTGAAATTTGTCAAACAGACCTTACCAATAATCTTTCAGCTGAGTCCCCAGAGCAACTGGAATTTCAAGATAAATCAAAGGAAGGGAGGCAACTTGAAACTTGAGAATTCCAGCAATCCTGACCTCAATCAAATGAGGAGTATTAAAGAAATAAATAGATGATTTACCTTCATTAATCTACTGTCCAGAAGCTTTCAAATAAGTATCCAAAATTGCTCTGAAGTTCCTTGCTTCATTTATGGTAGCCAAGCCCATCAATCTAGTATCATCCACGAATTGGAGGTGCGTGTATGCTGGCATATCATTGTGCCACTTCCAGCCATGAACAAGTCCCTTTTCTACTTGAGATTTTATAAATCTGCCCAAAGCCTCAGCCATAATGATAAAAAGATATGGAGAGATGGGATCCCCCTGCCAAAGCCCCCGAGAAGTAGAGAATAGATCAATAGGTTCTCCATTAATAAGGACTAAAAAGGATGTGGAATTCACACAGCTGAGAACCCAATCCACCCACTCCATATCAAATCTAAATGCAAGAAGCACCCGACCAAGGAACTCCCAGCTAACTCGGTCGTAAGCTTTAGCCAAATCCAGTTTAATACACATAGCTTTTTCCTTGGATGCGGCCATAGAATGAATAGCTTCCGAAGCAACAACCACTCCATCAAGAATCTGTCTACCACCAACATAACCTCCTTGTTCCTCAAAAATCAAAGAGGCAAGAAAAGGATTAAGCCTTTTAGCAATTAATTTTGTGATAATTTTGTATGTGACATTACATAAAGCAATAGGTCTAAATTGATCCAACCTGTTAGCTCCATCAATCTTGGGGATGAGAGTCAAGAAAGTAGCATTCAAGGATTTGAGCATTTGTTTATTTTGATATGATTCCTGAAAAACTTCTAGAAGATCAAATTTAATAATCTCCCAAAACTCCTAGAAAAATTCAATGGGAAATCCATCTGGGCCTAGGGCTTTACCTTTCTTCATACCAAATACCACCTTCTCCAGTTCTTCAAGCATAACAGGTTCTAACAAATATTTGTTCATACTGCTAGACACAAGATGAGGAATACAATCTAAAATAGCCCTTGTCTCCACCAAAGAAATAGGTTCCTCCTTAGAAAAAAGCTGAGAGAAGAAATTAGTGGCCTCTAAAGAAATTGCCTCCCTGGAAGAGAGATGATCTCCAGAAGAAGAAATAAGAGATGTAATGGAATTTCCAAGCTTGCGAGCTTTGACAGTGTTGTGGAAGAAGGCGACGTTTCTATCTCCCTCCTGCAACCAATCCACCCGAGATTTTTGTTTCCAAAATATTTCCTCACGAAGCTCCCATTCTTCAACTTCCTTCAAAGCTGAGGATTCTTCAAACATTAAATCAGGAGTCATTCCATGGTCCCTGATCTGGTGAGTTACATTGTCTAATTTGGCCTGGGCTTCCCTTAGCTGCTCTTGAAGGTTCCCAAAACACTATTTATTCCATTGTTTCAGCCTAAATTTCACATGCTAAAGTCTCTTCTCAAAGGTGTACATGGAAGTACCATGAGGGGGCCTACCTTCATACCACTAGGCTATCATGAGGTTCTGAAGAGAAGGATCCCTTAGCCACATCAGCTGAAATTTGAAAGAGGGATTCTTAGAAGTCTTGAAAGGAGAGACAGAGAGCCTAATAAGCTAGTGGTCAGACCCTCTCCAATCAAGAATTTCTGAATTGGTGTTCCATCTAAAATTTATCCAAAAACAAGATACCAGGAACCTATCAAGCCTTTCAAAGATAGTCTCCATCCCACTTCTTCTGTTGTTCCAGGTGAACATACCAAAAGTAGGTTTAACATCAATAAGGTTCAAAGAACTAATATTGTCTCTAAGCATACTAGAAGAAGGACCCAATCGAGAAATCCTGCCCCTCTTTTCCTCAAGATTAGTAACTGCATTAAAATCTCTAGCAAGAATCCAAGGAAGGAAAGGGTCTAAGGAACGAAAAAATATAATATGTGACCACATAAGAGATTTTCCAACTAAATCAATAGGAGCATAAATGTTGGAAAACAAGCACCTTTCATCAGTCTCAAAGTGAGAAGCCATAAAAGAGATGGAGCATCTGCTCGCAATCCACCATAGGGGAGTCACCTTCTTAGGATTCCAGAGACAAGCAAGACTGCCTAAGCTTCCTTGAGCACCTACTGCCTGCCAGCTACCATGGGGCCATAACTTTGGCCCACAACTATTCAATTCGTCAACTGAAAGTTCAGTTTCCTGAATGAAAAGAACATCTGGAGAGTGAGAACCAATCAATCTATGAATAGCCTTTTGTCTAGGGATACTATTCAACCCCCTAACATTCCATGAAATAACAATCATTTAGAAGATTGCGCGAAGTGGGAGTCAATGGGCTTCACAAACCCCACTTCAACCAACATCTCACCCATCATCTTAACTTTCTCTTGATCCGTTTTCCTTCCACTCTTGGCAGATTTCTCTGAGGTCCCTTTTTTAAAGGGCTTTTGCTGTAATCCCAAAATGGATGTAGCTTTAGAGCCTTTTGTGTTGTTGGTCACTCCTTTCTTGCCAGGATGGGTAGAGGCTACAATATTTGGACTGTCACGGGGATGTGAGCCACCAGGATTATCATAGCATAACTCCTGGACCAATTCATCTGCACCAACTAGCTGGCCTTGTATTTCCTTAGGAATCTGGACTATATTCTCAACTTCCTCTGGTAGGGGTTCCAAAAGAGAGCCATCACCAAGAGGTGTCACAACAGGTAAACCTTCCTCTTGTATCAAGGTCTCTAGCACATTAAACCTATTGAAGTTGTTATCACCTTGTCTATTCGTCCAAGTGCTCTTCTGCCTCTTTCCTTTATTATGTGGCTTCACTGGGATAAAACCCTCCTTATCCCCAGAGGGACCAGCTGGCATAGGGGTTTTACCCTTGTCCTCCTTAGGGTTCGGCATCGTGGTTGTTGATGATTGAGAAAATTTATTTCGGAGGCATTTACATTGCAGGTTCCCATACTCACAACAAATTCTACATCTGAAGGGCAGAGTCTCATAGTCCAACTTCTGAATCCATGAACAATGACTTAAGGAAATTTCCATAGAATCAGGAAGCGGATTACTAAGATCAACCTCCACACATATTCGTGCATATAAAATTACCTTCCGATCTTGTGTTTGGGTGGCTACCCCAACAGGTTTCCCAAGCAAAAGAGATATTGAATGAAGAATATCCTCTCTCCAAAATTCTAGTGGCAAACGTGGAAGCCGAATCGACACAGGAACCCAAGACGGGATCTCCTCAGAGTAATTGAATCCATTGTGCCAGGGTTTGATGAATAGCCCAACTTGGTTAAAGAAGTATGGGCCGCCTTCGAATACTTTGTTCCTATCTGACATGCATGAGATAATAACCATAAAATAATTGTTAGCTGCCAGTAGAATTTCCATATCCCCTTCTGGATTCCAAGTGTGATGCGCCCATGATTCTAGCACAGGTATAGGGAGTCGGAGACCCAAAAACTTGCATATGAGTGCATGCTTGCCCCAATATTCCACATCTTCTAAAACTTGCTCCGGTTGAATAACCAACATTGGTCGATCATCAAATCTCTCCAAACACCTGTTCGTCTTCTTAATCTTGATAGAACCATTTGATGAAGCCCCATTCTCTCTAGATGGGATGTTATGCATCTGGCCATTAGCTCATCCTCGCATTTGAAAAGATGTATCAGCCATTTCCAGATCCTCAGTCGAAATTTGAGCCCTAGGGGCATCCGATTGACCCATGCTCGGACTTAAATGCAAAATCTCTAGGCTGAACCTCTAAAAATAGACCAACCAGAAGTCAATAGAGCCTCCCATGCCACTCAAGAAAAAAGGCACCCACAGAGCACCAAACTTAGGCTAGCCTCGTCTGCGTAAAAAAATTCAACGTTTACCTTGCAGTTCTCCACACCTCCAAAGCAGAACTCTCCTCCAAACTGCAGGCGAAAACTAAAAAAGTAGCTTCAGCTCCCACAAAAGATGCTCGGGCGTAGCAGGCTTAGGGCACGCAGGCCCTAGCCTCGCGAAAGACTAGAACACTGCGCAGAGCCATCCGCCTTAATCCAAAATGATTATATAATATTAAAATAAGAAGTTGAAACAATTAAATTAATATAGAAGTAATATATAATTGTATTCAAAATATTTATGTATTTTTTATATATAAATATAACAAAGTATGAAAATGGATGAATTAGTGTTTGGAATATAATTTGTAAAAAAACACATTTAGATAGTCAATAATGAAACTTAGAATTAGAAGAGAGATAATTAATCTGTTTACATATGTTTTATATTTTAATATATTGAGGCATTCTAGTATATTACCTCATACTACGGGTAGTGTTTCTCAGAAATCTACTCTTATAACATCCACATATATTAACCAATCAAATTGTATTAAAATAATTTTAATGAATTAAAAAAAAACTCATATATCTATATATATACACACACACATAAAAATACTTTCATCCGATTGGTTGAAATAGAAAATATTAATCACTGATTGCCTACAACAAATACAATTTCTAAATGACAATTGTCAATCCAAGTTTATCCTCAAATAAATAATATTAACCATTTTATTATTATACTATTAGTACATGATTCAAATATTGAATTTGGTTAGATTTTGTTTGGAATATAAAACTTAATAAGTTAAATTGTTTAAAGAAAGTTCTAAAAATGTATATATATGTATATACAAAATATATACATATATGTGTATATACATACATACATGTGTGTGTGTGTGTGTGTGTGTGTGTGTGTGTGTGTGTGTGTGTGTGTGTGTGTGTGTGTGTGTGTGTGTGTGTGTGTGTACATACATACACACACACACACACACACACACACACACACACACACACATACACATACATGTGTGTGTGTGTGTGGAAGATTTGAATCTCTCTCTCAAATATTTTGATTCAAAATTAAAAGATTTTTCTTTGAGAGAATTTGAAAGAAAGTAAAATCAATTATTTCATCCTTTTTTAAAAATAAATTAAAAAGTCTTAAAATAAAAAAGGATTTAACAAACTAGTAGACTTTATTAAATAATAATTTAAACAGTAAAAAAATAGAGAAATATAATTTATACGTTACCCATTTTGAACCTTTTAGAATATTGAAGATATTGAGAAAAAAATTACATAATTTAAGAACCATATTTGTTTATTCATCTACAATAAGTTGTACAAAAGGACCTCTCATGAACCTCACAAAATGATCTAAGATAGAATTATGTAAGTTGATTTATCTATAAATATGTATAAAAATAGATTTATGATTGAAATGACAAATGAAATTATTTAGTCAGACGGTAGAAACTTTACAAGGAGACAGAAAAAGACAATATGAGTCTCTTTCAAACACCTAATAAATTGTGTTAAGCTTATATGTAGATGAAAATAATCAAGTGATGCTTGGATGGGTGTGTAAGGAGTAATCCGTCTCAAGATTAAACCCATTCAAGAAGTATTAATAATGTAAAAGATAAAACTATTAGAATTACTTTACAAGAAAAGGAATCCAAGATTGTCAAACAAATATTTTTATTTATTTTAAAAAGAACACAATGTAAAGTTATTAATATAGAATAAGTTATTTGATGTATATAGTTGAATGGTTATTTATATATGGTAATTTTAGACAAAGCTTTTGTTGGGACATGCTATGTTCTCTCCCCCATTGCTAGTGGGTTGATGGGTTGCACGCCCGACACACATTTGGCCTTATGTGTTTGTAATTGGTATCTTACATCACTAAATGGCAGCTAACAAATCATCAACTAATTTTTTTTTGGAAATCCAAATTTTCAAGTTACTGTTATGTTAGCTACCTCCCTATATGTGTGCATTCCACTAACAAAATGTCCTTTCTTCGTTATTTCTAGTTGTTTGACGAGTTGCAATAGGTGTTCAACTCCACTCTCTATGGTTGCATCATAATCATCCTCACAATAACACAAATAATTTAGGGCTAGGAATAATCCAAGGCAACAACAATGATACTTTTTCCTAAAAGAAAACCACCTAGATGAGGCATTTATTAGCCAACTTAGTTTCCAACACAAACAAAGAAACCAAAGTGTTTTTTCATGCATTCAAGCTTGCGATTCTAGAGGTATGTATTGGGTCCCATTTTATTCATCTTGGTTTCAAAAAAGGGACTATTAATATGATGATTAAGACAAGATGTCACTTTGTCACATGTCTTTTTAATATGTATTTCTATACTTCTCAATTTTATGATGGTTTAGCACCTGTTTAATGTGCAGAATCATTTTATTTGTATTTCTCTACTTTTCTTCTCATTTCTCCTAAATGGAATTAGGGAAGGACCTAATAGATCCTCTTTAATGCTCTTATTTTTGTGGCATAAATTTCAAGGTAGGATCTAACCACTTAGGTCCTCTCTTCTTGTCCTCTAATCACTTAGAATCTTCTTTTTGTACTAAAATGAACTTTTCTCAAAAAATGCACCTAATTTCTAAAGATTGGGACCTATTTCAAGATCCTGAGAGAATCCCTAGGGTTTTAGGGCCAAGTTACTAGGGACACAATACATCCTTTCTTGGGATCTATTTTAGGTCTACTCTTAGGTTTTGTATCTAGATTGATTTGGGGTGTTAATTTTGAGGTATAGTCAACTTGCAAGAGAAAGTTAATTATGGCCCCTTTATAAGCCCATATGTTTGCCTCATTTTGCATCATGTACTCAAATGACAATCTCGCACTCAAGCACTCAAGCACTCAAATCTTCAAGTATTCAAGAGTTCAAGCATTCAATCCATATTCAAGTACATTCAAGGAGATAAATTTGCAAGTCATTGGAGTGGAGATCTCTTACATCTATACTTCTTATGCATTCATACTTTTATGTTTATGTCCTCTTGATCCATTGAATTGTTGAAGTCATGAGCATATTACATCTAATTTAAGAAATCATACTATTGCAAGGTGAATTTGTGCATTTACTTTACATTTTGACATTTCAATTTCAAGGTTAATTCCTAAACTTGAGTTTGACTAAGGAAAACACCCCATCAACAACAAAAAAAACATTTTTCTTGTAAGTTGCAGATCTTAGAAAGGAAAATAGGTTGTAGATTTGGATAACCTTTCCGCAAAACTTTCAAAGTGAAAAATCAAATTCAAGTTCAAACAAAATTGATCAGGGATTTATTTCTTCCCTTCTATGGGAAAATTTGACCCTGCTCAGAAAAGTTGACTCTACCAGCCAACCAAACAATTTATGGGTTTTGTACATCTTGCAATTTTCAATCAAGATAATAAGAATACATAGATTTAGAGATTATTTATAGGTTTTTATTTTTCATGTTGGGTTTCCTTTCCCTCTCTATTTTGACACACATTTCCGTTTCCTTACATTTAACTCTTACATTGCACATCTACTTAATTTCTCTTCATATCTCTTACTACACTAGGGTTTTAAGGACTTTTGCATTCTTTCTCCAACTCTGTAACTATTAGACCTTTGTTTTCATTAGTGCTCCTTCATCACTTGGTTAGAACTGATCTTCTTAGATCTAGTTACCCATAGTTAGATTTAAAATGAAAAATCTTCTTAATTTCCCTCTGAGGTACAAGGTTATTCAACCCTCAAAATGTGACATAATTAGGACCTATTTTGATTGCTTCAAATTTCACCTTGTACATTATGGTTTACCAGACAATGTCAACTCTTACTTTTAAGATGTTAGATTTTCCCTTGCATGTTATTTTATGTTGGTGATTGGATTACCTCCTTTGTTCGAATTTAAAGTTAGATTTTTTGATGGGTATAGATCTACATTGTTTCCATTTTTGGTATTTAGGTATCCTTTGGAATTTACATATAGATTTCATTTCATATATTGGCATTGTAAAAATACAAAGAAAAATGCATCTAGTCTTTGCATTTTCTTTCAATGGGGACGTTATCTTTATTTTCTATTTTTCTTCAGGACTATCAAGATTTTCCATTTCATAAATACAATGATAATCAAGTGTGTTCTTTCGTTGAGGTTCAACTTGTTAAATATGATTACTATCCAACTCTATTAAGTCGTGATCATACTACTATTTAGTGTGGGGTCTTTGATATTTCTTCCTCTTAAAATGTATATTTCTCTTCTATCCTTCAATGATTTTACTACTTGGAATGAACCTCTAGAAGAAAATGTTGATTATTCCCTTCCTCATTAAAAATATGACATGGTTGATACCTTTTCTTTTCATTATGGCTTTTATTTTCCTTTTAAGGACATTTTTTCTAGTAGTGACAAAGAATTAATGGCAGGCATTAACCCTTATCTTCCCTCTTCTATCCATAACCCTATAAAAAATTAAGAGCTTCATCAAATTAACATGGTCAATATTCATCAACCTTTTAATAAGCTTCTCATGACTATTAAAGGTTTTCCTCAAAAAATATCAAGGAAAATTCTAGTGATCCTTTGGATTATCTTGTGGTGTCTCACACATATATTACAAGGAATACTCCTCAACCTACTACTTGTCAATGACCTTCTAAACCCATTTTTCCTCCTCCACCTTGTCTTCCTTAGAATCTTGGATTGGTTATAATTTGGTATCACAATTATATAATACCCCTGCCGAGATTTTTCTTTGGGAACTTCATATATCTCCTATATACCATGAAGCCTTGAAAAAACCTTCATCTAATCTCTCAAATTCACCTCCTAATCAAGATAACATCAATGCATTTTTACAATGCATGCATGCTACCCTTGTCCAACCTCAAATTATATTTTCTCATGATGACTTTCCAACTAAAGAGATTCAATATCATTATGATTCTCTTATAGTCGATGTGTCTATTAATAAAATTACCATATGACTAACTTTGATTGTTAATGGATCTAGTTTGAATATTTGTAGTATGGATATGTTATAGGATAAGGATGTTTATCTTTACACAATTCAACCAAATAAATTCCTATTTGGGGATTTGATAACATTATTAAGAAAATTTTGGGCATTATAATGATACCTATGAAAGTTGGTCTAGTGATATTAAAATACTCCTATACATGTTATGTATGTACCTCTTAACTATGACCTTCTCTTAGGAAGACCTTTCTTGCACTCTATGCATGTTGTTCCTTGTACTCTTCATCATAGATTCATGTTTTTTATAACAATGTTATGTATAAGCTTTATCCTAATGATGCACCTAATCCTTTTTTAAATGTAGAATATGCTCCAATTTCTCCTCCTGCACATGCATTGAGAGAGCCTAAAACTAAAGAAGACCCTTATTCTTCTCCATATAAAGATGATTGGGGTACATTAGATTTTAATCCAAATTATATTGGCAAACATAGAGTTAATGACCTTTCATTCATGAAACCTTGACAAAATCTCTATTCTTTTAACTTTCCTTTTACTTCTAGTCATGATGAATCTATCAAACATAATGATAAACATCATATGCCCTTAGGTGATGGGGGGGATAACCATTCTTTAAGAACCATTTCTAATCATACATTAGGATGTGTGGAACAAGTTGATTCTTTGTCCACATCTTCGCCTTTATCATCTTCTACGAATCAAGGACTTTTTTTACCTATTCTTCTTCATGCTAAGGTGATTACTAGACCTAAATTTAGAAGGAAACATAATAAAAAATTATGAATCTTTTGATTTGTGTGTATCATCATTTCCATGATCACTCTGCTAATGATTGTCAAGATTTACATTATAAGATTCAACAACTCATTAATGATAATATTATTTGCATATCTCTTTATGATGAGATCTATGTTAATCCTTATTTCTTTAATTAACATCTAGGTCCCTATTATGTTGTTCCCCACCATGAAATATTGTTATTTTATCTCTAGGGGACTCATTGTCAGACATGGTCCACTTTATGAGTATCATAATGGGTCCTCTTTCCCCTTTATTCCTACACGTAGGGAGAAATGTAACCCTATCCATCTTTCTTATTATCTCAAGGATTCACTATTTCCTTTGTTTGTGTGCTATTTTTTTATCACATGACATTTAATCTTATATCAATTGCGATTAGATTTCCATGTTAAATACATCACTTACCTTGGAGCCTCATAATAGTGTGTTATAATTTCCCAAGGATTTACTTTTCCACTTCTCCCATGGTGTCTAATTTCATCTTATCCTTCCATGACCTCATAGGAGTTGTGGCTTCTTTGGTTTTGACTAGGTGTTACTCATGGATACTATCTTGATGTTGAAATTATTTTATCCTTCTTCACCACTTCCTTAACATGAAAAATTAAGCAATTGTTTTCCCATCATGGGGGTGTGGATACACTAGCATAATTTATTTTTTCTAGGTCTACCTACTCTTTCTTTTCCATGTTTTGGATTGGTTGACAAGCATAATACACATACTTTCTAGACCATTTGACCTATCCTAGGACATTTTAAAATCACTCTCATGGAGTAGAAAATATAGATTATGATTATGTCTTAGAGTACTTTTTTCTTGGAGGCTTGGTATTCTCTATTGGTTATCCTCAAATCTATGGATTCTTGCTTCATCCCTTCTTGAATGCACATCTAATGTATGCCTTTATGGATTATGAAAAATCCTAAAGAATGGATTCTCCATGCGCACCTTGAATTTAGGAAGTGAGCATCCTTAAGATTCTCTCTCTCTCTCTCTCTCTCTCTCTCTCTCTCTCTCTCTCTCTCTCTCTCTCTCTCTCTCTCTCTCTCTCTCTCTCTCTCTCTCTCTCTCTCTCTCTCTCTCTCTCTCTCTCTCTCTCCCTACCCTCTTTGCACACACATATCCTAAATCTCATATATGGGTAACACATTCAGACACATATGATAAATCTTATACATTGGTAATGCATAAGAATTTAATAAATATCATATATAGGTAATGCATTCAAGAACAATATGCTAAATATCATACACAACACATTTTTTTTTTCCATATTTCACAATGAAATTTCCATTTCTCACTGGTGAATGAATCACATCCCTTCCCTATCTACTTCTTTTAGTCATTGATCTCTCTCTTATTATGATTTTGGAGATATAAAATAATAAATCCCTTGAGGGCTTGATGGTTTTGTTTTCTCCCTAATTGTGATATGATTATCTCATGTCTTGTGGTCTAATTTACTAAGATTTTAGATGGTGTCCATACTCTCACTAAAGTGGGGGGATAGATGTAACATATTAAATTTGAATCACTTTAATAAAATGATTATTTAGTACATATTTAATGTAGAGTCATCATTTATTTGTATCTCTCTCTTCTTCTTCTCATTTCTTCTCTTTTCTCCTAGGAAGAAGTAGGGTATGACCTAAACAATCCTCTTTAATTCTCCTATTTTCATGACATAAAGCTTGATGTAGGATATGATCACTTATGTCATCCCTTTCCTTTGTCCAATCACTTGAAATATACTTTCTACACTAAAATAAACTTTTGTAAAAAATTGCACCTAATCTTTGAAGACTGGGACCTATTTTGGGATTCTAAGGGAATCACAACTGTTTTAGGGCAAGGTTAGAAAGGATGTAGTGCATCCCTTCTCAACTAGGGTGCAATGTGTCTTTTCTTGTCTAATTAGGGATGCACTGTGCCTCTTCTTGGGACCTATTTTAGGTCTACTTCCCAACTTTTGAATATGGATTAATTTGGGGTGTTAGCATTGAGGCATAGTTAGCCTATGCAAAAAAGTTGATTTCAATCCATTTTTAAAGACATCCATTTTCCTCATTTTAAATCATGCACTCATAATATAATCTCGTGCTCAAGCACTCAAGTCCTCAAGTCTTATAACATTCAAGATTTCAAGCATTTAATCCACCTTCAACTGCATTCAAGGAGATCCTTTTGTAAGTCATTGGAGATGATAAATCTTGCATCCATACTTATTATACATTCATGTCCTCTTGATGTATTCAATTGATAAAGTGATCATATTAGATCCGATTTAAAAAATTCTAGTACTATAAGGTGAATTTATGTATTAATTTACATTTCAACATTTCAATTTTAAGGTTAATTCCTAAACTAGGATCTGACTAAGGTGAACCCCCATCAACAAAAAAAAAACCATTTTCTTGTAGGTTGTTTATCTTAGAGAGGTGAACATGTTACAAATTTGAATACCCTTTTCACAAAATTTTGGAAGTACAAATCAAATTTTGTTACAAAGTAAAGCCCACAAATTTAACTAGGAGGGGGGTGAATTAATTATCCAATTATTAAAAGACTTATCAATCTTATTAACCTTTAAGAATGTGAACAATATAATCAGAAACCATTACAAGATACTCATACACAATAACACCATAAATGTAAACTATGGAAACCCATGATAAGAGGGAAAACCCTGATGAGGATGGTATCCAAAAAATGATGTAAAAATATAAATTTTACTTGTTATAGGATGGAATATTTTAGGAGTCAATAAAATACATTTAGTACATATCAATTTTTGATAGGAGAATTTGAATACCTGTTAGAAGATTCCAACCCTATTAGGAGTTGTAGAAGGAAGATGGACCCATTGTCTAAATAAATTCAAGGGTAAGATAGCTGAACTCACTATCCAACTGATCTCCATATTATTCCTTGTATAATAATAGAAATGTATAGATCCTTCTATGTCCTCTGACTAGACTTATCCTCTATCGATATCTATACCAGGTCACCAACTTTGCATCCAATGATCCCTTGGATCACTTACTTTTATTTATCAAATACTTCACATATCACTTATCAAATTACACTTCATATGCAAGGAAAAACCCTTCCTATATACTATATCCTTAGAATAATTCCCTGAGCCAGCCTTGAGGCTTTCCTAATTCATTATAATAGGACCTCATTAAGATATTACAAAACATTACATTTATTCATAATTGCAAATCAATGTCGGTTCACAATCTTTAAAAATTCTCACACATATGACCTCAAACCTTGAGCACTCACTAATATCATTATAAAGTTGTCTACTATTAATTTCTAACTGCACATATCATGAGTCTATCTCTGTTAGGAGATACAATCAAAACAATAGAGACTGCTTCTCAGGTACTCTTCTATAAATAATTCTCTATAAATTTTATTTATCTTTTGCATGCCTTTGAGTGTTTGTATGCACACTTAAACACTTCATTAGGACATAGTGTAGAACATGTACTTAACTTCACTTTACCTGATCATCAATACTTTGTCTATATGACCTTGTTCTTTGTCTACTACTCTACTAATCTTTACAAAAACAATGCTATGTTGACATCAATGAAAAACACAATCATGAATGAAACATGTTGATCTCCCCATGTCCTCTAAAAATACTTAGGATACTCCCCCAAAGGAATACCATTAAAACTCATGCTAACAATCTCCCCCTTTGGCATTGATAGAAACACACATGAAAAACATGTAGGTTCAAAGAATACCAAATCAAGTTTTGTTGTTGTTGCTAGTGTTCTCTTCTTTTCAAATCCTCTTCATCAATCAAATCTAAAACTATCTAGAACACTACTCTATCTACATCTCTTTCTTGCATGGATCAACATTAGTTGTTCACACCTTGATTCTCAGGAACAACTTCTCAATCTTCCATGGATGGAAATCAATTGTTCACAACTTCTCCCTCAATCAACGTTACTCCTCATTGACATCAACAAAACTTCTCCCCCATAGGAGATATATTCTATACAATCTCTCCCCCATTCATACATAAGAGATGTCTTTCATGTATACTTCTCCCCCATTGTGCTCAAAGGATCTTCTCCCCCATTCATGGTACTTCTCTCTCCCCATTCATAGGAGATGTTCTTCATGCAATCTCTCCCCCATTAATATCAATGACAAAGGATTCATTATGTCAATCATCTTTCCAAGTCTTCAATTAAATCAAGTTTCCAAAGACACTATTATATAACAACTACAAAGATTCCTTGATGCCTCTTCTCATTTTAGATACTCCCACATAGAGGAAGCATCAACATTGAGTCCAATCAAACAATAGTGCTTTTTACTATTGGACTGATGCAATCTTTGCATCATCTACTTAGAATAAGGTAGGGGAATAATCCCAAACACACCTCACAAGTACTCAAATTTATCTTTAGGCAAAGTCTTTTTAAAGATATCTGCAATCTTCTCTTTAGTACTTACATACTCCAATCTGATCTCTTTTTCTCTACAACTTTATCTCTCAAAAAATGATACTTAATAGATATATACTTATTCTTAGAATGCAACAAAGGATTATTAGACATACTCACTGTACTTTTGTATTATAATGTATGATAATAGGTTTTGTAAACTCTATTTGAATGTCCTTTAGCATCTGCTTCATCCACATGATCTAATTGCAATTATTTGTTACTGCTACATACTCTGCTTCAATTGTACTATGTGAAATACAACCATATTTCTTTCTTAGCCAAGAAACCAATCTTCCTCCAAGAAAAAATTCTCCAATACTAGTGCTCTTTTTGTTATCCATACTACCTTATCAATTTGCATCAATATATGCACACAAGGTGAAATCAGTTGATCTATCATACCATAATCCAAAATTAGGTGTACCCTTCAGATATCTGAATGTCCTCTTTACTAGTGCATAATGAGATTCCTTAGGATCAACTTGAAATCTTGCTACTATCCTAACTACATTTTCTATATCTGGTCTAGTGTGAGTTAGATATTACAAACCTCCAATTATAGATCTATACTTCTTCTACTCAATTGTAGGCATCTCATTTTTTCTAGATAACTTGTGACTAGTTATTATAGGTGTACCAAAAGGCTTACAACTTTCTAAACCAAATATTTTCAACAAATATTTCAAATGCTTAACTTGTGATATGAAAATACCATCTTTGTTTTGCACAATTTGTAAACCCAAGAAAAACTTCATTGCACCAATCATACTCATCTCAAATTCATTATGTATTTCATTAGAAAAATTATCACTTGCTTCATCATTACCTTGAAAGATTATGTCATCACCAAATATCACAATGATCAATAATCCATTCTCAATTTTTTTCAAATCCAAATTACTATATGTCGTACCTTTAGCAAATCTAGGTTTTTCCAAATACTTACCCAATCTTGCATACTAGGTTCTAGGTGCTTGCTTTAGACCATACAAAGCTTTCTAAAATCTACATACCACTTCCTTTTCTTATGTCAAAAGAAATCCTCCAGGCTTCTCAATGTAGACTTCTTCTTTAAGTTCTCCATTTAGAAATGCTAACTTTACATCCATCTGATAAACTTTAAATGTCTTATTTGTTGCATAATCCAAGAACATTCTTACTGCTTCTATTTTGGCAACAGGGGAAAATGTCTCTTAATACTCTATACCTTCTTGCTATGAATATCCTTTGCACACCAATCTAGTTTTATTCCTTACAATTTTACCCTTTTCATTCATCTTATTTCTAAATACCCATTTAGTTCGTATAAAATTCTTGTCATTAAGTCTAGGAACCAATTCCCATGTGATGAAGGGTTCTCCCCTTAATACCATAAATACATAACAAAAACAAAGAAACAACAAAAAATGCAAGAATAAAATATGGACTTCTTATTAACACTGCAGATGTGGAATTACAAAATTCACAAGTACAATATGCTAACCCATACGAGCACCTTCATTATAGTAATCTACAAGACTAAGCCACAAACTACCACTTAGAACTATTCTAGAAAAATTTTGGGTCTTTCTTAAATAGTCAATTCTATGCCACCCAAGAAGGTTCTAAACATTCAAACTTAATACCTAGGACCAAAAAACCCTAATAATACATATAGATTTAGCCAAATACATATTTGACAATTAGTTTAGAAATTTCATGTAGCCCAACTTTAGAAGGCCTATTATAACCAATTTTTAGAAATGACAACTCTTGATCTTCAAGCTTAGAATGGTGCAAGCACCTTTCTATCAAGCTTGTAGACCTCATCCAAGGCCTCAAATGCCTTCAAAGCTGAGTTCAAATATTTTTCTAAAAAAGGTTCACTGAAAATCCTTAATAATTTCTCTAATAATTAAGCTAGAGCAATGATATTTTTAATGTAGGCTTATAATTATAAAATGAACCTTCATGTAGAAAATCAAAACATTTTGAGCTTGTATGACAAACTTACTAAAAATTTCAAGTTCCCAAAAATAGTAACCCCCCTATCTACTTCACTTCAATAGTCTATAGATGATGTGATCTAGTGAACTTCAACTCTATTTTTAATTTCTTCCATAATGTACGCCAAAAATACCCAACAAATTTGGTATCTCTATCTAAAACTATACTCTTTGGTAGACAATGTCATCTTACCACTTCTCTAAAAAACAACTTTGCCCCATGAACATCATCACTAGTCTTCTTGCAAGGAATGAATGTGTCATCTTTAAAAATCTATCAACCACCAAAAAAATATAATCGTGACCTCGTTGAGTCTTGGGTAATCCATGAACAAAATCCATGCTAACATCCTCCCATGACTTCTCTGGTATAGGTAATGGTTGATACAACCCTGTATTTTGCTTCACTCCTTTCACCATCTGACATACTCTACAACTCTATACAAAATTCTTCACATCTTATTGCAAATGTGGCTAGTAATAATTCTCAACAACCAAAGCTATGGTTTTATCTCTGCCAAAATGTCCAACCAATCCTCCACTATGCTTCTCCTTGATGATATTCTCTCTCATTAAACTTCTATGAATGCACAAATGGACCTCCTTTGAACAACTTACTATATTAGATCATGAAATCCAACCACTTTGTCCTGTCAAGTGTAACGAGTTGTATACAAGCCTTCCACACTTCATAAAAATTAGGATCATTTGGATACAAAGTACTGAGTTCCTTGAAGCAAACCACCTCAATCTATATTTCTGTTAGCAAAATGTGTCTTTTACTAAGAGCATCTACAACTCTATTAGACTTTACACTCCTGTGTTTCAAAAAAAATGTATAACTCTACAAAAACTGAACAACTTCAAATACCTTTGGTTTAATTCTCCTTGACTATTCAAATATTGCAAATCTTAATGATCCGTATACAAAACAAACTCCTTAGGAAAATGATAGTTTCTCCATTTCTTCAATGCTTGAACTATAGCATAAAATTCTTGATCATAAAAATAATATTTTCTTTTTGCATCATTCAACTTCTCACTAAAATGAGCAATAGGTCTACCTTCTTGGCTCAAAATAGCTCCTATTATAGTACCACTAGCATCACAATCTACTTGAAATACCTTGTTAAAATTAGGGAGTGCTAAAACAAATTTCTTAGTAACTTTCTATTTCAATAGATCAAAACTCTTATATGCTCATATAGTCCACTTAAATTATTTCATATCCCCTCTCATTGTTTTAGTTAGGGGTCCACAAGTACTTCTAAAACCTCTTATAAACTTTTTGTAAAATCTAGCTAGCCCATGAAAATATCTTACCTCTATCACACTTCTTGGTGTAGGCCATTCAAGGATAGCCTTCACTTTCTTTGGGTCCATTTTCATACCTTCTAATGAGACTACAAATCCTAGGTACACCAATTCCTTCTTCACAAAATTGCACTTCTTCAGGTTTATCAGCAACTTTTCTTCCCTCAAATTATCAAACACTTTATTAATATGAATCAAATGATCCTCTAGTGTCTTACTAAAGACCAAAATATCGTCTAGGTAAACAATGAAAAACTTACCCAAAAACTCCTTCAGTACCTTATTCATGAGCCTAATGAAAGTGCTTGTTGCATTGGTTAGCCCAAGAGGCATGACTAGCCACTCGTACAATCCTTCCCTTGTCTTGAAAGGAGTCTTCCACTCATCTCCTTCTCTCATATGAATCTAATGGTATCGATTCTTCATATCTATCTTTATGAAATACTTAGCTCCACTCAAATAGTCCATAATGCCACTCATCCTAGTCAATAAGGATCTATACTTAATTGTGATCTTGTTAATAACACAAAAATCTATGCACATCATCCATTTTCCATTCTTCTTTGGTGCTAATATGGTTGGTACAATAGATGGGCTTAAACTCTCTCAAATCAACCCCTTCTACAATAACTCATGAACTTGTCTATTCAACTCTTCACTTTTTGTTGGTGTCATTCTATGTGCTACCTTTTTTGGAAAACTTATCCTAGAATCAAATCCATTTGGTGATCGATCTTTCTCATTGGGGGCAATCCATTACATACATTATCTGATACAATATCAGAAAACTCTCCCAACATATCTGCAAATTTTTTAGGTACCTCCTTTACTTCTTCTTTATTATCTTTTAGAATTATAGAAAAACACATATGCTCACACTTCATACCTTTGAGAAACTCTTTTCCATTAATAAAATATATTTTGGCAGCACTACATACCTTTTCTTCTTTCTCTTTCAATGGCTTCAACTTGTGCTTCACTCCATCCTTCGTTAGAGTGTAGGTGTTTTCTCACCCATCATATACAACATGTCTATCAAATTACCATAGCCTACCTAGCAACATATGACATATGTCCATAGGTATGATATCACAAAGTACCTCATCCTAGTGGCTTCCAATCTTTAGCTTCACTGAGTACTATTATAGAAAAACACATATGCTCACACTTCATACCTTTGAAAAACTCTTTTCCATTAATAAAATATATTTTGGCAGCACTACATACCTTTTCTTCTTTCTCTTTCAATGGCTTCAACTTGTGCTTCACTCCATCCTTCATTAGAGTGTAGGTGTTTTCTCACCCATCATGTACAACATGTCTATCAAATTACCATAGCCTACCTAGCAACATATGACATATGTCCATAGGTATGATATCACAAAGTACCTCATCCTAGTGGCTTCCAATCTTTAACTTCACTGAGTACTACTCATTGATCATGACCTTGTGGTCATCTTGCACCCAAGCAATATGGTATGGATGCAAGAATTTCTACGTATTCAATTTCAACTTTGTGACCATTGTTTTTGACACCATATTGTCAATATTTCCACCATCAATGATCACATCATAATACTTATCTTCACATTTGCACCTTGTGTGAAACAAGATCCTTCTTTGATCAGGTTTATTCCCACCACTCAACGTGACTCTTCTGTTAACTAGGACTTTTGCTCTTTCAACATCTTTAGAATGTGATGATCTGACATCTTCATCAATATGTACATCTCTATCTTGGCCTTCTATTCTTAGACTTGTCCTTCTTTGGCATTGGGAACATCCAAATTCTCTATGCCCTTCTTCTCTATAGTGAAAACATTTCCCATAGAAGCCTCCTCTTCTAGATCCTTGTCCTTTTCCTCTTCCTCTTTGATCTCTATTATTCTAATCATGGAAATGATTGAAATTGTTTCCCCTTTGGTTGTAACTACTACTTCTAGCCTCATCCTTGTTCTTCTAATCATCATTACAGCTTCCATAAGATCATCCACTAGATCTTCCACCATGACCTCTTCCACTATTCTTGTTGTCAAACTTCTTGCTTGGTTTCTCCTCAACTCTTAGGGAAAAATGGTATGCCTCCTCAATAATGTTCATTCAAACCAGATTTAGCTCATCCTAAATACTTGACCTTAACCCATTAGAATAATGGGCCACTTTCTCCTTATCAACTTCTGCATGGCTGGCTCTAATGAGAACTTGGTAGAACTCTTCAATATACTCTTGAATAGATTTTCTTGCTTGCTTCAACCCTTGCATTTTCTTCAACAGATCAAGCTCATAATCCATGGGAATGAATTATTGCTTTAGTTTAGCTATCATTCGATCCCATCTAGTAATTTTTTCATTTCCCTTTCTATTTCACTCTAATTGAACCTCTTGACACCATATCTTTTCATGTCCCTTTAGTTTCGCCTTCACAAACTTGAACCTATTAGGATCCTCAATATCTTCATACTCAAAGTAATCCTCTAGTTCATTGATCCAATCGATCAACTCCTATGGGTTAAGATTTTCCAAAAATGTGGAAACCTCAAACTTAGGTCATTTTCCAATCCTGGGGATGGCCTTAAAAAGCCTCTCTTCCCTTGGGTTTAGAACTACATCTGCTTTGGCATTTTCTTCTTCTTTGTCCTCATCCTCGCTTTCATGTCTTATGACAAGATTTATTCCTCTATGCATTTTTTCTTCCAATACTTTCATTTTCCTTTGAAGGTCTCTAAAACCATTAGGTGTAATGCCTACAACTCTTCTATCACACTCTCTTTGTGGAGGCATTTTTACCCTTTCACTAAAACCCTAATGCAAACTACCTCACAATCAGCAACTTGTCTACACACTTAGCCCAAACCATGGTCCTGGTATGAACTGCCTCATAGTCAGTGATATGTCCACACACTCAAGAACTCTAGCTCTAATAAAACTTGATGAAGGGTTCTTCCCTTAATACCATAAACACATAACAAAAAGAAAGAAACAACAACAAATGAGAGAAAAAAATGTGGACTTATTGTTATTGACATTTATGCAGAATTACAAAATTCACAAGTACAATATGCTAACCCACATGGGGTGCCTTCATTACAGTAATCTACAAGACTAGGCTATGAACTACCACCCATAACTGTTCTAGACAATGTTTGGGCCTTTCTTAAATGGGCAATTTTATGCTACCCAGGAAGGTTCTAGTCATTCAAACTTAATACCTAGGGCTGATAGACCCTAACAATACATATAGAGTCAGCCAAATATAGCTCTGATTGGCTATTATAACCACTTTTTGGAAATTTTAGCTCCCATTTTACAAGCTCAAAATGTTGCAAGCGCCCTTCTATCAAGTTTTTGGACCTTATCTAGGGCCTATAAGGCATTCAAAACTAAGTTCAAAGATTTTTCTCCAAATCCACAAAAAAATCACAATAACTTATATGATACTTAAGTTGGAGCAATAAATTCACATGAAAAACTTACTAAAAATAGCAAGTTCCTAGAAATAGTAACCCCCCTATCTCATTCTTCACAATTTGATCTAGTTCTTCCTTCATTGCTTAAATCCAATGATCATCATTGTATGCCACATCTATTGACATTAAGGTCAATTTTTCTATCAATGACTCAACACTTAGTCAAACAGTTACATTGCCACTGAGCTCTACAGTTGCTGCTGAGCTTATCATTCATCTATTTGTGTTAACTAAGTGTCTTAGTTGCTATCGACCTAAACATATAGTTTGCAGTTCATATCGAGCTACACAGTATCTACCAAGCATCAAAGACAATTTACAATATAGCTCAAGTGTAGCAATGTCTACCGAGCTATCCAATGTAAGTGATGAAGACTCCAGTGTTAATCGAGCTCTATAGTGCTAACCTAGCTCTCCAATATTAACTAAGCTCACAGTGTTAATCTAGTGTCAACTAGATGATTTAACGGCTACCAATTTTCTTAGTGTTCACAAAGTCACACAGTGCTAACCGAGTTCAAACTACTCAAAATTTATTAGTATGGATTAGGCTTCAACTTCTACTGAGTGCAAGAATTTTTTGAGTGTTGATAGTGTTTGTCAAATATTAGAACATCACCGAGTTCGTCTTCAAAACCTATGTTATAACAGTTGGGCCGACTTTGTGAATTATGATGAATTTGGTTTTGTAGCTGACTCTAGAAGGTAATGAATTGGATTGGTATATATGTAATGCATCATATCATATCCAAATAGGTATGTGAACAAGTATATGATGTGTATGAGTGCGAATTGAAAAAGGCTACAATCAATATAAGGAATAATAAAGACTTATCTATCACAAGTAGTTGATCATTGTAATACAAGAAATCTCATTCAACAAATCAAAGTTGCAGATCAAAGATTAGCTACTGATTCATCCTAACAGGTGCATCAGTCAAATACTTTAACTAAGTATACTTAATAGTCTTTTGTTAAATCTCCTAATAGAGTGCATACTTCATTGTATGTTTGTAAATCCTTTAACAAGGTGGACCTCACAGTTCTTATTGCTCGTAATGGGGTAGATCATCAAAAGTGGTCAATTGTAAGCCTTAATAGCTTATATTTATACTATAGTACTAATGCTTGTGGGTATCACCTCCACCCTAGTCTTACTTTCTATTTGGAAGGTTTTTGGGTCATCATATCTCGTGTCAAAGTGTTATGAATGTTTTATTTCTTTCATTCTTTCATGCATGTAATTAGATAAAAATAATATATTAAGGATTAATTGGTGAAGTAAGACAGTTTTATTGGTTCCTAATTCAACCCCCTCCCCCTCCCCCTAGTAGTAACCTATCCTACCTTACATTTCCAACAATTGGTATCAAAGACACTAGTTCTTCCATTATAATTTTAACAACTTGAGATAAGATCAAGAGGTATTGGAGGTATATAGGCTAGATAAGACTATTGAAAATGAAAAGTTTGATTTGGAATTGGCCATTGAATAACTCAAGAAAGAAAATGAGCAACTCTCTCAATCATTGAAAAAAAGGAAAGATTTTGTAGTACAAATGGATGATAATCTCTACATTGAAGAAAGAATTGAAGACTTATATCCATAAAGAGACTTAGATGAAGCTGATGCTACAATCAAAGACCTACTAGAGAAGGATTCAAATCTTCAAGAAGAAGTCAAAAAGCTAAAAAGAGAACAAGAAATCCAATCATTCAAACTCTGTGAAGTCAATGGAACAAAAGGACAAAGCCAGATATGATATAGAAGAAAAAGACAATAAAATTCAACAACTATCCCTTCAACAAGGAAACTTTATTAAACAACTCAATGATTCAAATCAAGAGCTTATCAATCTAAGGACAGAGAATGAAAGACTATAGAATGATCTCAACATTGAAAAAAAAAATCAATGAGAGAATGATGAAATCTTAGGAAAGCATGAATCAATTGAATGAGAAAAATCAATATAGACACAAGAAAAGTTGGATTAGGATATACTGAAGAAGGTGAATTATCTCAACAAGGAGCTCAAAAGAATAAAAGGCCTACTTGCAATCATTGTGGTAAGATAGGTCATACATCAAATGAATTTTGGAGAAATGGAAAAGAAAAATTCAATAGAAAGTGTTACAGTTGTAACAAGCATGGACATAGAGCAAGTGAATGCATAGAGAAGCCTAAGTTTGAAGGAAAGTGTCACAATTGCAAGAAACAAGGACACAAATGTTCAAAGTTCAAAACTAGGAAGTGGAACCTAGCAGAACAAATTGTGAAAGCAATATTTGGATGAGATTACAACACATGGTGTAGATGTCACTACTGTGGTGAGTTTGGACACATTGGAGTAAATTGTGTGAAACATCACATGAGGAAAAAAGATAATACAAAGAGATTTTTTATTTGTACAAAACTTGGACATCTTTCCAAGAACTATATAAAAACAAGAACAATTGAAGATGAAAAGAAAGACAAAGCTAACAACACCAAAAAACAAATGAGGTTTGCATGTTTCCAAACTAAAACTTTTCAGTAAATCCTTCAAGTACTTAGTTTGAGAAATAAAGATTCCTCCTTTATTTTGTACAATCTGTAATCAGAGAAAATATTTTATTTCTCTATCATACTCATCTCAAATTCTTTCTTCATCTCTTTAGAAAATTTATCACTTTCTTCATCATTTCCTCCAAATATGATATCATCAAAAAATATTACCAAAATCATCAACCCATCATTAGTTTCTTTTCAATACAGATTACTATCTTCCATAGATTTGCTATATCCAAGATTTGTCAAATCCTTGTCCAACCTTGCATACTAGGTTTTGGGTGCTTGGTTCAAGCCATGCAATGCTTTCTTTAGTTTGTATACTATTTTCTTATCATCTGTCAAAGGAAAATCTTTAGGTTGCTCAATGTACACTTCTTCTTCAAGTTCTCTATTCAGAAATGTTGACTTGACATCCATTTGATACACTTTGAATTTCTTTTGTGCTACATAGACTAAGAATAATCTTACTGCTTCTATTCTAGACTAAGAATAATCTTACTAATTATGACTCATCATAATCTATTCCTTCTTTCTATGAGTAACCTTTACGTACCAATCTTGCCTTGTTCCTTACAACTTCACCTTGTTCATTCATTTTGTTCTTGAATACCCATTTAGTTCCTATCACATTCTTTTCTACTAGTCTGGGGACTAATTCCCATGTCTCATTCTTTACTATCTAATCCAATTCTTCTTTCATAGCTTTTTTCCAATAATCATCTTTACATGCTTCATCTTCATTCTTAGGTTCAACTTGAGATATTAAACATAGTTTTTCATTCACTCTGCTTCTTTTCATCAGACCTTTATCTTTTCTTTTGATGATCTACTCAGATGGGTGATTCTTTATCATATTTTTTCCTAAAGTAGGAGTTGCTATCTCAACTCTTGGCTCTACTGAAGGTTTCAAGATTTGTTCCTACCTTGGCTCTCCTTCATTCTACTAATCATTGTTATTCTAAAGAAATACTTCATCATTTCTTAGTTTAGTAACAACATCATCATCTGAGTTATAATCAACTGTTCTCTCTTTTACCTTGAATTTCTCATCAATTCTCACATTTGCACTTTCCATAATAGTCTTAGTTCTTAGATTATAACATCTATAAGCCTTCTTTTCAATGAATAACCAAGAAACATACCTTCATTACTTTTGACATCAAACTTAACAATATCATCATCTCTTTTGATATAACACTTCTGACCAAAAACTCTAAAATACTTAACTATAGATGAGTGAGCAAACCATAGTTCATAAGGGGTCTTGTTTGTGTCTTTCCTAACTTGCAGTCTATTCATAGTGTAGATTGTTGTATTCATATCTTCTCTCCAAAACATCTTGAATACATCATTCTCAGCTAACATAGCTCTTGTAGCTTCTATAACTGACATGTTCCTTCTATATACAATGGCATTCTGTTCAGGGGTTCTCAGAGTTGATAACTATCTTTTGATTCCATTTTTTTCACAAAATATGTTAAACTCATTTGAAGTAAATTCTCCTCCTCTATCTAATATTTAAAATTCAATCTTCATAAAAGATTCATTCTCAATTCTATTCTTGAAAATCTTAAACTTATCAAATGCCTTAAATTTCTCTTTAAGAAATGCATCCCACATCATTCTAGAAAAGTCATCAAGTAGAATCATAAAATACCTTTCACCATAGAATCCTTTAGTCTTTGTAGGACCACTAAGATCTGTGTGTACAATCTCTAGCTTTGTTTTACTAGTAAACTTCTTGTAGGTAAAAGAAGTTTTGTTATGCTTTTCCAACACATGTTCCTTATAAATTGTATTAGTAGACTTTACAATCTTTGGCAAATCTCTAACTATAAACATACTACTAGTCTTCACAATACTATCAAAATTTATATGAAAAATCTCTTATGTGATAGCCAATTTTCATCTACTTTTTCAACCAAACATGCCATTTTAGTAGGACTCAACTAAAATACATTACCTCTAGATCTAGTTCTTGTTCTAATTACCTTTCCATCTTTATCTCTAATCATGCATGTCTTCTCTATGAACTGCAACTAATAACCTTTGTCCACTAATTGTCCAACACTCAAAAAATTGTTCCTCAAACCATCAACAAAATATACATCCTTAGTGTTAGTCTTACCATCAAGAGTTATAGATCCAATACCTTTAGCTTGGCATGCTGCATTGTTTCCAAGCCTGACGATGCCTCCATCTCGACTTTTAAAGTCAACAAACTTGTTCATATCACTAGTCATATGATGTGAACAACACTATTAATTATCCAATCAGATTTCTTCTCAACTTGTGACACCAAAGCTACTCTTTCTAGACTTTCTTCTTTAATTTCCACAAATCCTATTTCATCATCACTAGCACTCATTGCTTGTTCACTAGAATCATTATCTTCATTTGCATATAAACACTCTCTATCTTTTCTAGGTTTTCAATTTCCCTTATACTTTTTCTCTCTTTTAAGACACTTAGATGCATAATGATCATATTCATCACAAGTCCAACATTTAAAGATTTTCTTACCTCTTTTTTATCTTCTTACCATAAGGGCTACTCCTTCTTCAATCTTTCTATCTTCCTTAGATCTACTATTGCTAGAAAAATCTCCTCTAACACTTGTTCTTCTTGATAAATTAGGTTGAACATTCAAGGCACTGAAAGCAGTCTCTATTCTGGTCAATTCTCTAGACTATCTAAGCTCATTCTCAACTGCTTCAAGTCTTCCAAGCAATGAATCCTTTGTGAAATATTTTGTACAATATATCAACGACTATATCATTTGAACTACTAACTTAAATGGTGGTGTTAGAGTCTTTGATATCTTCCATATAACCTCATCATCCTCTTTGGTGCCTCCTTGACATTTAATACCTACAGTATTTTATCATATCATTCTTACATATGTTCTTACAGATTCATCTTCCATCATTTTAACATCTTGAAATGCAAAAATCCAACTTTATAGCCTCAACTTCTTAGAATGTGCATGACCTTCAAAACTAGTTTCCAAAGCTTTCCAAATCAAATGTGAAGTAGCAAGTGATTTTACTTGATTGGATTCAATTTCAAGAAGTGTAGTCAATAGTGCTTCTCTAGCTTTCATGTCACACATAAAAAGATCTCTTTCTTCCCTGCTACAAATTTCCAAATCCTTTTCAACAATGATTATCTTCACTAATTTTGTCAAGATCCAATATCCCAGACCCATACATGATAGGTGTGTCTTCATCTTTTCCTTCTAGTTGTCATAATTTGTTCCATCGAACTTAAGACTATCTTTCCTGAACATGTTCACCATGGATCTCCCAAAGTTGTTAAACTTTATCTTCAAGGACCTGATGCTCTAATACCAATTGTTAGAAACAATAGTCCACCAAGATAACTAAGAGGGGGGGTGTGAATTAGTTATCTGACAATTAAAATATTTATCTTCTTTAAAAAAAAACTTAACCATTCAACCAAAGTAAATAGAAACCATAATAAGATGCACATAGACAATTACACCAGATATGTTAACTAGGGAAACCCTTGATCAGAGGGAAAACCTCAGTGGGAATGATGCTTACAAGATGATGTACTAATATAAATATTCCTTGTTAGAGGATGGACCCTGTTAGGAGTCTATTACAACATTCAATACATATGAGTTCCTATTAGGAGACTTTGAATCCTTTTTAGGAGATTCCAACCCTATTAGGAGTTGTGGTACAAAGCATGCAAAATGAACCCCTTGCCCAAACATGCAATTTAAACTTCAAGAAGAGCTCACTACTCAAACATGCAATTTTGTGCTATGTTCTTCTTTCCTTTGTTTTGTCAACTAAACCAATCTCTATCAGATCTTGTAGACTAGGTCATGAACCTAAGATCCAAATATCAAACCTTAGATCACTCAATAAAACTCGACAATGAAGTTCCCTTCACTTCTGCACTACTCTACTCTTACTGTTGCTTGTCAGCAATTATACATCATACCATGATAAATGAAAATGTCCATCCTTTTATACTGATTCCATAAAATAATTCCTTGAGTAAGTTGTTAGACCTTCTCAATTAATCATTATAGGACCACATTAAGAACACGTTACATTTAGTGATAACATTAATCTTTCACCTTGCAACTTGAATATCTTTCCATACACACAATATTATGATGAGAAAACTTAACAAGATCATCACTAACATGTCTTCTACACATCCTCAATCTTGATTCTCAGAATAAAAACTTTTCTAAGAGATATAAAATTTTTACCAGAACATGCCTCTGTAAACTCTATCTTAAAATAAACATCACCAAAACTTACATAACTTCTTCTAGACTTAGAATTTATTCTTCCAACATTAACTTCATATACTAGAAACTTAGAAGTATCTCCCATAACCTTAGATAGTTGGAATGCTCAACTAGCCATCCATACCAACTTGATCTTTTCATTGTTCTTCTATCAGATACCATAGAAAATTGTTATTTTGACATCATTGAAAAACTCAGTCCTGAATGTAACATATTATCATAGTAACATATCTAAATACTCCCCAATAGGAATATCATCAGAATTAATGCTTCCAAAAATCTTACAACATGCAAGACCTTACCAAGCATGGTCGGGTTACATATTATTTCATTATGTAGATGTTGAGTTGGTTGAGGTCAGAACTACTACACCAAGCACACAACCAATCTGTCACTCTATATTGATGAGTGTTACATTGATTGAAGTGTCCAACACTTCATATGCTAAGAAACAAGTTCTTCCAACATCAAGCTTGACCGAGAAACAACAAGGTATTCCTGTTGTTAGTGCTATTTCTACATTTATTACTATTCCATCTATTCTTGCAATTGTTTCTATTCTAAGTGTATCCATAGCTAGTGCAATAATAGTTGAGAATCAATCTCAACCAAGCACTGAAGCTCCAAATAAGGGTAAAGAAATTGTTTCATCAATAATTTCAAAAGGAAAAGGTAAAGAGGAAGCAACTGATCTAGATGAGGACATTGATATTCCAAATTGGGATATATCTATCCTCACTCTTGATCAAATGGATACCCTAGGAGAACTCTTGAAGAAAAGGGATAGGAAACATAAGCTTAAAGAAGAGAAAAAGATAGAAAACCAAATCCTTAAAGACATAAAGAGCATATTTGTTGATGCTCTAAGTATTGAGGTTGATAGAAAATAACCTATTTTGGACCAATTAAATAAAATTGTCCACAATTATAATGAAGATTTGAATGGAAAAGAAAAACCATTGCTTCAAATTAAATTTGAGAGTAAAGTGTTGGAGCAAGTTACACTAAAAATTACAATAGATTAAGTAGAATTGTCCAACATTCTTGCTACACTAAAAACATCTGTAAATAATGTTGTTTTACTATTTTTCAAATTTAGTAACACATCTATCTTCACAGAGGAGATTAAAGATAAATTTTCAACAATAGATGAGGATATGAAGGCAAGTGCACACTAGTTTTCACTTGATCTAAGTTATAGTTTTGGACATTTCACAAAAATCAAATATCTAACAAATCTATAGGTAGAATTATTAAGGGAAGAAGCCAAAATCAAGGCCACACTTGCAAAAATTCAGGGCATGATTCTTCCAAACATGGATGCATTGCAGAAACACATTGTACATGCAAAGACTCTCATCCATGATAGAAAATTCTCCATAGTTGACCACATGATGGAACTATCAATAGAAGTTAGATAGCCTTGCATGTAAGTAAGCTATTACAAGAGAACTGGGACAAGACTATGGTATTTCTAAAGGTACATTCTAATTTCTTGTCACATTTTGGTATTAACTTGAAGATCTTATACACCTTTGGCATTTATGTCAAAAAATGGGAGAAGTAATATGCAAAGGGGGAGAATACTATTGGTATCTATATAGAATATTATTTGATAAAAGGGGAGAAGAATACTATACTTCGTGTGTGTGTGTGTGTGTGTTTTATTATGGTCGGTGAATATTCATAGCTATCTTTCTCAATCAGAAGAGAGAATCTATCTATTAGCATCTCTTGGTTGAGTGGGGGAAGTGAGCCAAAGCCTCCTAGGGCATGGGGGAATTCTATTATATTATAGTGAGCGGGGAAGAAGTGGCTTGAATGGATCTGATTGCATACTTCTTTCATTCGGGGTGTGTATGTGTGTGTGTGTGTGTGTGGGAGTAGTATAGTAATATGCAGATACATGTACATATAAGCAAAAATATCTTTAAAAATGTAATTTTGAAAAAAATTAAAAATATAGTATGTTACCAAACTACATCTACAGGAAGTCTAAATTGAGTTGAAGATACAAAATGGTGATAAAGAAAGTTTTTGACTCAAAATTTTTAGTATTAATTTTTTTGGTTTGATAAGTGTTTTTATCAATAATGCCAAAGGGGGAGATTGTTGACATTAAGGTCAATTTATCTATCAATGACTAAACACTTAGTCAAATAGTTACATTGCTACTAAGCTCTATAGTTGCTACCGAGCTTATCATTCATCCATCTATGTTAACCAAGTGTCTTAGTTGCTATCAAGTTAAAATAATAGTTTTCAATTCATGCCAAGTGACACAATATCTACCAAGCATCAAAGATAGTTCATAGTATAATCCAAGCGTAGTAGTGCCTACCAAGCTATCTAGTTGAAGTGATGAAGACTCTAGTGTTAACCAAGATTCGTAGTGTTAACCTAGTTCTCTAGTGTTAACTGAGCTCATAGTGTTAATGTAGTGAATTTTGTGTTGACCAAGTCATGCAGTGTCAACTGAGTGTTTCAACAACTACCAAGTTTCTCAATGTTCACCAAGTCACATAGTTCTAACTAAGTTTGAACTACTCAAAAGTGATTAGTATGGACCAGGCTTCGACTTCAACTAAGTGCTAGAGTTTTTTGAGTGTTGATAGTCTTTTTCAAGTATTAGAACATTACCGAGTTTGTTTTTAGAACATGTGTTACAATAATTGGGTTGACTTTGTGAATTATTATGAATTTGGTATTGTAGTCAACTCTAGAAGGTAATGAATTAGATTGGTATATATGTAGTGCATTGTATCATATACAAATAAGTATGTGAAGAAGTATATGATGTGCATGAGTGTGAATTGAAGAAGGCTACAACCATTATAAGGGACAAAAAATATTTATCTATCACAACAAGGTGATCATTGTAATACAAGGAATCTCATTCAACAAATCAAAGTTGTAGACCAAAGATCAACTATTGATTCATCCTAACAGAGTGCATACTTCATTGTATGTTTGTAAATCCTTTAACAAGGTGGATGTTACAATCCTTATTGATCCTAATAAGGTAAATCACTAGAAGTGGTCATTTGTAAGCCTTAATAGGTTAACTTTATACTTTAGTACTAAAGCTTGTGGGTATAATCCCCACCCTAGTTTTACTTTCTAATTAGAAGGTTTCTAGGTCACCATATCTTGTATCAAAGTGTTATGAATGTTTTATTGCTTCTATTCTTTCATGCATGTAATTAGATAAAAATAATATATGAAGGATTAATTGGTAAAGTAAGATAAAGTTTTATTGATTCCTAATTCACCCCTCCCCTCTTAGTAACCTAGCCTATGTTATAATTTTAACAACATTTGCGCTCTTTGGTTCAACTTGAGAAATCAAGCATAATTCCTCATGTGCTCTATTTCTTGTCATCAAACCTTTGTCTTTACTTCCAATGATATTTTTAGTAGGGTGATTCTTCACCAAATTCCTATTAGGTGTGGGATTTGCTACCTCAACTCTTATCTCTTCTCTTGGTTTTGATCTTTGTTCTCCTCTTTTCTCAACTATTTGAACATCATTCCTCAGATCATTATTATTCTTAAGGAAAAATTCAATATTATCTCTAACATATTTAAGATCATCTGCTTCTTCATCATACTTATAATCCAATATTTTCTCTTTAACTCCAAACTTTTTTCCTTTTTTTACATTTTCACTTTCAATAGTTGTCTTAGTTCTTTGATTAAAATATATGTAATCTTTTCTTTTCAATGGATGAAAAAAGAGCATACCTTCATCACTTCTTGGATCAAAATTACCAATATAATCATATCTCTTTATGTAACACTTACTTTCAAATATTTTGAAATACTTTAGTGATGGTGCATGTCCAAACCATAATTCATAAGGAGTCTTGTTTGTACCTTTTCTTATATGCACTTTATTCATGGTGTATACTATTGTATTGATAGCTTCTTTCCAAAATGTCTTGGATACATCATTCTCAAACATCATTTCTCTTGCTACCTCTAATATAGATTTGTTCCTTCTTTCCACTATCCCATTTTTCTAAGGAGCCTTGGGTGCTGATAATTGTCTCTTGATACCATTTTCTTTACAAAAGATGTTAAACTCTCTAGAAGTAAAGTCTCCACCTCTATCTGATCTCAAACATTTAATCTTTACACCAAATTCATTCTCAACTCTATTATTAAAAATCTTAAAATTTTCAAATGCCCCAAACTTTTTTTTGAGAAATGCTACCCACATCATTCTAGTGAAATCATCAAAAAAATCATAAAGTACCTTTCTTCCTCTTTTTATATTAGGACCACTCAAGTTTGTATGAACAATCTCCAATTTCTCTATGGTAGTGAATTTCTTGCTAGGAAAAGAAAACTTCTTCTACTTAGCCATAATACATTCCTTGCAAACAATATTAGTAGACACTAAAATTTTAGGTAAATCTCCGACTGCAAATGTATTGCTAGCATTTACAATAATATCAAAGTTTATATGAAAAAACCTTATATGCCAGAACAACCTATTATCTACTTTTGCAACCAAACAAGTCATCTCAATACGGTTCAATTGAAACACATTACGTTTGGATCTTGTACCTATTCCAATCAACTTACCATCCTTATCTTTGATAATACAAGTCTTCTCTGTCTTTGTGAACTACAATTGATAACCTTTATCAACCAACTATCCAATGCTCAACAAGTTATGCTTTAACCCATCAAAAAAATAAACATCATCAATGTTATTCTTTCCATCAAGAATAATAGATCCTATCCCTATAATGTGACAAGATGCATTGTTACCAACTCTAGCAATTACTCCATCATGATCTCTAAACTTGATAAACCTATTCATATCTCCAATCTATAAGGAAACTTAGGTGTAGAAACAACTTCCCACACTAATCCCTTAAGGAAAGTATTGTACAAATTCCTATTAAATCCTTACAATTTCAGATTTGATATTATGTAAACAATAATATTGCAGTCAACCATGAATACAAAAAATAGATAGAGAAAGAAAATACATAAACAAAAAAATATGTCGGTGGGGAAAAACCTTTCGATAAAACAACCCCACCCCTCCAAAACCTACACAATTTATTATCTTCAACACAAAGGTTACAACACACTTGCAGTGCAAGTTCTTTTAGGACACCAAAGATTGATTTAATAGCAACCAATAATACACTATTCACTCCATCCTATCTACAACCCTAATAATGCTTATATAATGCATTTTTCATTTTTAGGACAACTTCCAAAGAACAACCATATTAGGGTTTTACCATTCTTCGAAAAAGTAGGAAACCAAATTTTTTTTAAGGCCAATGCCCCAAATCCCCACACTAGATGGAGACTTGAGTGTACAATACTCAATGATTGATTGCCGCTTGTATTACCATCTTCACCCATCATCAAATCTTCCAAAGATGTCTCTTACACATCATAGGAATCCATCATAACCATTTCAGTCATAGTCTCCTTACACACAATTCAAGATGTCGACACATGCAAACAAAGTGACACATCAACATGCCAACTAGACATGTACAGTCACACTTAATTACATTATTTGTAAAAAAAAATTTACAAAACAAATAATAAGAATAGGAATTATCCAAGGTTGAGACACCTTATTCCTAACATTCTCCCACTTGTTAAACACCTTGGAAGAGCAACAAGAACATAACAAGAACTAACCGCTATATGCCAAAAGTCCCATAGACTATGAACACCATCTGAACTTCTTTGTGCCCACTGGTTTCATCAATGCATCTTCAAAATTATTTATAGTATCTACCTTCTCCAAATTTACCTTTCCATCTTCTATCATACCTCTCACAAAGTGAAACTACACATCAATGTGCTTCGTTCTAGCATGGAAAGTTGGATTCTTTGCATGGCAAATAGCACTCTAACTATCACAACATGTAGTAATATGTCCTACATCAAGACAAATATCATAACACATTCTCCTAAGCCAAATGGCTTCCTAACAAGCATGAGTAGCAGCCATGGACTTAGCTTCTATAGTGGATAAAGAAACCACAGGTTGTTTCTTACTCATCTAACTGATGGCACCACCAAACATAGTGAACACATAGCATGAGTGGATCTCTTGCTCTCAATATCACCTATCCAATCTAAATCCACAAACCGACAGATGCAAACTAAATGTGGAGCTCTACAAGAGTTACCATGATAACAAATGGAGTAATCTGATGTACCCCTCAAATATTTGAATACTTTCTTAACTGCGTCCCAATGTACCCATCTAGGATTAGCCATAAACTAGCTTAGAACTCCCATTACTTGGATGTCTGGTCTAGTACAGACCATAGCATACATAAGACTACCAACTACACTAGCATAAGGTACTCTACTCATGTCCTCCACCTCACTAGGAGATTTTTGACAATCATCTATAGGTAACTTTGTTCCCATAGAAACAAGAACACACAATGGTCTACAATCTACCATGCTGAACCTATCCAACATAGACTTCACATTCTTACTCTGACTCAACCAAAAAAATTTGTTAGACCGATCTCTATTGATTTCCATACCCAAGATGTACCTTTCTGACCCAAGATCTTTCATCTCAAATTGTGCTGACAACTAAGATTTAAAATAAAAAATCACACCCTTACCCTTCCCAAACAACAACATATCATCAACATATTTTGTAATAATAAGAAGGTGATCATTTTCAGATGTGAAGTAAACATAATGATTTGATTTCAATCTTACAAATCCAATTGAAAAAACAAAGGCATCAAACTTAAGGTACCAAATCCTAGGAGGATGTTTCAAACCATATAGAGACTTCTTTAATTTGCAAACCAAAGATTCTTTACCTTTAACAATGTAGTGCTCAGGCTATGACATAAATCTCTTCCTCCAAATCGCCATGAAAGAAAATTGTCTTCACATCCATCTATTCTATCTCTAAATCATATGACAAAGCAATAGCTAATAGAAATCTAATGGATGTCAACTTTGCAACAGTAGAGAATATTTCACCATAAGCTATTCCCTCTACCTATGAATACCCCTTCACAACCAATCTAGCTTTGTACCTTTCAACACTGCCATCTACATAGAATTTCTTCTTGAACACCCATTTGCTACCAAAAGGTTCTTGTCCTTTAGGAAAAGGTACAAGGTCCCAAGTTTTTTTTTAATCTAATAAAGCCATCTCATCATCCATGGCCTCAATCTAGGAACTTGCATCTTCCATATCCAAAGCCTCTTTCATAGATCTAGGTTCATCAATGTTACTAATCAAAGAAAAGGAACAACTGAAATCTAACATAAAATAACCAAACCTTTTTGGTTGCTTCCTCGCTCTCATGGATCTCCTCAAGGGCTGAGGTTTAGGTTGTTCTTCCTCTTCTCATGTATTGTTAGAGCTACTAGAGCTGTCCTCATCATTAGACCCAACACATTCTTTCTGTTTAGTCTTCTTAGGAGTAGGAGGCAACTGAACAATATCTTCTTTCTTCTCTTTTTCATCTAGTGGTAGAAGAATAGGAGAAGATGTTAGCTATCTAAAAAATCATCTCTGCTATATGACACCTTACTAGTCACAGGGTCCCAAAGCTTGTATCCCTTCACAAAAATATCATATCTGATGAAAATACATTTGACAACTTTGTTTTCCAACTTAGATCTTTTCTCCTTTGGAACATGCGCATAAGCTTACAACCAAAAATGAAAAGATGTCCAAGATTCTTACCAGACCACACCTCCATGGGTGTCTTACCAACAAGAGTTGATGTAGCAAATTTTTTAACTAGTTAGCAAGCCGTGGCCACAGTTTCAGCTCAAAACTTGTGTTCAAGACCAGCTGCACTAAGCATACTCCTAGCCTTCTCCATTAGTGCCCTATTCATTCTTTCTACAACTCTATTTTATTGTGGGGTATAAGGAGTTTTCTTATGTGTTTGAAATATGACCAATCAATCAAATAAGGTGAGATATGTGGTTGTTATTTATGGTAACATTTTTTTTGCAGTTTAGTCATGATTATTTGTGAAGGAAAATTGTCGAAGTATTAGATAGTGTTACAACAACATGACAAGATTTGTTGATAGTGAAATATTCCCTTGGAATATTCTCTTATGTAGTTAACCCTAGATGCATGATTTCATCCTAATGATGCATACCAATGCACATGTCTGTATGATCAATTGAGTTCAAGTTATAGATGAAATACTAATGCAGATACCTCATAGTGTAGAACAAAGCATGTCAACAAATTGACTTGTATGACTTCTAGAATTGTTTTGATTACTAAATCTTGTTGAGCTGACTCTAAGGATGATATGTGAGCTAACTAAGGAAGAAATTATTAATATTTTTGATATAAGGAAAGAACTTCAAATGCAAAGTTAAGAGTGACAAGAGAATGTGAATGTGATATTATGATATGTGATGCAAAACAATGTTATGCAAGATATGATATGTGCAAAGTCACTCTTTGTATGAAGAACTAACAATTAAAATATTTTTGAAGTATATGAAGTGATCCAATATTGTATGTATACCTATTTTCTTGAAGAACTTATTGTATAGCTATGTGTTAGGGCAGTGAGCTCTTCTTGCACACATTTGTATACGATTTACCAACTCCTAAGAAACTCGTAACAAGGTTGAGGATTCTAAAAAGGCCTAGTCTCTTAATAGGGACTCAAGATACTATACATTCTTCATAGACTCCTAACAAGGTCAATATCCTTAACCAGATTCTTTTATATAGTGAATCATCTAGCGGGTTTCATCCCCGCCAAGGTTTTTCCTTGGCTAGAGTTTCCCTAGTTAACAAAATATGGTGTTATGAGCTCTCTCTATGTATGGTTGTTTCTACTATTCAAAATTGTTGGTTTATTTTATTATGCATATGGAAAAGTAATTAATTATATTCACTTGTGGGTAAAAAGATTAAAAATATTGATTCATCCCCTCTCTCAGTATTATATATTTCTAACAATTGGTATCAGAGCCTACTTATTTAGAAGAGACTTAATAGCTTGAATAAGATCCCTATGGAAATGGAACAATTGAAGAACAATCTTGAAGAAGCTCTTGAATAAATTGATCTCCTTATTGATGAAAGAGGTGGCCTAAAAGATAGATATAAAGAAGCAAAAGCTTACATTGGTGAACTAAAGGACAAGATAGATGACCTAAAGCAAAAAGGATCTACTGAGAAAACTAGTGATGATGATATTGAAGATCTAAAGAAACAAAATGAGATCATGAAACATGATTTAAAAATAGTTGAACTCAAGCTAAGTCTTAAGAAAAATGGAGGAAAGAATGACTCTGAAATAAAAGCAAAAAATGAAGATCTAAGATCCCAGTTAAGCAAGGTAACATCTAAATTGGAATCTATCAAGTTAGAGCATGCAAAATTAGAGAA
The DNA here is from genome assembly GCA_028749045.1 of Cupressus sempervirens. Taxonomy (NCBI): domain Eukaryota; kingdom Viridiplantae; phylum Streptophyta; class Pinopsida; order Cupressales; family Cupressaceae; genus Cupressus; species Cupressus sempervirens. The sequence continues at coordinate 330,139,276 of CM053786.1, forward strand.
ATACAACACTATTTTGAAAAGTGAGTTGGTGCAAACAAAATAGCAACTTGAGAAATTATATATCAGTAGTGAAAAGATTGAAGAATAGATATCTATACAGAGACCTAGTTAACACAAGACTAGACTTGGATTCTTCCTTGGACAATCTACCAAGAAATCTATTAAGAGAAAAGAACCTGATACCCTTGAAGTCAAAAAGGATCTAAGCATAAGAAAAATAGATGATATATCTAAGGACAAGGAGAATGTTGTTCACTATGAGAAATCTAAAGAATCTGATCAAGATGAGGATAACATAAGAAAGGAATCTCATGCTTAGTGTAATGAACTTGAACATATTGGAAATGATTGCAAAGGTAAATGTTTTAAACCTATTTCAAATTTTTAATGTCATAATTGTCATGGATATGGACATTATGCAGTAGATTGTAAGAAACCTAAATTTAATAGTGATAATGCAAATAGTAGAATGTCTAGGAACACTAACCGTGCAAGCAATAGAAGAAGATCTCATAGTAATGAAAGTGGAGAAAGAAATTTTTTTTTTTGTTAAAGATGCAACAATCTTGGACACATAGCAAGGGATTGTAGAGCACCTAACAACCAAAATAATGAACAAAGAAGGAATGTACCTATATGCCAATTATGTAATAACTTTGGACACACAAAAAATTTTTGCAGAATGGATAGAAGAAACCTTAACAGGAATCATAATCACAAAAGGAACAAAAAAAGAAATGATTATAGTCTGAAGGAAGAAATGAAGGAGCTAACAGAAGAATTTAAGGAAATATTTGTAAAAGCAAGAGATGCTAAAAGTTCTCACATAGTTTAGGAAGAAGCTCATCCTAATGTACCTGGAAAGACAATAAAGTCTTTTATTGTATGTGGCCCATCTTACCTGCATTAAGCACTCTTAGTAAAATAGTGTGTTAGTTAATCATAACTAATGTTAGAAAGCATATTACAAGTTGCAAAGTTAACAGTATATACTAGACATTGAGAGGAGTCTACAGTTAAGTGCACATTGCTTGATATGATCAAGATAAGGATATATAAGATGAATAAACTCTCTATTATACAGAGATAATATTTGGACTAGTGGAAAATACACATTTAATGTGAAGTATAGATTGCAACAGATTTAAGGGATGCAAATTGATTTATGAACATCATTTGCTTGTGCGAAATCTTAAGTATGAGATTGAAGAGAGATTTGAAGTGTTGAAGAAGTTTGGAGATACATGAAATTGCTGAAAACCCTAAAATGAAAAATTAAGGTATTTAAAAAAAAATTATTATATTTTCAAAAATGGCAAGAAAAGAAGTGTTTAATGTAAGCGATTGACCCAGATATAATTTCAAGAAAGACCAACTTTTTTCTTTGCTTGATGACCCCATTGGAGCATTTTTGCAAGTACCAAAAAATGTACTTCATGTCAAAGATATAAGAGGTTATATTCACTATAAAATTGAAAGCATAGGAGATATAGAGATCCATAAGGAATTTGAGAAAATGTTGAACAACAATTTGTCACTAAAACTAGAACATTCATATCTAGAAAAACTTAACCTAGTTAAGCACATGTTCTATATGAACTTTGATAATCATGAATGGACAAGAATAATTCTAAGCAGAGTTCATGATGACATTCTATGTTTGGGATATTCTATCATATGCATTGATAATGACCTAATTCACAAGGTCATGGGTTTAAACAATGAAGGATGCAATCCAGTGAACATAAAGAATGTGCACAAGTTAGTTGAAACAAATATCAATGCATGTTTTGATGGAAAAAACATGAAGGTCAACACCATTCAAGATAATGTACTAAGACTCATTAGTAAAATTTTGGATACAAGTTTAACCATGGATCTATGATAGATTCAGTTCTTGCCAGATTTCCTCATGCAGCTTATATGGCAGTAAAGGGTGAAGAGGTTAATCTATGTGACATTATCTAAACACAGTTGTTGGATAACATATCAAGAATCAAGAAGTCTAGGAGCCTAGTCTTTAGATTTTAATCCCTATTGACACATATAATTTTCTATGCAACAAAGAAGTTTCTTGGTATCACAAATTGGGATGGAAATGAGTGTGCAATGCAGACTATCTCTTGTGCTAGGGGAAAAATATAAGGATGAACTATGCTTCATGATAGAAATAGATTTCACATTTATGGAGGCAGTAGTTCCTTGAGTTAAGTTCATTGAACCTATGGGATATGTGTAAATAATCCTACATTTAGAAGTTAACTTTGAATGTCCTAGATGGGGGACATATACTGAGAAGATGAGAGAAGTTAAAACAAGTTAGATAATCAAGGACTCAAAGAAGAAGTTAGAAAAAGTGATTGATTATATCTTGAAGGAATCAGGAATGTCAAGAAAGGAATTTGACAAGGTGAAAGAGATAGCCATGGAAATGAAGGCTAGTGGTCAATTTGAACTATTGACCCCTACACCTATTGCAATGGTTGGACCTACTTAAGAGGTCACAGTTGCCTTGATGAGTGTGTAAGAACCTATGGTGCCATATGCAGCAATTGCATAACAAAAACCTCTAAGGAACCCAAGGAAAATAGAGGAAGTGTCAACACCTAGGAAATCCACAAGGCTTGAGAGAACCCCTCCTAAGAAGAGAGTCAAGAAAACTAAAAGTGGACCATGCAAGAAGCGAAGAACCTTGCAAATTAGTTCTTCTTAATCTAAAGAAGAAACTGGTAACAGACTAGTAGAGCCAACAGATCAAAAAGCAAAGACTTTAGCAGGAAGAAAAGCATGGAAACCAAAGGTGGAAAATATTAACATGCAAATTATTAATGATAATAATTTTGTACAATTGAATAAGTACTATGACTTGTATAATAATATGGATAGAAGACAACAAGAGAATGTTGTAGTTAGAAATATGATCCTAAAAGATAAAAGGTTTGATAGCATAAGAGGTCAAATACCTAAATACTTGTACAATAGACTTTTAAATAGAAAAATTAGAGTTATTGAGGAAGATAAGAAAATAAGGATAAATATGGTGAAAAAGCTATGTCTTCTAAATAATGAGGAAGAAATAACTAAAATTATGAATGGAATAACACTATTATTGAGAAATAAGAAGAGATCCATTCTCCTCATGGGAGGAAATTATGAAGAAGTAAATGTGGAAACTCAAAAGCCAATAGTCACATACATGTCTACTATGCCAAAGGAGAGTGCACAGGCAAAGAAGGCAAGCCTTATGCCTAAGGAGTCTAAGAAGAGTGTGCAGATAGAGGAAACAAGTCCTGCTATAGTCAGTCCACCTCACAATTTTGAGCAACCAACTAAAACACCAATTCCAAGTGATTCACCACACATTACCATTAGTAGTGAATCTATGCAAGTGGATTACACGAATGTGATAGTGGATAAAACTGAGGACCCATTTAAAGATTTTGGTTCCAACATTGTTGATTACAATAACTCATTTGATGAAGAAAAAGATCAAGAGCCTCAGGAAGAAGATGCACCTTCTATGAAGAAAATTGAATCTAGCATTGAAGTAGCTACTTCAAGTGTGCCTTTAACAATAGTATCAGTAACACCTTCAACACCACAAGTAGTCATAGTAGGAGCAGTACAATTAGGTGAAGAAGATGAGGCACAAAATCTTATATCTTCTTTAAGTAAACTTCTTGAAAAGAAGAAATCTATCAAGTCTATTGAGAAGACTCTAACTTTAGTTTTGGAAAAATTGGAGAAGATAGTAAGTCCTATTGATACACCTATAGATATCCAACAGAGAGCAGCAATTTTGTGCAAAACCTTTGATAATGAGTTTACAACACTTACCAATGTGGCTACAATTCAAACACAAACAAGACATGATGGTAAACTTCTTAATAACATGTTTACAATATAAGGAATGATATAGAAACTTTAAATGTATGCATTAAGGTATTGAGGCATAGTATGGAAGAAGGGAAACAAATATATGCTAAGTGCAACTTGGCATACCTTCACCTTCATAGTTTTGATGAGAAAATCAAAGAGAAGATAATTGACCTTCAGATGCTCACTAATAACTTTCTAAAACAAAATTAGAAATTAGAAACCATTGAGCATACAATGCAAGCATTTCATTATAGCATTCAGGATATAGAAGTAGAAAAGGAGAAAGCTCTAAAAAGATTTACTCTTTTAAGGGACCATTTATCCCCACAAATTAAATTGTTACAAAATTAGTTGCAGGAATGCTTGGCAGCCAAGTTCTTATATAAAAAGTTTGTGGCTACATATTTGAATGCAAAAGAGTTAGTCGCATATGCTCTATGTGCACTAATCAGCGTGTCTGATGCACTGAAAGATAGTTGAAAGAAACACCTTGCGTAGTTGAAGACTAACTTCAGTGATTGTTTTTCCAAGTTTTTATGTAGTTTTCAAATTTTGATAGGATTTTTTTCCTTTTATTGGTACCTTTGTTATTGATGTCAAAGGGGGAGAAATAAGGGAAATTGTAATTGTAAGTTATATAGTTATATTTTGAAGTATAGTAGTAAGTTTTTCTTTAAGAAAACTTTGTAGTCAGAGTTATAAGGGATATAATCCTTTCAAAACATGAATACAATGTTTTTATTGTGTTATGGTTATTTACTTTGATTGGTATGACAACATGTTTGGGACTTAACCAATTTTCCCAAAATGTTACCATCAATGTCAAAGGGGGAGATTGTTGGCAATATGACTAATCAATCAAATAATGTGAGATATGTGGTTGTCATTTATGGAAAAATTTGTTTTACAGTTTAGTCATAATTATTTGTGAAGGAAAATTGTCTAAGTATTAGATAGTGTTACAATAGCATGACAAGATTTGTTGATAGTAGAATATTCCCTTGGAATATTCTCTTGTTTAGCTAACCCTAGATGCATGATGTCATCTTGATGATGCATACCAGTATGCATATTTGTATGATCAGCTGAGTTCAAGTTATGGAAGAAATACTGATGTTGATACCTTATAGTGCATAACAGAGCATGCCAGCAAATTGACTTGTATGACTTGCAAAATTGTTTTGATTACTAAATCTTGTTGAGCTAACTCTAAGGATGATATGTGAGATGAATAAGGAAGAAATTATTAATATGTTTGATATAAGTCAAGAACTTAAAATGCAAAGTTAAGAGTGACAAGAGAATGTGAATGTGATATTATGATATGTGATGCAAAACAATGTTATGTGAGATATGATATGTGCACAATCACTCTTTGTATGAAGAATTGATAATCAAAATATTTGTGAAGTATGGGAAGTGATCTAGTATTGTATGTATACCTATTCTCTTGAAGAACTTATTATATAGTTGTGTGTTAGGGTAGTGGGCTCTTCTTGCACACATTTGTATATGATTTACCAACTCCTAATAGGGTTGAAGCAACTCCTAACAAGGTTGAGGCTTCTAACAAGGCCCAGTCTCTTAACAGGGACTTGAGACACTATACATTCTTCATAGACTTCTAACAAGGTCAATATCCTTCACCAAATTCTTTTATATAGTGAATCATCTAGTGGGTTTCATCCTCACTGAGTTCCCTTGGCCAGGGTTTCCCTAGTTAACAAAATATAGTTTTATAAGCTCTCTCTATGTATGGTTCTTTCTACTATTCAGCATTGTTGGTTTATTTTTTTATGCATATGGAAAAGTAATTAATAATATTCAGTTGTGGGTAAAAAGATTGAAAATACAGGTTCACCCCCCCACGCTCAATATTGTCTATTTCTAACATCATGCCTCTCGATACCTTGTTCTTTACAAAAATATTCAAACTCTACTGAGAAAAAATCACCACCATTGTTAGTTCTCACACAATTAATCTTCTTACTAGTCTAATTCTCTACAAGGGCTTTAAATTCCTTGAATTGCCTAAAGACTTGCATCTTACTTTTCAAGAAATGAATCCATGTTCTTCTAGTATAATCATCTATGAAAGATACAAAAAGTATAGGCTTGGAGATTGAAGGAACTTTTACAGGACCAAATACATCAGAGTGAATAAGATCCAAAACATTAGAAGATTTGTGATAACTAGAGTAAAATTGAACACAATTTTGTTTACCATAGAGACAATGTTCATAGAAGTCAAACTCGAAATTACAATAATTTAACCCCTTAATGAAGTTCTTGTTTTTTAGGGTTCTAAGACCCTTCTCACCAATGTGGCCAAACCTCATATGCCACAACATTGTCTTTTTTGCAGGAAGCTTTCCTTCCAATGTGTTTGCACCCTTAGGTACACATGTTGCACTACCATCAGAAACAATAACCATAGTCTTCTTTACTACTTATTTAGATGGTGGAGATGAAGTGATAGTTTTTCTCTTCTTTGAAATCAAAGAGCTATTGCACTGAGAAGTGCATGCATCAAGCTGAAATAGAGTATCTCTCCTAGTACCCTTAGCATGCACCATAGCTCCTCTCATCATCTTGTATCCATCTTTAGAAAAAAAAACTTGCACACCTACATCATTCAACATACTTATAGATAATAGGTTTCATGCCAAACCAGGGATGTGCATTACCCTGTTGATCTACTTTACTCATGCATCGGGGAATCTGATAGTGACCCGTCCACATCCAACTATCTTTAGGTGAGAATCATCATCCAAGTACACCTTTCCACCATTGAAAACTTCATACTTTGAGAACCAACTTTGATGAGAGGTCATGTGGAAAGAATCACCCAAGTCTATCAACCACACATCATTAGATGCATGTGTTGCCAAGGCTACATCAACAGTATTGCCATCTTATTAAGATTTTTCTAAACCTAAATCTGAGGCCTTCTTCTTCTTCTTTAGGTCTTTACAATCTCTATGAAAATGCCCAGTCTTATCACAATTCCAAAAAATTTCCTTGGACTTTCTAGGAGTCTTTAATTTTCAAGGGGATTTGAATCTACCCTTTCTAGACATGTTCTCATTTTTCTTCCCTCTGTCGTTGGATCTACCACAAATAACAAGAGCTTCCTTAGTCAAATCTAAAGACTTTCTCCATGTCTCCTTAGATAATAGTGAAGAAACCACATCATCCATTTTGAAAGTACCTAAAGTACTTCCAATAACCATCAAAAGATGGTCCCATGAATCTGGTAAGGAACATAACAGGGTCATACATCAATCCTCCTCCTCTATCTTGACACCAGATGATGTCAACTTTGCAATCAATAAATTAAAAGCATTTAGATGATCTATAATAGATCCTCCTTCCTCCATTCTTAGAGAATACAACTTCTTCCCCAAGAACATCTTAATCACTAGATATTTTTCCTAATACACAGACCCAAGCCGTGTCCACAAACTATTTGCAGTCTTCTCATCAAGAACGTTTAGGAGAACTAAATCAACTAGATAGAGTAATGAGACCCTTATCTTTTCGATCCTTGAATTCCTAATCTTCTTGAGATATTTTTGTAGGTCTAACATCAAGTGAAGTCAACTCCCATAGATCATGATCTTTAATCAAGTTTTCCATCTTGAGTTTCCACAACTCAAAATTACCGCCATTAAATTTCTCCACCTCCATTTTTCCATATGATGAACTAGCTATCTCAATTTGCAAATAAGATTCATAATTCTCTACATAAAACTCCCACTCAACTTGAGATTAGCTCAAAAAACCCTACTCAACAACTAGGATCAAAATTTGATCAAGCTCTGATACACTTGTAAGGAAACTTTGGTTCGGAAACAACTTCCTATAGTAATCCCTTAAGGAAATTATTGTGCAAATTCCTATTAAATAATTACAATTTTAGATTTGATATTATGTCAACAATAATATTGCAATCAACCATGAATGCATAAAATAGATAGAGAAAGAAAACACATAAATAAAAAGATATTTTGGTGGGGGAAAACCTTTCAGTTAAAACAACCCTACCCCTCCAAAACCTACACAATGTATTATCTTCAACACAAAGGTTACAACACACTTGCAGTGCAAGTTCTTTTAGGACATAGAAGACTAATTCAGTAGTAACCAAAAATGAACTATTCACTCCCTCCTATCTACAACCCTAAAAACATTTATATAATGTACTTTCCATTTTTAGGGAAACTTCCAAAGAACAACCTTATTAGGGTTTTACCATTCTCCAGAAAAGTAGGAACACAAATTTTTTTTGGGTCAATGCTTTGAACCTCGCGTGCTAGATAGAGACTTGAGTGTATAGTACTGAATGATCAATTGCTACTTGTCCTACTATCTTCACCCATCATCAAATCTTTCAAAGATAGCTCTTACACGTCATAAGAATCCATCATAACCATTTCAGTCATGATCTCCTTATACACAATTCAAGATGTCAATACATGCAAGTGGAGTGACACATCAACATGCCAACTAATTATTTACACTCACACTTAATTACATTATTTGTAAAAAATAAATTCAAAAAAAAAAAAAAAAAAGAATAAGAATTATCCAAGGTTGAGACACCTTATTCCTAAGACAATCATGTGATGTAAATATTCACTATCTATAATCCAATCAGATTTATTTTCAACTTGTGAAACCAAGGCCTTTTCATTAATTTAGTTTTTAGGATTTTCTTCTTTTATAGCCATAACTCCTAATTTATCATCATTTTCACTCTGAACACTTTCCTTAGATTCATCATCTTCATTTGTGTATAGACAATATCTAGGTCATCTAGGCTTGAAATTTCTCTTATGCATTTTATCTCTTTTAGGACACTTAGAAGCATAATGACCAAATTCATTGCAAGTCCAAAATTAAAAAATTATCTTACCATTTGGTTCTCTTCTCACAAGCAGGGCTATTCCTTCTTCAATTTTTCTATCTTCTTTAGATCTAGATTTGTTGTTGCTAGCATAGTCTCTAGTGGTACTTGCACTTCTTGAAAAATAAGGGCAAACACTTAATGCATTAAAATTTGTTTCCACTCTGGTCAATTCTCTAGATTGCCTCAAACTTTATTTTGTTGCTTCCAATCTTCCAAGTAAAGTTTCCCTAGTGAACTTCTTAGTGCAAGATATCAAATATTCAATCACCTAAGCTACTTATTTGAATGGTGGTGTTAAGGTTTTCAAAATATTCCATGCAATCTCATCTTCCTCTTTATATCCTTCACAAGACTCAATTCCTACAAAATCCTTAGATATTCCACCAACATATTTTCTCACAGATTCATCTTCCATCATTTTAGCATCTTGAAACAAACATATCCAATTCTGTAGTCTTAGTCTTTTAGCATGCTTATCTCCTTCAAAAATAGTTTCTAAAGCCATCCAAATTTTATGAGATGTTTCTAAAGATATTACTTGACTGTATTCATTTTCAAGAAGAGCTGACAATAATGTTTCTTTGGCTTCGATATTGCACATAAATAGATCTCTTTCAACCTCACTACATTCCTCAAGCTTGTTTTCTTCCACAACTGCTTTTTCATTCTTTGTCAAAAGCCAATATCATGGACCCATACATAGAAAATAAGTCTTCATCTTCTTCTTCCAGCTATCATAGTTAACCCAATCAAATTTAGGGATTTCTTTTATGAAGTGACCCACCATTGATCTCTCAAAGCTATTAAGCTTTCTCTTTAAGGACTTGATGCACTAATACCAATTGTTAGAAAGTAAAATCCACCAATATAATTGAGAGGGAGAGGGGGGGAAATCAATTATCTAACTATTAAAACACTTATCAACCTTATTAACCTTTAAGCATGTGAACAATATAATTAGCAATCATAACATGATACTCATACATAGTAACACAAAATATGTTCAATAGGGAAACCCTTTATTAGAGGTAAAACAATAGTGGGGATGGTACCCACAAAATGATGTACTAATATAAATGTTCCTTGTTAGAGGATAGACTCTGTTAGGAGCCAATAAAATACATTCAGTACATATCATTCCTTGTTAGGAGACTTTGGATCACTACTAGTAGATTTCAACCCTATTAGGAGTTGTGTCAACCCTGTTAAAACTTATGCCAATCTTGTTAGGAGTTGTAGAAGGCAGATGGACCCACTATCCAAACATCTTTAGGGGTAAGATTACTAAACTCACTATCCAATTGATCTTTATATTTTTCCTTGTAGAATAATAGAAATGTATAGCTCCTTCTCTATCCTCTAACCAAACTTATCCTCTATTGATCTCGATACCAGATCACCAACTTTGCATCCAATAATCCCTTGGATAACTTAATCAAATTTATCAAATACTTTGCATATCACTTATCAAATTATACTTCAAACACAAGGAAAATTACCTTCCTTTATACCATATCCTTAGAATAATTCCTTGAGCAACCTTGAGGATTTCCCAACATTAAGATATTACAAACCATTACATTTATTCATAATTACAAATCACTTTCATCTTACAATATTTATAACTTCTCACAAGTGCGACCTCAAACCTTGCACACTCATTGATGTCATTATTAGGTTGTCTACTATTACTAACTATGTGTATCACGTGATAGCATTTATTTTAATGGTGCCAAAACTTTGAAAATTTATTGGGAAAATACTTTCAAGTGTTTTCTATTGTTAGGGTTTGTTCTTTATTTGTCATCAGCTTACCAAAAAAAACCCTAACCTGATCATTTTTGCCCTTGCCTAGTTTAAAATTCTTGCCCTAGTAGGATAGTTTGATATCCTAAGAAATATATCTTTACCTTGTCATAGAAGAATTTCCCTAAATCCACTATCAATTTTAAAGTTACCTTAGGTTTAAGGTTAAAGAGGGATATTATATGTCATTTCCATATTTTCCATCAAGTGATATGATCTTCTGATCAAGGTTTCAAGCATCTAGTTGTAAGATTAAATTTTCCCTCTCCCGATGTTATGAAATGTAGGCTAGCAGAGGATCGTAAGGGTAAAGTGTTGAGTCCCCCAATTTTACAATATATCATGGTTGTAGAATTGCAGGTGTTTGTTATGGAGGTTATGATCTTATGATCATCCTTTTGTCATATTATCTTAAGTATCTCATGGAAAGTGTTGAAGTTAAGTCTTAATATATTAGGATAAGATATTATGATAAGGTTATAATGATAAGATGTTACAATAATCAATGAAAAACAAGCATATGCACTTGTAAAGATTTTGAAGCTTTTAGATACTACCTAGTGGGTGTTGTTGTCATTACATTTGTGCCTAGTGCAATAGTTAAAGATACATTCTCTCAGTAGGAGGTATTTGGTAGAAGATGTGGATGGATAAAAAGAATCAAAGAGTTTAATATTGATATCCAAATCACCAAGTTAGTAAGAGGTCAAGGGTTAGAAAAGCTAATGGATCAATCAAATCTAAATGCTAATCAAATAAATGTTGCATGTGAAGACCTCAAATTTGATGCATATGATATGGATCAATGTGACTAGTACAAAAATGTAATATACTATTTGCAACAGATGCAAGCTCTACCCCATCTGACAAAACAATGAAAAGAGGACTATTAAGTTATATGCCATTAGATATGTTATTTTCATTGGAAGTCTGTGGTGGAGGAATTTTGAAGGAATACTCTTGAAATGCATTGATCAAAATGAATTAGAGAAAGCACTAAGTGATATACAATCTAGAGTATGTGGGGGGCATTACATGGCAAAGACTACTACCCACAAGGTTATGAGAGCAGGCTTTTGGTGGCCTAACTTATTCAAAGATGCACAAATCTTGGTTAGAAAGTGTGACTGTTGTCAAAGATTTTCTAGAAAGTAGAAGTTCTCTGAGAATATAACTTTGAAACTAGTGGAAGTATAGGCACCCTTTTAGTAATGGTGAATGGATTTCATAGGTGAGATTTCAACCAAATCTAGTACTGGCTACTCACGGATATTGGTGGCAACTGATTACTTTACAAAATGGGTAGAGGTCATTCCTACTAGAAAAGCTACTGGTAAGGTGGTGAACAATTTTATACTAAATAACACAATAAGAAGGTTTGGATGTCTTGAGAGAATAGTTACTGATAATGCCATGTTCTTTAGGTCTGATGAATTTATCAAGTTTTATGACAAATATGACATTTCCAAATTAACATCATCACCCTATCATCCACCAAGGAATGGACAAGCTATATGAACAAATAAAAGCTTGGTGAAAGTCATAGAAATGACTTTGGATAATAATGAGAAGGCATGGGATTCTAAGTTGCGTTTAGCAATCTGGGCTGACAGAGTGATTGTAAAGAAGGCAATAGGTATTTCACCTTTTGACCTAGTATATGGAATCTAGGCTAGAATACCTCAAAGCAACCTGATAGGTCTATATAATTACATCCATATGTATGATGATGATATCATTGATGATATGTAGGAGACACTGGTAAATTTAGGCTTAAATTTTGATGCAAAAAGGTCAAAATTTTGACAAGAGTAGGTCAATAAGGCGACCAAGCTTGCTGTTGATCTTTTTTGGTTGGTTTTTTGCCACATACATTTTGCATCAAAATTTGGACTACATAAAGGTGGACTTACTGACGCAAATTTTATCGATTTCCCTGGTCCAAGCTGAAGTGGTATTTCCTCATTTTCCAGTAGTGCTCATCAAAATTTTGATGTAAACCTTCATAATTTTGCGTCAAAATTGCAATGAATCCAATTTACATTTCTCCATCGATGACATACAAGCAACGCCAAAGTGGACCAGTTTTGCGTCAAAATTTTGACCAATATATTGCATTTCCATAAAAATTGCGACAAAACCAATTTACATTTCTCTGCCAGTGCCATACAAGCGATGCCAAAGTGGACCAGTTTTGTGTCAAAATTTTGACCAAAATATTGCATTTGTGTCAAAATTGAGACCAAGATATGTAAAATTTTTGATGAGCTATACCATTTATTGTAAAAGCTTTACTCTCATAGGAGCCTTCTAAACTGCACAAAACTTGATTCTAAAGTGTAATTGCTTGGTGCATGAGAGTCAGGGTATCATGCACATTTCTACCTCCACACCATTGTTTCGCTCATCACATGATTTATTTCATACAAAACAATGGGAAGGAGGAAGAAATGTGCATGATATCTTGAGTCTCCACCGAGCAATTATGCTTTACAACTCAAATTTTGTGTAGTTTAAAAGGCTCTTATGAGAGCAAAGCCTTTGCAATAATTGGCACAACACGTCTAAATTTTGGTTCCTACAGGGAAGAATAAAATTAGGAAAGAATTATTTATTAGGAATGAAAGCCAATAATTTCATCTATTTTTCAAATAGATAAACATGACAAAAAAACTTACAGTCCTAATCACATCATCATAAGAGCGCATATATAACTATAACTATGTCTAAAACCAACATAATTTACAAATATCCACAATTCAAATATTATCCTTTGATGTTTTCTTTAATGCAAAGTTTTAAGTCAACTATGTTATCGCCTTGGATGTAATACCAAACTATCATTAGGCTAAAGACTGTAGCAAGATTTACAATTTACAAACGCAAGGAGAACTACCCAACCAAAGTAGAAAATGACATGAAAAGTTAACAATCTAGATGAAATATTTCTAGCAATTGAACTGTACATTATAGAAACAAAAAATTGCCTTAAAATTGACACCTCACCAGTTGTTCATTTGCATCCATAATGGCTTCACAAAAGTTGAAAGCTTATGATTTTTCAACAACATAAAAGGCACTCGTAGTTCAACTGCATCAATAAAACTAAAGTAATTCAGTTGCATGGTGAGGGAAAGAGACTGTCAATATCAATTTTGGAGTTACAGATAGGTAAGCGATAAACATAAAAAGGTAGTACAAGATTTTAATAGAAATTGTGACCTTCACAGTTTCTCTTAGCAGTTTTGGGTTATTAAATTGGATAGAAAATTGATAGTAAAATGTGAAAGAGAACACACATAATGTCACATCAAAATAAGTTTGCATCCTACATATGAGTATGCATCAAAATTGAATTTTACCTCCTCAATCTATCTGTATCAATAAAGAAATAAAACATTTTTGTAATACAAAATTCTTGAACCCTATTCGACTGTAATTTTTCAAACCTGCAAAATAAAACAAAAGCCATAAGAACTAAAATAAAAGGATTTATTTCTAACAAACTATCACAGATGCTTTGTATATACCTTAGGACATGATACAAGCTGTTTCACAAGCAACACTAAACATTCCAATTTTTTTCTCATTTACTAGAGTGATGATAAACTATATGCAAAGTAGAAATAGTGTAACATAATAGATGATTAGTATCTACAATTTTTAATACTGAAAATTATAAATAATGTAATACTCACAAGTGTCCCTGCCTAAGAGAATGCAACCCAAGTTTGTCATGATCTCTGCAACATTCATTGCATTGGGAATATCCTACTTATTTGCAAACACTAGTAACACTACATCTCGTAGTTCATCTTGCAAGAACAAGAAACTTTAATGATAAAAAAAAAATCTATGGATAACATGAAAATAATTGTTAAAAGAATGAGGCCAATTTTACACATAATAACCAAAGTTTCCATGAGAAAGACATGAAATCTTCTTGATCCATTTTCCAATTGTGTTTATACAATCCTAAAAATTCACTTTGATAGTTCTGACTAATTATTGTTTGAAGGATTTTATTTTCTTCATCAAAGGAGAGTATATTGTAGTCTTAGCTTCTTGTATTTTTCAAGATAGTATCATTACTCATCTAGTATTGTTCAATTTGAAAGGATGATATTGATATGTTATTTTTCTATAACAGCCAAAACAAGGGGTTGTTAACCTTTACACAAACAAGGGATGAAAGCATAAACATAGGGCATCAACAACACAACAAAATAAACCTTTTCCTATGCACTTGGACAAAAGTCTAAGCAATGCTATTGTTAGGATTGCAACAAAGGAAACCCCACTACAACCTGTCAACAAGGCCCAAGAGTGATTATTTAAGATTCAGCATTATCAGTAGAATTTTGTTCAAAATAGAAGTGGGAGCAGTAACTTCAAAAAAATAGGCCACATGGGTAGCGGGCATTACACCTAAAATATGGTCTAACATCCAAAATTGTGACAAGAATGGAAGCGATAGAAGTCTAGCTCAGACCAACAGCATGAGAAGCATCAATATAATCAAAAAAAGTTTCTTCTTCATTAGAAAAAAAGTCCTCAAAAGGAAAATCTAAAACATAATTAGAAGCTCTAATTGTCAAATGGTCATTTTTCACGGCCCTCCATCTAGTGACAACACCTATCCAACACAAAATGGCAATCATTAGGCATGTATCCTATAGAGATGCAATCTTTACAACAAAATGGAAAACCCTAATATTCAATGCTTCACCCATGGCCTCTCATCAACCATGATTGAAGTGGAGAGATCTCTATTTCAACTAGAATACAAACATAGAATAGCCCAAAATTGTACTAGATCCATCATATTTTAGGAACTAGCAAAGGGAATTTCCAACGGCCTTAGGAAAAACAACTCACAAAAGTGAAATAAAGATGAAGGAAAACACAAACATAACTCACATAGGTATAGCTCAATGTCACCAAACATTAGGGACTTCAAAGAATTAGTCACCCAACGGTGTAAATCTTAGAGGCACTAGAGACTCTAAGAATTTATAGACCATACTTCTGCATTGATAAAATTCCATGTTATCACCACAAAATAGGACAAACTTTGCATAAGACTTGACAGCCCAAGCATAGCTCCTTCAACCAAAATTTGACAGACAATTATCTAGAGCATTCAGCAGGTCTAGAACCACCAACAAGAGCAAATATCCTAGCACCTAGAAGCCTAGCTTAGCACTACACTAAGAGAGTCAACACCCAAAAAAAACCATCCAATGGATCTCTTCTGATGGGGTGTGTTACGAGTATATTAAGTTCTCCTCTTTCTCCAGAGTGGAAAACATCATAAATTTTGAGTTTAGATCTACATTGTGTAATATTGCTTTACTCATGTTTAGAGACCCTTACAATATATTCAAAGATACTTATTATATCTATTCTATAATAAATGGCAGTGTAATAGCATACTAGCATCAAAGTTCATAAGCCACATCAAAAGTGGTTAGTTACACAAGAAGAAGCATCGAACATGGGACATGAGAAACAAATTCAAATTGATTTGTCCTCTATTATTAGAGGATCATAGTAAGGCACAACACAAATTCTCAAATATAAATAAACTGTCATTTTACTTAGAACCCTATGAAAATGTAGCACTGAAATACAATATACATTGGAGTTAGGAATTTGGTTGACAACCAAAATCAATTGAATTGAAATAAGAAACTTCACCAAAGAATCAACTAAATATGTAATTTTAAGCATATTTTGCTACTCAAAATGTTATGACTTCTTCCTTCTTGACCTTAAACTCGTGACATTTTCTAGTTTTTCAGGGGGAAACATGATCTCTCCAACTGTTAGTTCTAAATGGCTTCCACCTTAGGCGCATAGAGTCTTTGAAATAGATAGATAAAATACACAACCATCCTGAAGACCATGGAAATAGAGGATAACATGGAAAATACCAAACAACAAATTGGATGATGATGAAGACTACAGTGAAGGTAGAAGATCCCAGACATCATCAATTAATACCAAACTACCAAATGGAGTATACAAAATTGAAAAGATAAGACACACATTACAACTAAATGAAACTCTAGAAGCTACCATCAAATCGCATGACATTGAATCATTACCAATAAATGAATACAACATAGAGAAGCTACTAGATATGGTATTTCTATTCATTTTTCAAATGAAAGAGTGTAGTAGGTATGCAACCATGACTAAGGAAAGTGCAATTTCACACCATTTTCCATGTTGATGTTGAGATAGACCTGTGCAATCCAATATCCCAAGGAATAGACAGCACCACGTATCACCATCTTTTCCAAAACAAGATTTGTCATAAAGCGATGTTAGAATAGTTACTAAAATGGTCATAAATTATGTTTTTATAGTAAAAGAATACTTTAACTTAAGAAAAAAAACTATACAATATTAAAACATGATATCATGCTTTAAAAACTAAAAAGGTACCTGTAACAAAGAACTTCATTTCGACTTACTAATTGGTTGTCACTATTAACTATAAGCTTATCTTTAAAGTTTGAGCTTCACTTTGTTTCGAGAATAGTTAAATATTCTCTACTTAATAGGGCCAACCCCACCCCCCCCACCCAACATCACTCTAAATTCCCTATTAACATTTAATAACATTCAATTCATCCATTTTTGAAATATAACATTCAATCATTATAATCACATGATAACATTCATTAACACGTAAAATTCATAAACACACAACATTCATGAATAATTCAAAAGTAAGTCACTCATGAATAATTCATTAACACAATATTCATTAACACCCAATATTAATGAATAATATTCATTAACAATATTCAAGAGTAAGTCATTCATGAATAATCAATTTTTTTTTGCCTTCTTGCCGTTTCTTTTTTTCATAAAATTTCTAAGAGGAATATCAATGTCCTCATCATCCCCATTAACATTTAATAACATTCAATGCATCCGTTTTTGAAATATAACATTCAATCATTATAATCACATGATAACATTCATTAACACATAAAATTCATAAACACACAACATTTGTGAATAATTCATTAACACGCAACATTCAAGAGTAAGTCATTCCTAAATAATTCATTAACACCAACATTAATGAATAATATTCATTAACACAATATTCATTAACAATATTCAAGAGTAAGTCATTCATGAATAATCATTTTTTTTTTGCTCTCTTTTCGTTTATTTTTTTCATAAAATTTCAAAGAGGAATATCAATCTCCTCGTCATCCCCCTCTTGTATTGGTTCTAACACATGTCTCCTCCTCATCCATTCAGGAACATCATGAGGCCGTTGCACCAAAGGGGGGTCTGCTGCAACAACAAGTACTCCATGAGTTAAATTTGCACCATTTTATATTAGTGAATTATGAGTTTTTATTCAAGTAAAAGAACTATAAATCAATAAATTAATTTAAAAGAACAAAACATAGATTTTTTTTACCTAAATGTGCGACATGATCTACCTGCTAATCAGTCTGAACATCCTCTGGCACTCATTCAGCATGACATGATTCTATATCTTCAACACAAAAAGGTTAAACCAAGTTCAATTAAAGATGTTAAATTGTATTAATAATTATATAATTAGTTTTAAATAACAAATGAGCACATCCATCAATAGTGCAATGCACATCAGGGGCTTCATGATGTTGCATATGATCTGTGTCACAATTAACAAGCTGCATTGCAATGTCATGCACATTATTATCAAATAAATTGTTTCTCAAGTATTCAATTTCTAATATATATGTTGGCATATTTACCCGTGCACATGATGCAGGAGACTGTTCGATTGGGGCAATGGAAGTTTTTCATAGGCATTCAGCCACCGCTGCATAGCCTTACTTGAAAGCAATTTTTTTGTGTTCTTCTGTGGCCTCTAGATTAAAATCAGCACCCTGCATTTTTTTATTAATTAAAAAAATTATTTGCATTCTATAAATCATTTTTCTTTGCAATTCATTTATTGCTACTTACAATGCGTGCTTTGATTTTTGAATATCCCCCTGAGCCAAGTCTGTGCTGCCCAACCTTTTCCAACCTCACCTTTGTTTCCTTTGATGTGTCTTGCAACCTATGAAAAGTTTGAAATATGTTAGATTATATAGATATAAAGATCAGTACTAAATAGTGGATTATTATATGGTATGAAGGTTTTAGCATAAAGTAGCATGTTCCACCAAAAATATGAAAAAAGGGAAGAAATTATAGCATCATACCTTTAATTGACATGTGTAATCATGCTATTTATCCATGGAGTTCATGCTAAGTATTTATCCATATTCTAACATGCCTCTCCATAAAATTACACATCAATTTCGACAGTCTATATCATCCATTGTCACGCAAAGTAAACGATAAGCTAAAAGTTGAAACAGCTAGTAGATTTTATAGATTAAATTTTTATCCCTACGTTCCACACTCAAAGTTTTTTTGTCCCCAAGGCTACAATAGGTATAAACTTGAGGGCGAATGTAAGATTTCATATTGTTTTAGTAGCATTCCTTTTTACCCATAGCTGAAAAGTAAGTATTTTTTTGTTTTCAATTTAAAAGACATCACCTTTGTGCATCAAGTGCTTCTTTAGCCTCCACACTGGATGGAACTGATTTTATAAATGGTGGTTGTAACTAAGACAAAATCTCCACTAATTTGCTAAGATAACTAGCAACTAACAGGAACTACCTAGAATTGTTCCAGCAGAAGACTCACGACTTAAGACTTGTCTTAATCTATGTTTATTTTGATTTCTTCTAGCAGTGGAGCACCATTCAGAATGTTTGAGAAGATCAGAAATGTTACATCATAGTTTGGAGGATGTTTCATATAGTCTACATCCACAACAAATGATTTCAAAGCTGACACTTGGATAGAAAACTGTTTAGATAAGCTTCAACTATTCTTAAAAGTCACACAATAAAAGAAGAATTAAGGATAGAAAAAAATAAAAAGTCAACTTTAACACTTTTATTGTAGAAATTAAGAAAATTAGTAAGTGATCATGTATAAACCATTCACTTTAATAATGCCACATAATTTTGATCCTATAAATAAGGTATAAGAGTTTAAGAAATAGTAAATTTCATAGAGTGGAAAGAAATAGCAGAAATTATTAGGACTATTTATAAGAATGAAATTTGGATTAGAGTTTTGCAAAAATAAAATCATAACTTTAAATGCTTGCAAACAAATGCTTTCATGCAGATTAAAATAACATAAATGCTTACACTTGTAGGGGACATGGCCAATAATGGAGAATGCATGCACAACTCTTCCAAATAAGGAAAGCATTGTAGAACTTTGACATTAGCAAAATCTTCATCATCAGAACAGGTGATTTTCCTAATCGATTTCACTTTTGCAAAATGTTCTAGAAGTTGAGTGTCAGTTTCCAAATAAAGACATTTAGGTAAACAGAAGCTCACCATTATCTTAATGGGAAAATTGCAATCAATAATTCTAATGCTTTCTAAGAGTGGAAAATTCACATCTAGTGTCATATATATATCATTGACATGTCGGATGGGTGATACAATCAAAAGATCAAAACTAAGTGCTAATCAGAGCACTATCAATATCTCAATTCTCAAAATGATACATCAAATATACAATGAATCTCATGATCAATATAAAGATACAAAAAGGAACAAAAGATAGCATGGACCTAACTATAGCCTTCCCCCTCATCACTAGGAGGAGGAGGAGGAGTAATATCTACACGTGCAGGAGGCACTACACCATCAGAAGCTCAAGCATAATCAAATAACCTTGAGACATGTTGAGCTAGAGGTATTGCATTTTCATATACTTCATAATAATGAGTAGCCTCAGAGGTATGATGACAGGTCTCATCTCACTCTAACCACAGGTCTCAAGTATGATTACTATATTATATTACAATTATTATATATCATTATATATTACAATTACTGAATATCATTTATCACCTATACTGCTAACACATACAACTATGGTACATGTAGTTGAGCATTACTATATTTTCAAGACATAATATAGCTATATGTGAAGTTATATATCATTGAAAATTCACATCCAGTGCCATATATATATCATTGACATGAGCAACCCGAGAGGTATGATGACAGGTCTCATATCACTCTACCTCTATCTATATATTTAGCTCTATGATCTCAGACCATAGATATACTATCTCACAGTTCCCCTCTTCTAGCTAGTCATGCATCTCTAACTATAACTTGCACCTATAACTTGCCCACCTACCTCTGAGAAGTCCTCAATCTCTCCCTCACATGTCATAGAGAATCTTGAGTCTGTGCTAATACATCTCCTATGGGTGAAACCTGTGGAGGCTAATTTGGCATGTCATCATCCCCTCCTCCACCCACAGCCTATTGTGGTGGCTCCTCTACCCTATGTCTCCTGGCATCACCTCCTACTACATCCATGGTGCTCATATCTCTATGAGTTCTCACATGAGTAGGCCTATGTGCCTATTCATTGTTGCTCGATCTAAGATCCAATCTAATAGTATGAGAAGGAATTGTAACAAGAACTACCAGTGGCCATTATAATGGTCTCTCCTCCCTTAAAGGATGTTCTTGTGGTTGCTGAACATCAGGGTGCAGTGCCTGACTAACTACCCCTATAGGATCAGTTATATGAGGAAATGAATGTGTGGCCAAATGTTCTGTGTACTAGGGAGTGACACCATCATTCACTACATCTAGAAAGTAGTCCCACCTATAAATGGTAAGGCCACTAACATCTTCCATACATCTAATTGGGTCTAATCTAGGAGAACAACTTTTCTTTACCTCCTTGGTGAAGCAGGTGTAACTACAGTACTCCTATGATATACTGTATTGATAGTTGAACTATCTCTAGACATGGGTTAGTGGAAATCTCTCTATCTTCAATGAAGAATGGCCATTCAGTGGCTAAGATACCAACATGAATCCTAGCTAGGAGAAGACATCATCTTATGGCTCTATGCCTAGCCATGGTCTATGGGTAACATACATCATGTCATCCAAATGAAGTCTCAAATAGTTTGTCTTACCTAGTGTAGGCTAGATCATCTCTCCACAATACAAATAAATATAAATCTACAAGGGTTGGCGTCAGTCCTCAAAGATAGGAACGTGATTGTTGTCATTAACTTGTGTTTATGGCATTGAACGTGATGCTTATTACTTTTAGGAGACTAATCATTAGTAAAATTCTTGCAAAGTTTTTCAAAAATAATGTACTTGTCATTATAATTACTAAATATCATTTATCACCTATACTAGTAACACATACAACTATGGTACATGTAGTTGAGCATTACTATATTTTCAAGACATAATATAGCTATATGTGAAGTTATAAGTGCACTATTTATATCTTATGTAGGATTTATGCCCAGATTGAGATATATACAATTGTGTCAGCATTGAGATTGAGATTTATAAGCAATTGTGTCAGTATATGAATTTAGCATTTATAAGTAGTTGTGTTAGTTATATCTTGTGTAGGATTTATGCCCAAATTGAGATTGAGATTTATAAGCAATTGTGTCAGCATATGAATTACATACCTTTCATCAATAGATAGATTAAATTGAGCTAGTTGAAATTGTTGATACTGAAGTTGAACCCTAAATTTGATCATTAATGTACTAGTAGTTAATACTATTGCATACCTTTTTGGATTTTCTCGTGTACTTTCTTTTGGATGTTCCCTTTTCTCCTTTGCATCCAAAATGAACTCATTCCAGTCCCTCACTGAAACAAAGGGAGGACGCTCGTACTTCAAATTTAGGATGAGGCTCTTTCTATATGTGTCCCTCACAACCTTAAGATGTCTGGAAGCTTTTTGTAACAATTTCTTATGATCAAAAATATTACTACCAAACTCATGCTCTATATCTTTGATGAGCTCATCTTTTAATTTTTGATCTTGGTAGTTCCACCTTTTAAGAAAAAACACAAAATTGTTAGATATAGCTAGTATAAGAAAAGACCCAAATGAAAGGAAAAATATTGCACCAATTAATGATATGAAAAAAAATAGTGGGATAAAATTAGTTCAGTTATGATGTTCCACCTTTTACGTGTGGTGGGCTCGAATCTTCGCAGCGTGAGGTCATAAAGCCTCCTATAAAATGTATCATTTCCTGCAAAAAATGTCATGGGATAATTAATAGTAAGAACCATTAAAATGAATCATGCAGAGGATACTTTTTATAGTGAATAAAAAATACATAAAATGAGATACATTTCATCTTTTTAGTGATCTATTTCATGGTTGGAGGATCAACTTGACCAAAATTGACCAAAAAAGAAGTTTGGAAAAAAATTTAAAATGTCTAAAACCAGTCAAACTCTACCAGGGTTTTTTTGTTGATGTTCTGAAACTAAAAAATGTACTATGACTATATTAATCAGTATACCTTGAAAAAAAATATATAGTGCATAATACATATAACTTGCCATGACCTTCATTTTTTTTCATTCTTAATTGATGTTGTCACTGATCATACCTAGGATATTATGGAAAACCAATATTGCTAAAATAGATAGTGAAGTTGAAAGTGAGCACTCTAAAACTCTAATAGGCAATAGCAATGATGTGGGAAATCATTGAAAACTGAACATTGAATATGAAAGAAGACTCCCACTTTTGGTTCTCTATACAAAAATTGGTTAGTATCTTCTACTAAAAGCATGAAATTGCAATGTACCGAATTACTAAACTAGAGAATTACTGGTATAGACAAAAGGTCATTGATAATTTAGATGATCCTACCAAACCACTTCTTATCATGTTTACATCTTGCAAGAAAATCCTTATTACAATATAAAACAATATTATTTAAAGTACCTGGAATCTTAGGACATTTCAAAGGCATTGATCCATCATCGTCAATCAACAATGATGTCTGCATAGCTCTCGTGCTAGAAATACGGGTAGCTCCAAGAAATGATGATGAATTATCACCAATACATGCACTATGATCCGCATTTGGCGGAGTACCAGATGGTGCATCTCCTACCACAAAAAAAACAATACACTATGTGATGCACCCAAGATTAAAGTACATATTATCAACTCATAATTATAGAAAAATAAGGATTTACCAGCTAGACGTCCCCTTGTTGCCGACATTGCAGTCGACAATCTCTTACGGGCGTCCGTCAACCTCTTAGGAGTCTCCTGCACTGGATGACTTGAACAATACATTGTTAGCAAAGACATTTTGAAATAATAAAAGTAAGAGTTAAGAAGTTTTGAATGTTTGAAATAAAAAATTCCTTCTAACTTGTCAACTAAAAGATTATTTTACCAGTGGCAGTCAGAGCTCTGCTACTACCAGCCTCACTGCATTGTCCTTGACCAAGTTGTGGATCAGTTGCCAAAAATTTCTGTATAACAAGAATTTAGTAGTTAAAGTTTCTTACAACTCTTTAAAAAAATTGCATCAATAAAGTATTTTTGCCAATATTACATATTTTACTTCACAACATAAAAGATTATAAAATACAAATCTTTATTAAACTTTTCTTATAACTAAATATTCATTGGAGCTTACTTCATAACGACGAGCTTGCGCTCTCAAATCTGATAGCCTCTTCATCATCTCCTCGGATTCCATATTTGCCTCATCCAAAATTTTCATTGCTTTTAAATTAATTTTTTAAAAAATTTTCTTCAACATTTTTATGAAATTGGGAGTTTTAGCAATATCCTCATCAGAAGGCGTAGCTAGTGGCTCAGCACTTTCTGATGCTGCTTTACCCTTATCCTGAACATCAAATTGTGAGAGAAATATCAGTAAAACTATCATAAAAACTTAAAAAATTTAAATAAAATAATGTAATAATATAACATTTTTCAACTATCAAATTTGTACAATTTCAAAAAGGTTTGCCCTTGCTGAAGAAGGGGTGGGAGTAGCATCTTGGTGACCTCTATCATCTGTTGGATCCATATCATCCTGTCACAGAGATTAAACATAAAAAATTCAGCTAACTGAAAGCAATAGACAACAAAAAAAAACTTATTAACAAAATGGTAAATAGTACTTACATCGTAAATAAAATAACGTAATAATATAATTTTTTTCAACTATCTAATTTGTACAATTTCAAAAAGGTTTACCCTCACTAAAGAAGGGGTGGGAGTAGCATCCTAGTGACCTCTATAATCTGTCAGATCCATATCGTCCTGTCACAAAGATTAAACATAAAAAAATTCAGCTAACTGAAAGCAATAGACAACAAAAAAAACTTATTAACAAAATGTTAAAGAGTACTTACAGCCCTCATGATAGTAACTTTGTTTGTATCTATGTGATTTAAATGGTAATTGATTAGCAGTTCTTCCCGTGCACTTATTGATTTTATTGCACAAACAAAAACTTCATTCCCCTCACGCGTCTCAAATATGCAATTGGGTTGCTTACTAGTTGAAGAAGGTCATGTACTATTTATAAAATCTGCAATATTACCTATTTCTTTTGGTCTCCCATCAATGTACATAGAAAATCTTTTACTTTGATCATTTTCTTTATGTTGTATATAATTAGCCAATACCCCATACCTACACATACTTTTTTTATACCAAACAATCTGCATCCAATCATTGTAATTGTAACATGGACCAACATACTTGAACAATTTGACAACTTTGTTGTAACCTACCTTTATCCCATCCATGGAAAATAGGCCCAAACCATGTAATGAGGATGGAGCAATGTGATATATCCTCTCATTAACACAAAAATTTGTGTTAATTGGAGGTATCTCATTGGGTACCCATTCTTTCTCAATGTGTTAGTACCGAAAGGGCACCTTGATGTCGCTTTTGGTCTCATCATCATAAGAACATGATCCCAAAATTGCATGCGTTTATCAAATTTTTTTCTATTCTTTTGACCTCTAATTGATCTCCCTATTTTAACCGTACTACATGTAGAGCTTTCATCTACCAGTTCCTCATTTCCCTCATTTGATGTAGATAGATCTGACAAGTACCTATTTGGTGGGTCCTGCAATCCATCAAATGGAAAGTGAAAGTGACAAATATAAAATGTAGAAAGTTGAAAGTGATTATACAATTATATTTCTATATGGACCTTCTTTGTCTATATATACATTATATGATTATATAATATGTCTATTTATAACATACGTGCTCAATGATAAACAAGAAGAATATAAGAAAATTATGTCTATTTATTGACTTATACCTGCTGATCCATCTCACTGTGCACAATCCACGCCAAATGAGTCAAATTTCCTGTAGTCAATTGACTGTTTGCAAAAAGGGTGACAATCACACATAATATAAACATTGGTAATTATAAATAACATATGTTGTAATCATTAGAAATGAAAACAATAAATATGTAATCAAATTTCCTGAATGTGTTAATCATTTACTTTAAGTTAGCTAAAAATTACATGATACACATTTGCTGCAAATAACTTAGAAGACAACATGAACAATAGGCAACATCGTAAACATAAACAAATTTTTCTTATATATAGAATGCAAGATCATCAACAGAAGGGGTGACTATGTACCTGTAGCCAATTGACTATTTGCAAAAAGGGTCTTAATCAGATACAACATAAACATTGGTAACTATAAATAACATATGTTGTAATCATTAGAAATGAACACAATAAATATGTAATCAAATTTCCTGCATATGTTAATCATTTATCTTAAGTTAGCTAAAAATTACATGATACGTGTATGCTACAAATAACTTAGAAGACAACATGAACAAATTTACCTTATATATGGAATGCAAGATCATCAATAGAAGGGGTGATGAAATTTGTAGTCATTGATTATCTTATTCTTCTTCTTCATCATCATCATCATCATCACCATCATCACCATCATCATTGCCATCATCATCGCCATCATCGCCATCATCACCATCATCATCGCCATCATCACCATCACCATCATCATCATCATCATCACCATCACCATCATCATCAGCATCATCATCTTGATCTTCATCATATGCTTCTTCATCATCTTCAATATCTTCTTCTTCCATAACATTATACTTTATCGGCCTTCCTCTTGGATCATGTCTAACAACAAATGACCAACCCTGTTTATGTGGAACCTCTGAGTAAAACACTTGCTCACATTGGCTTGGAAGAAAATAGGGCTCATCTCCAACTGGCTCAAATGACCTTGTATTGATCATTGTAAATCTATTATCATGTTGAATAACCATTCTATTTGGATCATTTTGATTTAATCTAACCTATACCATTTGAAAACGAATAGAACTACTTTGAAGGTGTTAAATTCACACTCAATTATATCATCCAAGATTCCATAGTATTGATTTTGAGATTGTTGAGGATGTATGTCATTTCTAGATGATATATTGGTAACCTCAAAAACTGCAGTTATCCCAGAATCACAGGTTTTCTTTATGTCATCCAACCTTTTTGTGCAAAATCTATGGCCATGATAGTACATAGCTTTGTGGTGCTTGACCTACAATTTTTGAAGTGTGTGTAAATTATTTGCATTGTGATTTGATACGAAACATATGTCGAGTTATGATCATTAATAAATTTCTACATACCTCTCCACCTCTTAAACCCTTTACTAGATCAACTACCATTAGCATAACATTGGAATCTCCATTATGATGAGCTTCTATAACCAATGAAGCAACACCTTCCCATGTTAATGAGCAACCATTTTTTTGAAATTTTTCAATCCATTTCATCATCCAATCAAGATTGTTCGCAATATACAAATGTATTGCATCCCACTCTCAACCACCTATTTCAAAAAAATACACCAATTAAAAATAACTTATATTGAAGATTTACAAGAATTAATTAATTACAATAACATCTTAGATTTACCTCTCACTTTCCTCAATCTACCTTTTCCCATCAAGTACTCCCCTTCGAATTTTTTAATTGAGTTGGGATCCCAAATACGATCTACATGGATCTTTGCTACAAATTTAGGAAGATATTCACTAATGTACACCACGGTCTAGTATACCATATATCCCTCCACCATAGAACCCTTGGGATGTGCTCTCTATCGAACCAAGCCTTTCAAAAATTTCAAGTCCCTCTCAACCATCCACATTGACCTAGTTGGTACAGGTCGACACAATTCAATCTCCTCAACTTGATGTATGAGGTAGTGTTCTTGTGCATTGAAAAAACTTGGAGATAGACAATTTTGCATTTCACACATCAGAAGAGGAATTTTTCTCTTCCAATATTTAATATCTTCTTTATTGATTTCTTTAGATGACAACCACCTCATGTATTTTCCAAGATCATATATAACCTATTTGACATTGTTGGCGAAGTGGTGTGGGAGAGATAGAGGTAGAACATACTGCAATATTTGTAAAATGATCTTGTCAATATTTTATAAAAGAATGCAATTGAAACTACATGCAGTATATAAATATATAGTGAATACAAAATAACATGAATCACCTTAATAAATGTATGCCAATCATGTGTTTTCAACCCTGGCCCAAATTCACTTTTATTTGATATGAAATTGTTTATGTTCATAGCAAATCCTGTAGGAAATCATATTTCTTTATGACTTCTTTTATAGCATTGCTCTACTGCTCTGACAATAACCAACTAAGGGCACTTGTTTCAATCTGGTCTCCATTGTTATTTGATTGAATGCCATTTTTCATTACATGGTTGGATTCTTCAATGTCACTACAAGTTTTGACAATTTGATCTTTGTCATGCCTTCCATCCAAGATTTTCCAAAATGTCTCTGCTACATTCTTTCTAATATGCATAGGATCAAACAAATGCACAATTGGGAGTTTCTCGTAGTACGGAAACCTAGTAAATTGTGTAGGATAAATTTTTAGTCCTTTTGGAAGTTTGTCATTGATGTCTTGATGACCTTCACAAGCATCAATCACATCATCAGTAAACAAAACACAATATTGAAATATAAATTTGAAAAAAAAAACATCAAATGGAATGAAATTACCTCGACAATTTATTTTATTGTATGCTAACTTCCATAGGTGAGGTGTCATTCTCTATGGATTTGACGTAGTCTCTTCTAGACCATTGAAAAGATGTTTTTCAATAATTCGGTACTTATGATTTTTGTGCAGAAAGTGTCTATTCTCACCAAACACCTAAATGATGAGATTTTGTCTTTGGACCACAAACTAGACATGCAAATTCACTCTTTGTCTGAAGACCTAAAAGATCATGTATAATTGGATTAAATGTGTTAACTTTGACATACCAAAAAAGAGGTGTCAAGAAGAGAACATACCACAAAAATGTGTTAGCCCAAGGGCATCATGTATTGTCCATACAAGCATTGCATGAAATTGAAATTGTCTTTGTCCTATTGGTCTACAAATGTCATACATAGTAACCCCATTCCATAACACCACAAACTTATCGATAAGGGGTTCAATATATACATTGATATCTTTAACTTGGTACTTACCTAGTTGAATGAGCAAAAACATCACATAATTATTTTGACCATTTGATGGATTAGTAATAATAAATTAATTTAGATGAGCACTAAATAAAAAAATACCTAGAAAAATTAGTGTCATCATTATGTGCTCTCTCTTTATGGACAACCAAGGAGGTATGTTATTGTTGATCACAAAAATATTTCACACCGAGTAAGTAGATCCCATCTCTCCATAAGGATTGACACTGTCTACTGCCAATGAAAGCTTGAGATTACGAGGTTCTTTTTTAAAGTGTGGCCATTTTTCCTCTATTTCCTTAAATTTAAAACCATCTTTAGGCATTCACATAATGTCATCTTGACTTCTATTGCATGCATGGTAATCCATAAATTGTGCTAAGCTATTGCACTTGAATAATCGTTGCAGACATGGAATAATGGGAATATGTCGAAGAACCTTGTGAGGCACCTTTTTTGTTAATCGATCTGATTGATATCTACTAATATGACAAGTAGGGAATTGTGTTGCAAATTCATGATGTTTATGATATATAATATGATCATTTGGACATGCATGCATTGTTTGATACTCCATTCCAATATCTTTCATAATGATCAATAATTCTTGATATGAGCGAGGTAGAATGTTTGATGGTGGTAACAAACACTCACCTATCAACCTATGACCAAAAATATAATTTTTTAATTTAAAAAATATTAATTGCTACATGAACCCAATGTTAATTGTAAGGGAACTACAATTAAAATAATGAAAGATGATGGCATACCTTAACATACGTATCATTGCTACGTTGGATAAACCATTCATAACCTTCAAGTTCACCAATAGCAATACAATGACAAGAAGAGTTGTTTTGGAGCCTTCATATAGGGACTATTGTGCCTTCTCAAGTAAAGGTACATCAAGCTCTACATCATCATCATCATAATCATCATCATCATCATCATCATCTTGATCATCGTGATCATTTTGATCATCATGATCTTCATCATCCTGGTCTTCTTCCATGGTATCATTACCTTCTACTTCAATATTCACACCTCTATGTTTCCTTGTTTGGAAATCCACATTCTCTAAATTGTCATGGTCCATAACATGAAACTCAGGGATGTTGACCTATATGAAAATGATGACCTTATATTAACCATGACCATGATGTCATCATCAAATCATATCTTATGTAATTTATAAACTATTAAAATACATACCAATGGTGATACTTTTTTCCCCCTTCAATATGACCATGTTGCCTACAATGTTGCTCAGTTGTTGTGATTAGATATCTTCGATTCTTTAAGCCCTTACACATTTTGCAAAGACAATAACATTTTCCATCACCTTTTCTTTTTAAGTTAGACCACAGTCTAGCAAGAGTCTCCCTATTTCTTTGTGCGTTGATATCGTCAGACATGGTCTTTCTCGAATGGAATGACTCGTTGGTGGAAGAAGGATGATTTATTTGCAACTTGTAGATGGAGTAGTAAGAGGAAGACACATATAAAAAGGAGTTAGGTCTCTGAACCAAATAGGAGTTAGGACATGCTAGAGTGGGGTCAGCCCAAGATATTTTACAATCTTGAAGAACCTGGTAAAGTGTATCTAGAAAGGTAAAAATAAACAAGTATTTTTATAGCTACAAAGGAGGAATCGAGAGCATTATAAATAATGAAGAAGAAACTTAAATCCATACAACTTCACCTCTATTTACAATTTGACCTTTCTGCAAGTGAAATATGACAACATACAAAATTTCCAATCACATTTTCACTTTAAAAAGAACACCAAATATACCTTTGCTACAATATCTTCTTCAAATTCTTCACTATCAGATTCTTCAGAACTACAAGCTCCTGTGTAGAAAAAAGATAAGATGTACTAAGTAATTTTTGATGGGCAATATTTAAACAAATAAACTATCAAAAAAACAATTTATGAAATTCGGTTGCTTTATTATGTACTGAAGACTTGGCAAGATGTTCCCAAGTCTATCTATAGAATGCCTATCTGCATGGTTGTTTGCAAATAGTCTAGTATAGTGCCGCTTTTGAACAACAACAAATTTTACTAGGACTGGTAATTTGGCTCAAGAGAAGAAGAAGCCTATTGACACCATAGAACTTTTAGTTCATATAGCATTCATCTATCTTCTTTAACAAAATCCAAAGAGAATACAAACAAACTAATGAGTCGTGTCTATCTCAATTAAATAGCAAGTACTATAGTGAGTATTAGGAAACTAACCTTGCGAATAGCATCTCATTCATAAAGTATTAGGAAAGTGACCTTGCTGGTTAGTTTAATATAGATTGGTGAACAGAAAATTCGTAATAAAAATCTATTTTTTTTCCACACTTGTTCAAACTATATAATGAAAGGAAAAAAAATGAATTGTATACGAGTCACTCCAAACTCGTAGCTTTTAATATGCTTCATAGATGAGATTGCATTATATGGTTTGAACAAGATGTGGAAAAAAATCAAATGACATAGATATAAGCATTCTCACACCATGAGTGAAGCAACAATTGCATAAAGCTTTATTGCAAAAAAATTGTCAATATTATTTACATTGTACATACTTGTTTATATAATGCTTCATTTCCTAAACTAAGAAACTATAGCTAGTCTTCTAACCATGCATAAAAATAAAAATTACAGTGTAGATGTATAAAATTATATGCATAACTACTCCTATACTAGTTTATAATACTAGATTATAATACAAAAATTCCTCATCTGAGATTTAGAATACTACTTTGATGATAAGCCCGAGGCTTTTGTGACCTAGACCAACACACAAGCTGATGGAATAAGATGGTCACATAATAAGGAGAAGAAAGAGGATCAAAAGTTCAGAGTTATTAACTCAAAAAACTTAAAAATGATCCCCTTGAGGTCTTCTATGAGGGACTCTCATGCACATTAAAAACTACACATGCACCCATATAGGTAAAACTTCAAAAGATGAAAATAAAAAGCCTGCATGTAGTTTGGCAGGCACTACTCCATGTGGAAACTGTTAGTTAAATGGCACAATTCCCATCAAAACATGAAAAATTACCTACTAATTATTAAGAAGCAACAAGTTGAAAAATAAACTCAAGGGGAATATGGGAAAGTGATGAGAGGATTGCCATTACTAAGGGAAGCCAACTCTTTTTTCTCATCCATATTGGATCTAGCAGATGAGATCCAACTTTAGGATATGTCCTAAGGATTTCTACTTCTCATCCACTGAAGAAAAGTATGTCTGATAGTAACAATGTATGTCATTTGGTAAGCCAATAAAATTGCTAGAAGTCTTCACAATATATTCCTTCCATGCTACAAGGTGTAGACACCTAAAATTGTCCAAATCACGTGTCTTGACCAATTAAATAAATATCTATTATTTATTTAATTCCCTTACCTTTAATTAAATAAATTTTACGTTTGTTTAATTATTGTCACCTTTTCTTGATTTAAACAAACTAAAGTTTATTTAAATCCTAACCTATTCCCCTTGCATCTAACCCCTTTCACTATAATTAAGTATGTCATTTACTTAATTAATTCCCTCCTAATCCCACTAGGAATTAAATATTGCATTTAATCCTATTTGAGCACATGGCTCCTACATTTAACCCTCACTTAACCTCACTATCCTAACTAACCCATCATGCTAAACCTACCCACTTCCTAATCATGATTTCTTTTCATAATCATCCTAGCTAATCTCCTCTTAATCTTAAGTGTGTTCTCACACATGTGTGAGGAATCCTCACACATGTGTGAGAGATGTTCACACTTTCCTTATCCCTCATATCTTGCATGCCTCTTACAACCTTGTCCCCCTTCACATATGAACCAAGGTGTCTCACACATGTGTGAGAAACCTTGAGCCTCCAACCCTCTTACACATGTCATTGACCCATCACTTTCAAAGGTGTCTCACACATGTGTGAGCATCTTGCCCCCTTTGCATGGTCAAAACCCTAATCCACATGGAGTCTACTTGGCCTCCACCTCATGGACACCTCATTGATCTTGAGAGATCCTAGCCATCCATCTTGCATTCAATCTCAGCCATCCATTTTCCTATAAAAGGAGAGCCCTCTCCTCATTTCCACATCTACTATCTACCTCATTGTTATGTTGTAGGAATAGTGAGCAACCACATCCCATGAGCAAGGAAATCATCTACACTTGATGGTTTCATGAGGTTTGCATAGTGGTATTTTGATAGTTTATACTCTTTTTTGTTTCATGTTGTTCATTCACATATCTTCTTTCATATTTTGAGGTTTTGCATGATAATGTAGGAATGTGCATTAGTTGCTTAATGTTATTTCTTTGGTTACATTTTTATGCAACACATTTTTGGCACGCCCAGTGGGACCCACTTCACGGGTTCAAGCTAATGATCTAATGTGTTTTTGAGTGTTTTGTGAGTTTTCAAGCTTGTAGGTCAAAAGCATGCATTTGGAGATCAAGTTTCATGAGGAGCCTCTAATCAAGTCAAGGAGCCCATCATTGCATTTGGAGGCCCTAAGAGAAGTTTTTTGACATAAAACACTTTATATCTTGCTTATTGCTTTGTTTTCAAGTTTTAGGGTACATATGCATTGAATATCCTCTTCATTATTAGGAAAATTTAAAAAGAAAAAAAAATATGCTCCCCTTTTTGTTAATACATAAATTGTTCGAAAAAAAAACCTCTGTTTTTAGTTGGGCCACGAGTCAGCCATGGCACCATCGTAGGCAGCGCCCGCGAGCAACGCAACCGCCGCCACAACCTTCGCTCCCCCTTGCACTTACCGTTGCGGTCAAGCCGCTACGGCCGAACCGTCCCCACTCCCTCTTCTCCCCAACGGCACCTCTCTGTTTGCCCGCAGCCCGGCGTCTGCCGCCTCGCTGCTGAAACCCATTGTCACTCATCTCCCCCACGTGGCACCTGCAACTCCCGCCTACCTCTCCATCGCCGCCACTGCGGCCTCTCTCTGCCTTCCATTGTCGAAACAACCTCGATCGTCGCCTGTTCCACCGTGCGGCCCACAATCCCTGCCACCGCGATGCCACTGCCTCCCGCCTCCACTACAAACCCCTGCCTCTCAACCTCTGCCTGTGGCATGTTTCACTGTCGCTTGCAGCCACTCTTCCAACCTCTGTCGCAGCCTATTCCTCTACCAAAACGTTGCTGCCACCTGCAACCTCCCCAACCACCATAGTGAATGCTTCTTGCAGCCGCCCAAGTAGCCGCCAGCTCTGCCCGCGGCTAGCCCTGCGTACACCCTCTGCCTCGGTCTGGCTTATGCCTCCATTCCTTGCACATCCCTTCCACCACTTCAAACCCTCACACCACTCAAACCCTCCTCTGCCATCCCTCCGCCACCCATTTCCTTTTTTCATTTTTTTTAGAAAAGAGATTTCATTTTATTATTTTTCATAATTAAAAACTCAAGACCAAACAACCAAAAACACAACAATTTTATGGTGTTAATTTTTTTTTTTTCACAGTCACATTTATCTTCTTTTCTAAGCCAATTTTTTTTTTTTTAAAGTCAAAAAACAAAAAAAAATTTGCTTGACGGGCACCTAACCGTCAAATTTAACCTCGCAGGTTGCTAATGTCAGCACTGCCTCAGCAGTCCACATGTCCCTCTAGGCCATAAGGAGCAGGCTTCACGTTTTTACTCATAACTTGAGCATACGAGCTCCATTTTTGCAAAATGAAATATTGCCGAAAAGCTGATTTCGAGCCCGTCATCATGGTTCTAGTTTCGTGAGATTTTGATGCTCTTTATATCTCTATTTTTTCTGTAAAAGACAAAACTTTGTGCTAACCTTTTTATTGCAAGGTTGTTTCAAAGTTTTGATGCACTAACTTATCTTTTTGCAAGGATATTTTTCTCACTACTCATATTGCTTGCAAGTTTTTCCCTTAATTTTTTTTTGGAATGAACATGTATGCATAAACATTCATTTTTGAATGCATGGTTAAACGCTAAAACAATCAAATTCAATCTTGAATGCCTTAAGGGAATGGACGTGTATGCTTAGGTTAGCAAACATTTCGAATTGGTGCTTAAAACGAACTCACACAATCTTGAATGCCTTAAGGGAAATTGATTTCATTTTCAACATTTTGCTTATGCACATGCTCGATTTACTTTCTTGTTGATAAATCCACACTTTTCATTTATGTTGATGATGATTTCAAGTTGGAAAGAACATTGTATGTTATAAACATGTGTGTCTTCAAGTAGATTACATAACCTAAATTTTCATTGGAAACGAACGCGTGTCTTTTTGAACCCCAAGGCCACTTATGTATTCTCTCCCCTTGCGCCATTGGGTGATCTTGGGTGCACAAGAAATAAGTGGTCTTATTTTTCTTTTTTTAGGAGGCCTACTTGGGGATTTCATCACCCCTTGGGACAACCTCAACTCTCATGTTCTGGCGGAGTATAAAAATTAGGAGGTGAATCGAAAGACACCTCTCTTGGAAGCAAAATATTGTCACTCTTGGCTAAGCCCCAAAGAACTTTATACCTTTGGGAAGTGAAGGAGGAGATTTGGGTTACCGTCTCCCCCCGATTGTGTGGCAGTATTTTCTTTCATCTATAGATTTGGGCCTCACGTACCTTGTGTATATCGAGGATGCCCTTTAGTTCATCCTTGCATATCCTAGTCAAAACCTTATAGGATTTTTGGTGTGTTTGACGTTCTTGAGTGTTTGAAACACACTTGCCTTGTACATTTTTCATTGTATATATTTTGCATCTTAAACCTAAAAAGCCAAAAAAATCATAAAACATAAAAATCCAAACACATCGTAAAACATAAAAATCCAAAAAAATTGTAAAACTTCAAAAAATCCAAAAAAATCAAAAACAATTTCAAAAACAACAAAAACACGTCTTGGTCTAGGTCCTCTTAGTCAAGCTATCCACGTCACTTCTTCTTTCCATCACATTCATCACCTTCATACATCTCTTGTCTTCATCATTCACAGCATTACTTGACGCCTTCATCATCTCTATTCATCCAAATCATTTCCTCATCATTCAATCTACTTCCTAATCTTCATCCTAGTCATGCTTCTTCATCATCCAACTTCAATTTCCTCCGCCAATCTCATAATGCATTCTTAATTGAATCCTTCACATCATCATTCTTCTACTCCAATCCCTTGTCAAATTCATTCATTTCTAATCAATTCTTAATTTAATCCATTTACATATTCCTCCATAATCAATCTTTCTAATTTCATTCAAGTCTTCTTATAATTCAACTTTGCATCACATCTTCCACTTTGGACATAGGAGCATTGTCATAAACATTGGACTTTAATTCAAATCTCACATTCACTTGTTCACAATCTGACAGGGTTTTTATAAAATCAAATCAAACCATACTTCAATCACATCATATCCAATCAACATCAAATCCAATCCATATCAAAATCAAATCAAGTCAATATCAAATCCAATTCAAATCAACGCAAAGTCCAAAGCTCCTAGTCCTAAGTTCATATTTCCTTCATCATCCATCTCTCTTCCTCTAGAATCTATGGATTTGAATTTTCTTAATCAAATGTTTGACAATCTTCAAAGACAATATGGAGTTCTACCTCCTATTCAACCTACATATCAAATCCATCCTCAACATTTCATATCCAACTCTAATCCATCTCAAGTTCATTATTCTTCTACTTTTGACAAGGGAAATCCACCTCATTATCCTTCAACTCCATACAATTCCATTCCTAGCCCACACACTTCCTCAAACACAAATGACCTTGCTAAGGAAATGGAACAATTAAAGAATTATCTTTAGCAAGTCAACAAAAAGAGTCAAACTTCCATGCCATGTGTCCTCTTCCTCCATGTTTCGAAGATCCTAGTCCTAATTTCCCATCCAACCCCAACCCTCCATGCAATCCGCCGCCCATAGTTACGCCTTCCCACCACCATCATCCTAATCCTCCAAAAACATCATCCCCACCTTGTAAGGGGTTTTTCTCATCATTATTGGCTAAATGTAAAATACACAACGAAGAGAGCCAATCACCCACAATCATATACCCAATTCCATCTCATGACCTTCCTCCAAAGCATGTCACTATAGATTCCTCTTCTCCTCTAGATTTTGAGCATTTCTCCATTCCATCCTTCTCCTATCCCTCAAGATCAGTTTATCCCTCCTAGTCCATATCACGATCCCCTTCCTAATCAAGATCAAGACATTCCATGTACCACCGATTCCATTCCATCTCATGAGTTAGCATCCATAGATCCTCCAATTCATGAAGAACTTCCTTCCATTCCATCCACTAGCTCTCCTTCATGTCAAGATCAAAAAAATCCCTCTCATGGTTCCATCCCCTCCACTCCATTCAATGATCCTATTCCATCTCATGATCCATGCATTCTACTACATGATCCTCTTTCAAGTCAAGATCAAAGCACCTCTCCATTTTTGTTTCATGATCCCACTCCATATCATGATCCTATTAGCCCTCATAATCCTAATCCTCCACATGATCCTACCATACCTATCCAATCCACTCATGAACCCCATACACCTGGACTCGCATCTTGTCTTGAAAATGATAAATATCCCATTGTAGAAAAAATGGCTCAAGATGTTGGTACACCTTCCACTCCTTTGAAATTCAAATTTCCTCCATCCAAACCTAAAGCTTCCCATCATTCATCTTCCAAGTCCATTCTAGGTCTTTTTATTCCATCCATCCTAGGTCCTTATGTTCCACTGCCAAACCATTCATCCCTTCCTTCCATTTTAGGTCCTTACATACATTCATCCACCATATCCATGTCTTCCACTTCATTCACTCATGGCCCTAGTCAAGATCATCAAAGGCACACATCCTTGACTTCCTTCCCACATTCACCATCCATTTGCTCTTCTTCATGCACCCATACTGTGGCCAATAGAAGCACATTGGATGCTAAAGAAAAAGTGAATAAAGTTAAAAGTCCACAAAAGCCCAAGGATCTACATGTCCCTTCTAAATGACATGTTCAAGAAAAGAAAAATCTGATCCAAAGCAAAATCAAAAGGCCACAAAGGCTAAAAATCAAAAATGCAAAAATTTTGTGGATACCAAAGCTACTTAATGTAGCAATGAATCTCAAAGAAAGATTCAAAATAACATCCAATTTTGCTAATCCAAAGGCTTCCCACATTCATAATCCATCCACACTTCCATCTTCCATCTCCATTTTGGGTCCTTATGCCCCAAAATCCACCATCCTAAATCCATTGTCACCTTCTTCCATTTTGGGTGCCTATATCCCAAAATCCATGCTTACATATCCTCCACAATTTCCTCCTTTCCATCACCCTTCAAGGTGTATGCCAATGATGATCTTTCCACATCCTTCATCCACTCATTCACAAGTCTTCCAACCTAGCACCCATCAACCATATCTTCCTCCCACCCACTCCACCCCCTTAATCCAACCTTTTTCATAAGCCACTTTCCTCCGTTCACTACCCTATCAATATCTATGAGCAAATAATCAAAATTCCTTGAGAAATTTTTATTTTTTATTTTTTAAATCAAGGGATACCATCCATTTAAATAGAGGCTTGAGTCCTCCCTTCATTTTCCTATCATGTATCCATAGCCTTCCACTTTCACTTATCCATCCATTCACGTTTCCTCTTCCGCTTGCACTCTACACTAGGGGCAAGCTCTAGCCATACCACTCTTACATACATATCTTCCATCATTCCATCTACTGTTCATCCATTTCCATCTTTGATCTTGACTTTCACTTTCCTTCCATCCATCTATGCACTTTCCATATCCCTTGTGCATTATCCACACATTTTCCTACATGCTTCCATCATCCTTTCATGCATTTGATCTTGACATGCTATCCATATCTTTCATTCCATAGTCCTTGTCATGTTCATTCGTCCATTTTCCATCCATACTCCTACGTATTTCCATCCTTCTTTCATATGTCCTTGATCTTGTTTATCCCATACCTTTCATCCATTTCATATCCGACATTTCATCCATACCCTTCATATCATTATCCCTTTTTCATACCCTCCCTTGCATATCCCTTCTTCATTCCACTTTCATACCCATGCTCGTGATCCATGCTAGAGGCACAATACCAAATGTTTATACATGCTTTGGAAGAGCACATGCCTTCTCTTCCTCCATCCACTAGCCTTTACACTATCCTTCCATTTTCATGCATCCTTCCCCACCATTTTTCCTTCCATTTTCCTATCCTTGGTATGGGGCATTTGGACTCCTTTGAAACATGATCCTTGGCCCTGCAGTTTTCTGCTACCATATCATTTGGCCCCTCATATCCTTTCACTATTCCTTGCATCCACCAACATCACGTTGATTTTCCTCTAGTTAGCATACCTCAACCCTACCTTTTCATTGGTTCCACTCTATTCATTCTATCTCACATTCATTCAATCCATTCATTTTATCCATTCTCTCACATTCATCTAATCAATTCATTTCTATCCATTCTATATCACATTCAATCTACTTCTTCCAACTCACTTCAATCAACTTCATTTATTCTCTCATTCAATCAATTTTCCCTTCTTTTAATTCTTTCATATCAAATCTATTCTACTATCATCATTCTTCATCCTATCAACATCGTTTTTCCACTTTCATCCACGTTCATTCTTCTATCCACTATAAAATCAAAAAATCAAAAAAAAAAAAAAAAAAAAAAAACATATCACTTGTGCAATCAATCTAATCTTGTAATCTTGTACATCAATCCCTAATCAGTTCATCAATTTGACCCAATCAGCTGATAATCCATTTCTTATATTCAAACATCATTATCATGGGATGAATCCTTCCCAATCCTTGGTTGTTCATTACGCTTAGCATTAGCTTTGCCATCCTTAATCAATCATCATTAATCAATCCATTCATGGGTTTTCAGCTTGACTAGGGGCAAAATGGTGGTTTTCTTTTGGTTTCTTGTGCATGATTGCTTGATTACTTGTGTGCATTAGCATTTCTTGCATTTATCATGGTATTTGCATCCTATTGTCCCAGGAATCATGGTCTTTCATATCATGGTTTCATAAGGCATATGGTTGTATTAGACCCCTATTTTCACATACTTGACACATTGTCATCTTGGTTCCTCATATCTTGGTGCATAGTGTTGACTACAATATCAAACTTAGGTTGTTCACACCATTGCAGCATAACTCCCTTTCACCTTCCTTGCATTTCGAGAGAAAATCCATGTTCTCCTAAGCCGCATGTCATCTCAAGGGGGCATACCCTTCCACCCTCATCATCCTTCCTCATCCTTTCATGACTGGGGCATCACACTACTAGTCTTATCCTCCTAGCCACTATCTTTTATTCTTCTTTGATATAACATTACTAATGCTATATCAAAGAGGGGAAAAATGTAGACACCTAAAATTGTCCAAATCACGTGTCTTGACCAATTAAATAAATATTTATTATTTATTTAATTCCCTTACCTTTAATTAAATAAATTTTATATTTATTTAATTATGTTCACCTTTTCTTGATTTAAACAAACTAAAGTTTATTTAAATCCTAACCTATTCCCCTTGCATCTAACCCCTTTCACTTTAATTAAGTATGTCATTTACTTAATTAATTCCCTCCTAATCCCACTAGGAATTAAATATTGCATTTAATCCTATTTGAGCACATGGCTCCTACATTTAACCCTCACCTAACCTCACTATCCTAACTAACCCATCATGCTAAACCTACCCACTTCCTAATCATGCTTTCTTTTCATAATCATCCTAGCTAATCTCCTCTTAATCTAATGCAGGAGCATCTAGAGGTATAAGGGCAATCCTGTGTCACCCAAAAAAATGTACTTAGACTTAGTTTCTGTTTCATGTGTTTTCATTTTTGGATACCCATTTGGGTCAAATAAAGGTTCCAACTCTCACAGTTCCACTATCAGTGTGTTTGAAAATCCTAAAAAAAATAGGACCATGCAATTGGGCCATCATTTTGGTGACCTAGAAGGTGTGAAATGGCCAAATGAATGTAATTGTGATTTAGAGCATTCTAGAAAAAGAATCAGGTCAAAAGGCCCCACGGTTTGAAAGTTATTGTAGTTTTTCAAGTTTTGGAGACCTCCTAAGAATGCTTCAAAGTCAGGTTAGGGGCATTAAATGACCTCAAAAAGGGCCAAAAAATGGGATACAAGTGAAGCTTGTCCATAGGTCTATAGAGCGCTTCGAGAGCTTTCCAAAAATGTAAACGGTTCGTCAATCGGAGCTACGGTTCAAAAGTTATGCCTCCCGGAAGTTTGGTTACCATTTCTAGATTCTTCTAGATTTGCACCGACTTCTAATGCAGCTTCTGGAACCTTCTATTTGGTCAGTGGATGCCTACTAGCACTTTCTAGAATGTACTCCTAGTCCTTAACCCTCTGAGGTCTATTTAAGGAGATTTTTGGCATTGTAAAAGTCAGTTCAGAGTGGAGTTTGAGAGGAGGTACTGAAAGGAGAAATTATCTCAAGATTTATGCTATTGTAAGCCCTTAGGGCATGTTTTGAAATTTTTTTCTCTGTACTATTTGTACTAGCTTATTTTCTTAGTTAATATAATTTTCCTTTTCTGTTGTGTCCATTCTATTCTTGGGTTGTGTCCCCATCATAATCTTAAGTGTGTTCTCACACATGTGTGAGGAATCCTCACACATGTGTGAGAGATGTTCACACTTTCCTTATCCCTCATATCTTGCATGCCTCTTACAACCTTGTCCCCCTTCACATATGAACCAAGGTGTCTCAGACATGTGTGAGAAACCTTGAGCCTCCAACCCTCTTACACATGTCATTGACCCATCACTTTCAAAGGTGTCTCACACATGTGTGAGGAAACATGATCTTACACACCTCTTACACCTGTCATTGACATGTCACCATCAAAGGTTGCTCACACATGTGTGAGCATCTTGCCCCCTTTGCATGGTCAAAACCCTAATCCACATGGAGTCTACTTGGCCTCCACCTCATGGACACCTCATTGATCCTGAGAGATCCTAGCCATCCATCTTGCATTCAATCTCAGCTGTCCATTTTCCTATAAAAGGAGAGCCCTCTCCTCATTTCCACATCTACTATCTACCTCATTGTTATGCTGCAGGAATAGTGAGCAACCACATCCCATGAGCAAGGAAATCATCTACACTTGATGGTTTCATGAGGTCTACAAAGTGGTATTTTGATAGTTTATACTCTTTTTTGTTTCATGTTGTTCATTTACATGTCTTCTTTCATATTTTGAAATTTTGCATGATAATGTAGGAATGTGCATTAGTTGCTTAATG
Organism: Cupressus sempervirens; assembly: GCA_028749045.1. Lineage (NCBI taxonomy): Eukaryota > Viridiplantae > Streptophyta > Pinopsida > Cupressales > Cupressaceae > Cupressus > Cupressus sempervirens. Next base: position 330,181,706 of record CM053786.1, read on the forward strand.
TTATTTCCTTGGTGACCATCTTCTCCTTAGGACTTTGATCATTCCTAGTGGAGGATTAGATAAACCCCCACCATCTAAAGAAGTGTCACTATATGATGCATTATAATCTTATTTTTCTTCCTCAAAATCCCCACAAATTTAGATATACATGTGGAACTTGAACTTTCCTTTTTTACCTCATTTGCAGTTTGACCATTTTTTGAATGCATTATCTAAGTGAGCATCCTAGCAACTACTTGCTAACAATGTGATAATTCAAATTCTAAATGGCTAACTTTGTGCAACCTACAAAATCCTAGAAGAAGAAAAATATTTGGATCTGCTTCTTCACCAAAGCCTTGTAAGTTTCCAACGATACTATCTACGAACTGAGTCATGAGCTCTTCTTTTGGGATAGGGATCATAGATCCTTTATTTAGATTGTCTGATCTGTTGGCTGAAGATATGTCAAGAGCTATCACTTTGTAGGAACCTAAATCAGCTTGAAAAAAATGCTATCTAGTTTGGTGCATTGTATTATGTGTTAATTATTTTCAGTTTTGGCTCAACACCAATCTTGATTTGATTATTCAATCCCTACCAAGGTAGCCATAGTTGAGTAAAATTAGTTCACAACCATGCTCTTAAGTATTTTTTCCATTCTCTGCTTAGCAATAATTCATATGTTTCTAGAATTTCCACCACATGTATGTCTATAATGTCTTAAATTTAGGGGTCTATAGTTAATTGTATTCTAACATCTTTCAATGCCTTGATAAATTTTACTTATGTCTTGTCAAGTTGTATCGCTATCCAATTTGAGAGTTGAGGAGTGAATCCTAGCCTTTAAGTTATCGAAAGTAACATGATGTTACAAGAAGCTCTTGAATCTATAAGACAATTGTGTAGTTTCTCCCAAAAATTCTAAGACCGAGCAAGAAAGTAGGCACTTCAGCCTTGTCTTTATACATGGTAGGAATTGCCTCAGAAGAATTGACTTGTTGAGATGTTATCTTTTGAGGGACTATGTTTGCATTAGGAATTACCTTTGTATGATCAAGAGTCTTTAGCAGTGCTTCCCTTTGATTAGGAATTTTTTGTACAATATCAAACATTGACATATTAGCCTTGGTCCTCTTTAAATCTTCCAATGCATTTCACTTTTTAGTTGTCAATATAGTATTCTTTAGGATTGTAGGTGCATTCCCTTGATTTTGATTTTGTTTCCTAATGTAGGGTGCTCTCGTAGGTACTAGATTGTTATTGCTCTTGGATTAAGAGGCATTGGCTACAAGATAGGAGGAATCCCATTAGTAATGGGTTCCCTTCAGTTCCATAAATTCTAAGTATTCTAATTGTCATTTTGAAAAGCTAGCATCTCTTTTAGTTGAGGATTTGATTCTTGAGTGAATGGAAAGTTGAATTCTTCATTAGCTGGTTGCTCCATTTCAAGATTTTGTGGAGAATTGTAAGATTCTAACATCATAGTTGTATACTGCATAGGAGATGCATTATTATTGCCTTGTAAATTCTGGTTCACTTCCTAATTTCTATTGAAACATGATCCACCATCATTAGGTACATTTTTATTACTATCATATTGGTTGATGTCCACAAATTGAGCATTGTTGTTATTATCAGTAGGGATGCTTCCATTGTTTGGACAGGTATTGCATTATCGATTATACCTTTTGAAACTATTGTTATGATCTAGAGGATTGTAATTGTTCCTTGCATTGTTATTTCCTATATTGTTATTTTTGCTAAAATTCTTGTTGTATTTCTGATCATAGTTGTTGTTGTAAGGGCTTGTATTCATTCTTTAAATGTTATTGTTCTGCCATTGTGACAACCTCAAATGATTTAATTCGTTGGTAACTTGAGACATAGTCTTTTTCATTTGGCCAATCTCAGATGCAACATTAATTTTTTCTTCAATGGATGTTGCTACCTTTTGCTCAAAAAAAAAATAGCTTTTGGAGGTTCATATCCTAGGTAAGTTATGGCTAGAATTGGTATAGTTGGTTCCTATTGTAGCAAGACTAGATTCATTGGAACAAATTGACTAAGCATCAATGGTGCTCCAGTAGGATATGTTGGTACTATTATAGCAGTTTGAGCTAGAACCATCAATTCTCCTCCATTAGGATTGGCTTTCTTGGTGAAGGTAATTGAATCTTCAAAAACTTTTTGTAATGTGTCAATATTTGCAATAGGTAGCCTTCATAGGAAGATAGCAATGAGATGGTCCATAGCATTAAGATAAATCTAGATTGCAGCTTCAACTGGTTTAGTATAGGGTATTTCCAACTTGTGGTAAGCCATGTGAAAGTGATGATTAAAATGTGAAATAGTCTTTGCAGGATCTTTCTTGATTAATATGCACTGATAATGTATCACATTTGGGTTTACAAATCTTTTAAATTGTTCAAGGAACAACTTTTCAAAGGTGGCCCAATTTTGGATACATCCTAGTTGTAAATTCATGTACCAATTAAAGGTAACTTCTTCCAATGAGTATGGGAATAAACCGAGGACCAAATTCTCCTATTGAACTTGCTTTTGATTGCATATGACTTTAAATACTTTAATATGGTCCTCAATTTCTTGTCTTTCAATACCTCAATAAATTTTACTTATGTCTTGTCAACTTGTATCACTATCCAATTTGAGGGTTGAGGAGTGAAACCCAACCTCTAAGCTTCAAAAGTAACATGATCTTACAAGAAGCTCCTAAATCTATAAGACATTTGTGTAGTTTCTTCCAAAAATTCTAAGACTGAGCAAGAAAGGAGGCATTGTAGCCGTGTCTTTATACATGGTAGGAATTGCCTCGAAAGAATTGACTTGTTGAGATGCTATATTTTGAGGGACTATGTTTGCATTAGGAATAATATTTGTATGATCAAGAGTCTTTAGAAGTGCTTCCCTTTGATTAGGAAATTTTTGTAGCATATCAAACATTGACATATTAGCCTTGGTCCTCTTTAAATCTTCCAATGCATTGCACTTTTCAGTTTTCAATATAGTATTCTTCAGGATTGTAAGCACATTCCCTTGATTTTGGTTTTGTTTCCTAACATAGGGTGCTCTAGCAGATACTAGATTGTTAATGGCTCTTGGATTAGGAAGCATTAGCTATAAGATAGGAGGAATCCCATCAATAATGGGTTCCCTTCAGTTCCATAAATTCTAAGTATTCTGATTGTCATTTTGAAAAGCTAACATCTCTTCTAGTTGAGGATCTGATTCTTGAGTGAATGGAAAAGTGAATTCTTCATTGGCTGGTTGCTCCATTTCAAGATTTTGTGGAGAATTTTAAGATTCTAACATCATAGTTGTATACTACATAGTAGACTCTTTATTATCGCCTTGTAAATTCTGGTTCACTTCTTGATTTCTATTGAAACATGATCCACCATCATTAGGTACATTTTAAGTAATATCATATTGGTTGATATCCACAAATTGAGCACTATTGTTATTATCAGCAAGGATGCTTCCATTGTTTGGATAGGTATTCCATTATCGATTATGCCTTTGGAAACTGTTGTTGTGATCTAGAGGATTGTAATTGTTCCTTGCATTTTTATTTCCTATATTATTATTTTCGATAAAATTCTTGTTCTAGTTCTTATCATGATTATTTTTGTAAGGGCTTGTATTCATTCTTTAAATGTTATTGTTCTACCATTGCGACAAACTAAAATGATTTAATTCGTTGGTAACTTGAGACATAGTCTTCTTCACTTAGCCAATCTCATATGCAACATTACTTTTTGCTTCAATGGATGTTGCTACCTTTTGCTCAAAAAAAAGTATCTTTTGGAGGTTCATATCCTGGGTAAGTTTTGGCTAGAATCGGTATAGTTGGTTCTTATCGTAGCAGGATTGGATTCATTGGAACAAATTGACTAAGCATCAATGGTGCTCCCATAGGATATGTTGGTACTATTGTAGCAGGTTGAGCTGGAACCATCAATTCTCCTCCACTAGGATTGGCTTTCTTCATAAAGGTAATTGAATCTTTGAAGACTTTTTGTAATGTGTCAATATTTGCAGTAGGTAGCCTTCGTAGGAAGATAGCAGTGAGCATTAAGATAAATTTGGATTGTAGCTTCAACTAGTTTAGTATAGGGTATTTACAACTTGTGGTAAGCCATGTGAAAGCGATGATTAAAATGTGAAATAGTATCTGTAGGATCTCTCTTGATTAATATGAACTGATAATGTATCACATCTAGGTTGACAAATCTTTTAAATTGTTCAAGGAACAACTTTTCAAAGGTGGCCCAATTTTGGATACATCCTAGTGGTAAATTCATGTACCAGTTAAAGGTAACTTCTCCCAATGAATATGAGAAAAAATCAAGGACCACATTCTCTCGTTGAACTTGCTTTTGATTGCATGTGTCTTTAAATACTTTAATATGGTCCTTAGTTGTTTATCTTTCAATACCTCGATAAATTTTACTTATGTCTTGTCAAGTTGTATCACTATCCAATTTGAGGGTTGAGGAGTGAATCCCAACCTCTAAGCTATCAAAAGTAACATGATGTTACAAGAAGCTCCTAAATCTATAAGACAATTGTGTAGGTTCTTCCAAAAGTTCTAAGACTGAGTAAGAAAGGAGGCACTTTAGCCTTGTCTTTATACATGGTAGGAATTGCCTTGGAAGAATTGACTTGTTGAGATGCTATCTTTTGAGGGACTATGTTTGCATTAGGAATTACCTTTGTATGATCAAGAGTCTTTAGCAGTGCTTCCCTTTGATTAGGAAATTTTTGTAGCATATTAAACATTAACATATTAGCCTTGGTCCTCTTTAAATCTTCCAACACATTGCACTTTTCAGTTGTCAATATAGTATTCTTCAGGATTGTAGGTGCATTCCCTTGATTTTGATTTTGTTTCCTAACATAGGGATCTCTGGTAGGTACTAGATTGTTGTTGGCTCTTGGATTAGGAGGCATTGGATGCAAGATAGGAGGAATCCCATCAACAATGGGTTCCCTTCAATTCCATAAATTCTAAGTAGTATGATTTTCATTTTGAAAAGCTAGCATCTCTTCTAGTTGAGTATCTGATTCTTGAGTGAATGGAAAAGTGAATTATTCATTAGTTGGTTGCTCCATTTCAAGATTTTCTAGAGAATTATAAGATTCTAACATCATAGTTGTATACTGCATAAGAGACTCATTATTATCGCCTTGTAAATTTTGGTTCACTTCTTGATATCTATTGAAACATGATCCACCATCATTAGGTACATTTTTATTACTATCATATTGGTTGATGTCCACAAATTGAGCATTTTTGTTATTATCAATAGGGATGCTTCCATTGTTTGGATAGGTATTCCATTATCGATTATTCCTTTGGGAACTGTTGTTGTGATCTAGAGGATTGTAATTGTTCCTTGCATTGTTATTTCCTATATTGTTATTTTAGCTAAAATTCTTGTTGTAGTTTTGATCATAGTTGTTGTTGTAAGGGCTTGTATTCATTCTTTAAATGTTATTATTTTGCCATTGCAACAACCTCAAATGATTTAATTTATTGGTAACTAGAGACATAGTCTTCTTCATTTGGCCAATCTCAAATGCAACATTACTTTTTGCTTCAATGGATGTTGCTTCCTTTTGCTCAAAGAAAGTAGCTTTTGGAGGTTGATATCCTGGGTAAGTTATGGCTGGAATCGGTATAGTTGGTTCCTATTGTAGTGGGACTAGATTCATTGGAACAAATTGACTAAGCATCAATGGTGCTCTAGTAGGATATGTTGGTACTATTCTAGCAAGTTGAGCTAGAACCATCAATTCTCCTCCATTAGGATTGGCTTTCCTAGTAAAGGTAATTGAATCTTCAAAGACTTTTTGTAATGTGTCAATATTTGTAGTAGGTAGCCTTCGTAGGAAGGTAGCAGTGAGATGGTCCATAGCATTAAGATAAATATGGATTGCAGCTTCAACTAGTTTAGTATAGGGTATTTCCAACTTGTGGTAAGCCATGTGAAAGCAATGATTAAAATGTGAAATAGTCTCTACAAGATCTCTCTTGATTAATATGAACTAATAATGTATCACATTTGGGTTGACAAATCTTTTAAATTGTTCAAGGAACAACTTTTCAAACGTAGCCCAATTTTGGATACATCCTAGTGCTAAATTCATGTACTAGTTAAAGGTAACTTCTCCCAATGAGTATGGGAATAAACCGAGGACCACATTCTCCTGTTGAACTTTCTTTTAATTGCATATGTCTTTAAATACTTTAATATGGTCCTCAGTTGTTTATGTTTCTCCATAGATGAACCTTGGGTAGAATTTATTAGGATACTTGGGAAGGTCATTAAGTGCACCTTGCAAGTTAATTGGTGAATCTACTATGTTTGCAAAAGAGGTCATCAGTGGAGGATTTGGTGAAATGAAGGGTGGAGTTAGGTTCAGAGGTAGAACTAGAGATGATGAAATTTGTAATGGAAGTGGTATAATTCTTGGTAATCCTTTGTGACTATGAGGCTTGCAAAAATAATTGAGCTTGAAGAAATCTTGTTCACTATTTAAAGATCTCAAAGCTCATTGAAATGGAGATGGTGGATCAGGATCTTCCATTTTGTGTCAATTCTAGAAAGTGCCCCTTTGCAGAAGTGCACTCTTCCTAAACAACTCACCTACACACCTTTTGATAGTGTCAAACAATTTTTTATCTAAACTTCCAAAAACTAAAAAATTTCAAAATAGCAAGTTGTTTTTCTTATTTAAATGGTTTAGAGGCCCTTCTTCTAGTGCCACTTTTATTAAGATGTCATTCTGTACAATGTTGAACTATAGTAATCCTTTCAAACTCCTCTCTTGAAAATTTAATCAAGGATCAACTCTAGAGTTTTGGGTGATCTTGCAACCTATTTAAAACCACTCAATTTGAAGATAAATGTGTATGGTCATGAAGAGGCCTTTGCTGGTTCTAAATAATTTTGGATAATCTATTTGATCTATTTCTATTCAAAAAAGTAACCACAAAAGAGAGATATTTTTTGGTATTTTTTATTTTGTGATGAATGCAATTTATCGATGTAACTATATGAATTCCTATTTCAACCGAGTGTTAGCAAAGAAAATAACAAAGATAAGGTAACAAGAGATTAAAGAAAATAACTTGAAAGGGAAATAGACATTAACCACAATAACAAATGTTTGTGAATTAAATCATCAAAAGATAGGGTAGGAAACCAATGAAATTAGGAGCAACACTTCGTCAATTCCGTTAATGCAATTGTCGATGGGAACTCAATAATAGCTAAAAGATGTTTCACATTTCATCAAATCACAAGGCCATGGAAAGTGCACTAATGCAAGACAAGATACTATGCAAGAACAATATATGATCTTTTCTCTAATTCATTATGTCAGTGGAAATCGTTAACACAAGGAAAACACCTGAGCTAAAAGGTTGCACAATCATAACAACACAATAAACCATTGGTTCCATTATTATTCATGAATATGCATTTACAAAAATAACACACTCTGGCATAAATAACTACACTCAGAATAAGAGCACCAATAACATATATTCTCACATCAAAATAATGGCTTGGATTACATATTACATCCATGTATTTATAAGAAATCATCTCCTCCCTTTGTGTAAGGAGAGAGAGTTCTTAAAATGCAACTCATGCTAAAAAACTAATAAAAAAATCTAATTATATACAAACTTACTTTCTAAATGGTGCTAAGTAGGTCTCCACCATTGTTTATATTCATTAGTCAATACATGAGCTTTTACATGACACAAAAGAGTAAAATAATGAGAAGATAAAAAGAATGCAACTACAATCTTTGGAAGCTCTAAAATGGAATCTTGGCCTTCACTATGTGTTTATGGGAGTTGAATCGTCATCAAAATGCATTTTTGATGTATGGAATGCTCTAAATTAGGAAATGGAAATTAATTATTGATGCACTATTTATTCTTCAAAAGCTATGGGTGCACCTCTGAGAAAAGTGCACTTGCACACCTACATGACATGTTCCATAAATCCTAAATTTTCCTAAGTGTCAAAACTGAATTTCCAACAGCTAGGTTTTCTTTCTCTTTATACCAAAATGATGTTTGGATTCTTTCTCTTAAATTTCACTATTATTTAAAACACCTATATAGATTCTAGAAAATTGAGACCCTCATACTTATTAATTGACTATTTGCCAATCGTTACATACTTCAAACCTTGTTTCTTCAAAATCTTCAAGCTTGTTGTCTAGCTCCAATAGTGCTTCTTCGGTCTTGAATGCTTGTCTCTTGTCATCTTTTGATGAAGATACTTTAAATGTACTTCTAAACTATTGAAAAACTCCTTGCACCACAAATAGCTTTGACTTTGACTCATCCTCAAAAATCTCAAGGCTAGCAGCATTGTAGTACCTCTCCACTTCAAAAATTTTCTCTTAAGTTTGGTCTCTTATCTTCTAAATATCTATGTGTAGTCCCTCCATGAATATATTGTCATCTAATATCTTCTCTATCCAATCATCTAACTTATCATCTTCCTTAGCTACATATACCTCCATTAATATACGATACCTTTTACCTTTTATTGATTTCAACACCTATAGGTCTTTAGCCCAAGTATGTAGCTCATCCATTAACCCAAAATCCTTGTTCATAATGGATACCAATTTATCCACACTCAACTAAATGTGGTGCGATGGGTTCAAGTTACCATGTATTATCTGCACACCTTTCTCTTCAGAAATGTCACTCCATTGCTTACATACCTCCAAAAATGAGTCCAATTGTATTGTTCTCATCCCTTTCCTTTCTAATGCCACAAAAAGAGTAATATCTAGATTATCTAGGTCTAAAGGGCCCACAATTTCATGTAGATAGCCTCTTAGTATCTCATTTTGCTTCCTAGGTTCTATAAACTTAAACTCATCCCAGTCTATATGCCTGAACACCTCCTTCATGCTCATAGTGATCATTACTTTTTAAATGTCAATTGTGGGCCTTGCCAACATGATCTCCTTGATTTGGTAATCTTTAGGAGTTAGTTCCTCAGTGTTAGCATGTGGAGGAGGAATGGCTATATGTTTTAAGTAAGTTCTGATCTTGGTTCTTCATTATGAAGGCCAATATTCATGCATCACCTATAGGTGTCTCAAGATTCTTGATTACTTTCAAAAATTCTCTCATTTCTTCCTCAGCAGTTAGGTCTAGTTACCTTTTCTAGTAGAATATCACTTCCCTCTTCAACCATGTCACTATGATACCCATGGGGGACATTTATTTTTCTAAATAAGTTGTTTGTGTTGCATGCCCCTTCCCCTTATCAATCCTCTTTGGAATATTTTCTCATTAAGAAAGATCTATAGTTGGAGTCTCTATATTTTATTAGGCTAGGATCCTAACCTTTGTATCATGAGGAGTTTATTGAGGCTCTTCAGGTATATTCCCTTCCTCAGATACTTCATTGGCATGCAGTTGTTGATGCTCTATTTCCTCTAGTGTCTATTCTTCTAATTATGTGGCTTGACAAAGTGGAGTTACTAAGCCTTTATCCAAAAAATTTAAGTCTTGAAATGGTGGTGGTAGAATGCTCAAAGGTCCTTGATGTAGAGGCAATAATTGGTTTGAATCCTCTCCTAAGGATTCACTCATGTGAGTATCTCTTATCTTTTCTCCAACCATCTTGAAGCCCACTAGCATAAAGTCAAAATCAAAGAGGTCAAAGACATTAGTTTATAAACCCTCCATGTAACCTATTAATTTTTTGTTTCTCATCTTCTAATGTTGATACATGAATAGATTCTTTTGGAGCAGATGGAGGTGTCAATGTTAAACTTTTGCTTCTCTCCTCCTCTATTGCCCTTGTTAGTGGGTCCTTTGGCTAAGGGGGACATATTCAATCCATTCCCCTTCTTTTTCTTATTCTAACTTTTAGGATTGTCTCAGGCACTTGTGGGGGTGGAGTGGTCTTCTTCTTTAATCTTCTCCTTCATGTTCCTGCCATAGTTTATTCAACCCTTGCTCTTTTGCGAGCTGAGGGGGAGGCTTCTTCCTCTTGTGTAGTTGTTGGTGGCACCCTCTATTCTTCTTCGATCTCTTGTTCTACTTGCTCTAGCTCTTCTTGTTCTTTTTGTAGAGGTGCTTGTGGCTCTTGTATAGACTCTTGAGCTAGTTATTAAGTTACAAGCTCAGCTTGTGGCTCTACTTGGTTAGGTTGTACCTTTCTTTTTGAGGTGTTTGTACCTAAGCTATCTACTTCTCTTCCTTTGTAGGTACTCTTTTCCTTTTGTTCATTCCCTTATTAGCCCTAAAGTACTCAACCTCCCTCTCATGTTGGTCTACTATTTTTGGCCATACTAGGGATTGAGTAGGGAAGGTTGGTACCATTACTAACAAACCTTTTCCTTTGATTGGTCATGCAGTGGCTTGTAGGGGAATACCCTGAGGAACTAGATCCAATCTGAATGGTTTCTTGATTCATTCCTTCATCAATTGGACTATATGCCTATCTTGATGATTGATATTTTCATTTTCCTCTCTCCCTATTTCTGTGTTCATTATAGGTCGGTCATAGATCTTGTCCCTATTGTATAAAGGATCCATGATATCTTCTAAATCTTTTTTCACCACCTTTAGAGGGATCTTTATTTTCAACACCTTTTCTACTAGCTATAGAATCATCCTACAATAATCCCTTATTTGGATATCATAGTCATCTACTGCATTCATCTAATGGCCTTCTAATGCATCCTCATGTAAAAATTACTTCCTTTTCAGATGTTGTACCATTCCAATGTTGTCAAAGTAGGTTAAGGGGAGTTGTACTCTTCAAAGGGATATTGATCCCACTTAGAATGAAAATGCATAATGTCTTTCTTTTGTTTGACCTCAAAATCACCAATTTTGATGTGCCATACCCATGCCTTCTTATGTTGTCTCCTCACTCTATCGTATGTAGAAGTGAGTTGGCATGCAATCTCTAACAAGATTAGCTTATGAGATAGGTATGTTGGGAGCTTTTTTACATTTTATAGAGTACTGACTACCCTAAGATAGGTGAATTTCTTAAATGGAATGTAGTAAGTGCCAATCTCTATAATCCTAGTTGCTACTTCTACTAACATCCTTTTTGTATAATTACCTTCTATAACTCTGATGATTGCAAAGATGAAGTTGTCATTCACCACCCTATATTCCACACTCTGCTCTTAGATTTTTGTTTCCACTAATTGTGGATACACCACATAGGGCCAAGCATTAGCATCATGCATGCTCCCTTTCTTATAGAAACCTGGGTAGTCTGTGGTTCTTTCCACTAGTAAGCACACGATATATGATTTCATATAGAATGTTGGATCGGCTTTCACAACTATGAGTTTCTCATGCAAATTATCACTAAGGATAGTAGCCCAATCAATTGGCATCTTTGTAATCTTGGTGGTTTCAATAAAGTGGATCATCCAGATGTGAATGTGTCCTACTATGGGAAGTCACATCCAATGGCATATCTAATGTCATCCTTCATATAACCCTTAGTCATGTCCACTTTTCTAACTCTGCAACCTACTGGTGTTCTATCTATCAAGAAGGAGGGTTCAATTATTTCTCTAGCCTCTTTTTCATTCTCTCGATACCATATTTATACTCTGACATAAGTTATTTTCAAATATTGGTTGGCCTTGGGAAGATGGAATAAATTTTCAATGTTTCTTGGTCAGAGGTCCACAACTATCTCTCCTATAACACTCTTAACGACCTTCTCTTTGGTCACATAGTTTTCTGCAAGTGTCATTATAAGTTCTAAGGACTAGACAAATGTTAGATGTGATGTTGCATTAACTAGGCCAAACTAGATAAGTGTTAACACCATTGCAAATTGTTCTTTAGGCTTGTTACAAATTGTGAGGAAAGTGTTCCAATCTATATGCCCAAGTTCTATGTTTTTAATCTCAGCATGCCCATCTTGAGTCTAGGATTTCCTTGGTGCACATTGGTATTTGAATACAATGGGTTTTTCAGAGCTATCTTTTTCACCATCGAAGAGGATGATGATGTTATTTTATCTGCACAAGAAAGACACCATTAGTTCTAAAAGATAAAATTTAACCTAAAATAAACCCTAATTTACTCCAACAATGGTCAAAATTGATTAGAATGCAATCAAAACCAATCAATCCCCCCCCCCCCCCCCCCCCCCCCGCCAAATGCTATGTTGTGCACTTTAGCACACCTAATGCACCCTTATAGGTGTGAAGGTGTTCTTGTTTAGCCCCTATTTGGCCTTTTTTGCATAGTTGCAAACCCTAATGAGGTGCGCACATACACATGTGCAACTAGGGGGGCTAGCTTTTAGTTTGGTTTTTGAATAGAAAGGTGTGTGCATGGGTACCTTTATAGTGTCAAATTTTTAGCATTATTTTTTTTAGTTAAGTGCTTAAGTATAAGGGAAGGTGTGCACATGCGCACCTTGGAGAGGTACACATGTGTGCACCTTCATGGTTGTGAGGTGCACATGTGTGCACCTTCATGGTGCTAGCCTTAGTGGTTTATGTTTCTTGTAGGATAGGGAGCACATTTCAATAGGTGTGGATGGCATGCACAAAATGATCCACTAAACAAAAGAATCTTGTTAATGATATTGACCATGTTAGGAGTCTATGAGTTACATATAGTGTCTCGGTCCTTGTTAGATAACTAGGCTCCATTAAAATATTGAACAATGTTAGGAGTTGTTTCAACCTTGTTTGGAGTTGGTAATACAATTACAAATGTATGTAAGAAGAGCCCACTTCCATAACATGCAATTATACAATATAGTACCTTTGTATAAAAGAGATAGATACAAAAACCTCTTTACTATTGACTATTTTACTTTGCATATCTCTAATCTTATATAAGAATTCACATCACATAGCCTTCACATAAGTTTGCATATCACATACATTGTTCGCATTTGCACACACAACTTTGCAATCGCACACATAACTTCACAAGTTATGATTTCTTACTTATACCTTTCCCTTTTACAAAATTTTGTCTAGTTGGCCTTCAAGCTTTCACATGCTTAGCATATTACAAAATTAACTCTTGCTAACATAGGGTTAACATCTAGGATGTCATCCCTAAATAACTAAGTAATTATTTCATAACCAAAATAATTCCTTATCCTATTATTTTCCTTTTATTGTTATGCTATGTTCACTACCTTTATTGATAAACCAATATATCTGATGTTGCACTTTTTGTACTAATCTACATACTTAACCATGTCATCAGGACACTCTATACTACCTTTTTGTAACTATGCACATTCCAAATACCTCTGTAGTCTATGCATTACCAAAACTATCTTTGTACTACCAATGAAACGGTCTAACTCTTTGAGAATTTTCTATCATAGACTATAAGATCTTTAACTGTACATTCTGCCATCTCATCCTAAGATATATTTTTTCATAAATGATAACCCTAACTCATCCTACTTAGCCATATTTCCAACAAATCAAACATATCTTTTGCATGTCTTTGATTCTTTGTATGCACACTTAAGCACTTCATCAGGACATAGTGTAAAACATGCCCTTAACTATGCTTGACCTAATCATCAAAACTCTATTTGTACGACCTTGTTCTATGTCTGCTACTCTGTCAATTTTTATATAAACAATGCTATTTTGACATCAATGACAAACAAAGTCATGAATGTAACATTTCAATCTCCCCAAGTTCTCTAGAAATGCTTAGGATACTTCCCCCAAAGGAATATTATCACTATTCATGCTATCAAATTCAAGTTCAAATACTATTGATCAAGATCATATTTCTTCCATGCTTAGAGAAAAGTCAACCTTTCTCAAAAAAAGTCAACTCTTCTAGACAACCAAATGATTTATAGGTTATGTAGATCTCACAATTTTCAATATAGAATGAGGGAATCAATAGTTTTAGAGATCATGTGATGGTCCATTTACAAGTTTTTAGTTTGTAAGTTGATTTTCTTTTCCCTCTCTATTCCAATACACATTTCCATTTTCTTACATTGCACATCTACTTAATTTTTCTTTATATCTCTTACTGCACTAGGTTTTTATGGACTTTTTCATTCTTTCTCCAACTCTATAATCATTTGATTTTTTTTGCAATAGTGCACCTTCATCACTCAGTTGACACCCATCTTCTTAGATCTAGTTACCTTAGAGTTGGAATTGAAAGTATCAATATGCTTAACTTCCCTTTGAGGTATAAGGCTATCCAACCCCAAAAATGTGAATTAATTGAGACATATTTTGGTTGCTTCACATTTCACCTTGTACATTTTAGTGAAAATGATTGTCAACATTTCCTCTTTCAATTTGGAGTTGGATATTTTCATTGTACAGTGTGTTCACCTTGTAAAAATTGGTGAACCTGACAAAGTCAACTCTTTCCTTCATCAAGTTAACATGGCCAACATTCATCAACCTTTTAGAAAGCCTCTCATGACTATTAAAGGTTTTCCTCAAATAACTATTAACCAAAATCTGGTAACCCTTCATATTATCCTAAGATGTCTCACACCAATCATACAAGGAATACTCCTTGACCTACTACCCACCTTCTCAACCCATTCTTCCTCTCCAACTTTGGTTAGATTATGATTTGGTATCACAAGTACTTAATACCTCTACCAAGATTTTTCTTTGGGAACTTCTTCAAACGTCTCATACAGACAATGAAGCCTTGAAAAAATATTTATCCAATCTCTCAATTGTTGATCTCTAAGCCTATGTTGTCTACATTTACTAGGAAAGGATGAGTGGTCATCACTATGGCTGAGTCATCTAGTAAAGGCCAAGAAAATATAAGGATTTGTTTATTTTGTATTACATGTCGAGCAAGTCAATGATTGTTGATCACCCTAATTGAGGTTGAACGCATATGTAAAATGGCCTATTATAGTAGAGACTGACCAAATTGGAGAGACAATTTTTTCCAAGCAAATAGAGAACATGTATATAGAAGTCGAGTGCTAATATGAATGTTAGTGATAATCGACTGTCAACACATTCATATGCCAAGAAGTTTAGTTTTGTCATATGACCTTATAATTGCACACAATTATGTAAATAATTTTGGCTAACTTCTATATGATATTTAATGTTTGTAGAGATAGTTAAGATGGAGATTACACATCATTGTAGAAGGTAATGATCCTAAGGAATGCAAATCAACCAATCAAATAATCAGAAAGAAATGAGAAAAGAAGGTGAATTGTAAATTGTTGATTGAGATCTAGAACTTTCAAAGAACATATATTTAAGAGGAATTCTAACCCTATAATCAATGTGTGTGATGAGAAGATAAGGATGTGCATAGAGAGAGATGGTATGCATGGATGAATGAAAGTGTGAATGCGTAAGTCAAGAAACAATCAAGGATAGAATAAAGAAAGAAAGGCTAAGTCTACAACTAGATCAGATAAGGGAAATACAATTAGTGAAGGACTAAAAGGAGATATCAAATTGAGAGAAAAAATTAAGACATTGTATAGAGTAGATCCAAAATTAGATTGTAGAGAAAACTGAGGGTCAACTATTGAATCAGTTCTTAACAAGATTGAATCAGATAAAATATCTTAACTGAGTGATCCCAATAGGTCTGTGTAAATCTCTTAATAGATTCCTTACTTAATTGTAAGTGTTAAATTCTTTAACAAGGTAGGACTTACCAATCTTGACGTTTTTAACAGGGAAGACCCCTCATAGGGTAGATCATATATTATGATTAAAGATTGTAACCCTAATAGGTTAACTTTATTGTTGCAACAGTGAAGATTTGTGGGTTTCATCCCCACCCTAGGTTTAGCTTCACATTGAAGTGTTTCTAGGTTACCAAATCATTTGTTTTATGTATTGAATCTTTTATGGATGTGATGTATTCATTAACTATTCAACATTGCAATTTTAATGGTATGAGATGAATTAGGTGTGAATTCAATAATCTAGTTTTGTGAGTAAAAGTTTAAGATACTGATTCACAACACCCCCCCCCCCGGTATCTTGTTTCCTATTTAATCCTTCCAAAAATTGGTATTAGAGATAGGGTCTCTTCAAATAAGTGTAACAACTTAAGAGGATTAGATCACGGAGATGGAGGAATACAAGTTGGGAAAATTTATTGAGAACCAAATGATTGAAATCTAGATCATATTGCAAAAACTTTAAGGAGCAAGAGAGGAGCTAAGGAAATCGCTGAGAAAAAGGAAAGAGATAGCAATCCATAAAAATGACACACTAAATGAAGTAGAGATAGAAGGACTACATGACAGTGGAAAGACTAGTGATAACAATGAAGCTATAACAAAACTATTGGAGAAAAAAAGTTTACTAAGAAAAGAGGAAAAATTACTCAAGAGATAACATGAAACTCAATCAATGAGACTATGTGAAGTCATTGAGCAAAATAAGAAAGCTAAAAAAGATAGAGTCATAGCTAAAGAAGACAAAAGAAAGATGGCAACTAGAATTGAAGAGAGATAATTTGAAGTATAGAAACTCATAAATAATCAGTTGGATATGATAAATCAATTGATAATTGCTACTCAAGAAACAAATAGAAAGGACATGGAGATTGTGAATCTAAGGTCACAAAATGAGCAATTGAGAAATGAGTTGAGAAATGAAAA
Source organism: Cupressus sempervirens (assembly GCA_028749045.1). Lineage (NCBI taxonomy): Eukaryota > Viridiplantae > Streptophyta > Pinopsida > Cupressales > Cupressaceae > Cupressus > Cupressus sempervirens. The sequence goes on from CM053786.1 coordinate 330,198,361, forward strand.
AGGATTCTAGAAAGGATGAACAAACCAAGTGAAGCTATCAAATACTTTAAAGAATTGATGAGATCACCTAGATCTACAAAAGACACTTCTAGAATGGGATACAATAAGCACTTTTCATCTACTAAGAAAGGAGAATCATCAAAGAGTGGAGAACAAAGAAATGCAAGATCCAACTTAGGAAAACCTACATTTCATCATTGTGCTTGGACACACAACTAATATTTGCAGAAGAAAAAATGGTATGAAAACTTCTAAACCTAAGTATATTGGAAATTTATCTAAATGCAAGAAGCTAGGACATCAAGCACATGAATGCAAATCAAAGATAAGTGATTCATTCACTACAATTAAAGGATGCTGCTATAACTATCAAAAATATGGACATAGAGCCCATGAGTGCAGATACAAGAAAAGGTCCAACTGGACACCTAAGAAACAAGTGCATGCACCAAGAAAAGGAAATTCCTACAATTGGGATTACAACACATAGTATAATTGTCACTATTGTGAAGAGTATGGACACATTCCAGAGAATTGCATTAAAACACATTTCAGAGGAAATTACAAGAAGTGGCTGAATGGAGAAATAGTATGTTTCAATTGTCTCAAAGTTGGACATACTAGTAGAAACTGTAGAACCAAAGCACCAACACCAAACAATGGAAATGATGAAGTTGAGGGAAAGAAAAGTATTAGAAACAACATTTCACCAAGATAACTAAGGGGGGGAAGGGGTTGGATCAGTTATCCAATAATTAAAATATTTATCAACCTTAAATAATCTTATCCATTCAACCAAAGTAAACAACAACCATAAAAAGATGCACATAGACAATTACACCATATATGTTAACTAGGGAAACCCTTGATCAAAGGGAAAACCCCAGTGGGAATGATGCCCATAAGATGATGTACTAATATAAATATTACTTTTTAGAGGATGGACCTATTAGGAGTATATTACAACATTTAGTGCATATGAGTCCCTATTAAGAGACTTTTAATCCTTGTTAGAAGATTCAAACCCTATTAGGAGTTGTATCAACCCTGTTAGGAGTTGTAGAAGATAGAAGGACCCACTGTCCAAACAGCGTTTGGGCCAAGATCACCAAATCATTGTCCAACTGATCTCTCAACTATTTATTACAAAATAATTGTGTGTACTATACTTTAACTTCTTTCCTCTATCATGTCAACTAGACCAATCACTTTCAGACCTTGTAGACTAGTTCGTGAACCTTGAATCCAAGTATAAAACTTTGGGTCACACAATAAAACCTTAGCAATGAAGTTTCCTTCACCTTCACTCTGCTCTACTTAACTTCACATTCTGCTCTTTGTGCTACTTGCAATCACTTCATCCATTCTATACATACATCCACATGATACAGGAAAATGTCCTTCCTTTATATCAAATCCATAAAACAATTCCCTGAGTCAGTTGTTACACTTTCTCAATTAATTATTATAGGACCATATTAAGTTGAATACATTACACTTAGCGATAACATTAATCTTCTGCCTCACAAGTTGAATATATTTCCATACACATATTATTATGACAAGTGAGATTAGCCACATCATCACCAAGATGTATTCTTCATATATTTAACTTTGGCTTCTTAGAACAACAACTTTTCTAAGAGATATAACAAGTTTGCCAGAACATGCCTCTGTAAACTCTATCTTAGAATAGTCTTCACCAAAACTTCCATAACTTCTTCTAGACTTAATATCTTATGCTTCTAAGGTTAGTTTCATATACTGGATACTCAGTAGTATCTCCCTTTAACCTCACTTAGTGAAAATTCTCAACTATCTATCCATACCAACTTGATCTTTCCACTATTCTTCTATTAGATACCACATAAAATTGCTATGTTGACATCAATGACAAACATTGTCATGAATGTAACATATCATCATGATAATGATCTAATCATGTTTCTACAATACTCCCCCATAGAAATATCATTAGCATTCATACTTACAACAAAAAACATGGATAGACATAGTGAAAATTGGAAGCAGTAGAGCAAGATCACCCAATCCAATGGATCAGGTGATCACACCACATCTAACTAAATGAAGAAGGTATGTAGGAACTATATATTTAATGATATATTTTACACTGGCTCCTAAAATAAATGCATAAGTAAAGATGCATTAAGAACATATCAATAGAAATGAAAGTGAAAGAGAATCATTTACTACATAGAGTACCAAGCATCAGTGATCCAATCTATATTGACTGAGCATTATAGTATGAACTGAGTGATCAACTAAATTGATGTGTTGACTCAATGAATTAGTGTTGGCCAAGTAAGGTAACTTAGACTAAGTAAGTATGAAGATCGAGCCAACTGTCACACACTTTTTAAGTAAAAAGATATTTATTGCAGACCTAAAATAGAAATTTGAAGGTATTTATCAATTTTGAGGATACTTTTCTATTCACCAAGTGATTTTAGAACTCACAAGTGATTTCAAGGTGATTAAGGAAATTTTAGTAACAAAGAAAGAAAATCAAAATGGAGCATTGGAAGAATTGATAACATCTATAAGTGATACTTTTAGTGTCAAGTAATTTTTTTTGAAGATATCGTAGAAGAATTTGTTTTTTAGAACCCTAGATCAAATGGCATCATCAAGAGAAATATTGAAGAATAGAAACCCTCAAATTGTGAGAAATGACCAATGTCCTCCACTAAATTTTAGGAATAATGTAATTATTGACAAGATTGAAGATTATATTAGCACCCTGTCATTAATTCCACCCAAAGTTTTAACTATTTAGGATGTAAGATCTTGCTATCTGTGCAAAGTAGGAGATATTGGAGATTTTGAGATTAGGTAAATTTATGAGAAACAATGCAAGAATGGAGCATTAAAATATGAAAACCAAATCATTGTTGAAAAAGGGCTTACTCATGCCCTAGGATTTTAGGGTAAAATGGATAAAAGTCGGGTTAAGTTGAATTCATGATATGAAGATATGTTTAGAAGCTGGACCAATCAAAATCAATAAGGCCATAATATGTCGAATCACTGGTTATCCCACCTTGGATTGAATAAAGAGTATAACAAGAGTAGTAAGGAGTGAAATTGAAAAATTGACCAAGGAAAAGTGGAATGGTAGAGGGATGTCAATTGATGGGATTGAAGATCTTGTGATTGAATTTACAGTTTTTGTGATATCATACAAATTTTACCAATCCAAAAAATTGAACAAAATACTCTACATTGTAGTAGATTTGGGCTACACGATTGTCAAGAAGGATCATGCTTATGACCTTGCCAAGCTACAACTACAACAACTAACAGATAACCTAGAAGCAATAAGTAGAGCAAAGTATACATTATGTAAGTTTGGATCTTTGTTAATATGTATATTTTTTCATGTACAAAATCCATTCCCTATGGTTGGGACAGTAGGTTGGGATAAAAGCCAACCTTCTATGGAGTAGGTAAATGATTTAATCAATAGGCTGGGAGATAATTTTGAGGCTATAATGGATAACTATTTTGAGGAGTTCAAAATCAAGATGAGAACCAAAATAAGGATCCCTAAGTTGGTAGTAGATATGTATTATGATGAGATATGTTTTGTGATAGACACAGATTTTGTTCATGCTCAGGTAGTAATACCAAGGATTGCATTGTTAAGGCCTATGCCTTATGAAGTTTATGTTAATGAGGTTACAACAACAGTAACTACACTTTTGATTGAAGATGTTGATGCTAATACCGAGAAATTTGACACATATGAGACCATAATGATTGAACTATCTGCAAAGATTAGCACACTGAAACCAGGAAAGAAAAGAACGATAGAAAGTCTTGAGGATAAAAAAAAATGAAGAAGGAGAAGGATCAAAAAAAATTACCAAGGGCAATAAAGGAAAAGGAAAGGAACTGGCTATTATCAAGCCTAAGGCAAAAATGTAGAGGAAAGTAATAATTGTTGATCCTAAGGTAAAAGTTGATCTTAGCAAAGATGTGCAAAAGGTTCTCACACCTCAAAAGACAAAAGGAAATATCATAACAAGATCAAAGATAACTTTGTCCCTAGCTATGAAAACAAAAAAAGGTACATCAAAGAAGAGATCGGCCAACTCACCAAAGCTAAACATATAAGAAAGGTTGAGGAGAAAATTGATCATAGCACAAGATGAGGAAGATGATGAAGAGATCGAGTTTGATGAACCTAACAAATTGAAAATTGTGAAAAGAATCCCTCCAATGACTATAGATCAAGTATGTGAAAGGATTAGAGAATCAGGAAATTTTACAGGATTCAAAGATATTACTTATGATTCTTTAAATAATGATGATCAAGTTATCTTGAAGAAGCTATGATTGATATGAAAATCAAATTTAGATGTATACCCTTGCAACTAGGAGATGGATTCCAAGGGAGCTTGTACAAATGAATAGATGCTAAATAAAAGTGGGCACTATCCAAGGAGAAACAAATCAGAGAAACTACATTGGCATAAGCTATACCAGATTTAGGGAAGATATGTATGTCTATATTCCTTAAAGATTCTATAAAGAAATTTATGCCAAGATATAGGGCATACAAAATTTTGAAGAATAAAGCTCATGAAGTTAAGAAAGACAACATTTGGGTGTGGAAAGAAGTATTTGGAGTACTTACTGCAACAGTTGAGACTAGAGGAGGAGATGCAATTGAATTTGAAGATGCATATAAGGAGGAAGTTTCCAAACTAATAGAAGAAATCAAGCAACTAGTGAAATAGTGTGAACAATAAGAGGTTTTTATCATCACAAATGTATTTGACACAACTCCACAAAATCTAAATATTCTAATTGAAGAGGATATGCAAAGTCTAATGGCAAACACAACCCTACCTTGTACAAATCCATTTTTGTTACAAGTTGTAGATTATCCAAAGATAGATAAGATTAAGGACACAGAGTTGGCAGTAGAGGAGAAGACACCAAAAGGGCAAGAATTTTTACAAGCTCTTGCACAATTGTCAAGTGCAATGACTATAGCACCATTGATTGGACACATGTACAATAGGTGGCACCTACTCCAAAGAAATAGTAGCAGGTATTGAGATCAAGTGAAAGGAGGAAATAACTATAAATATCACTACTTAGTAATATACCCTCACGTTCTCAAATTTTGACTCAATCAGAAGAAGAGGTGGATGAGTCAATAAGTCTAGATGAGGTAATTACTTTACCCATGTATGACTTGAACAACTTGATTTAGATAACATGCATCCAGTTCTGGATCAACTAGTGTACATAGTTGATAAAGTTTAAGTAGAAGATATAGAGACCAATGATAAACTAATGCAATGGTCTGAGAGGAGATTTGAGAATAAATTTTTGGTGAAAGTCTCTCATGAAATTGTAAATAGACAAGTAGAGATTTCCAAATTAGTCACACAATTAGAAGAAATTTAAGACTATTCATACAGTGTACATGAAGTTGTGTGATGTTGAGATTTTTACACTGGAAAATCAATGTTTCATTGATTTATTATATGTTGAAATGAGGGCAAGTGCTATTTCATAAGGCAAGAAGGCAAGTTCAATCTCACTCTCATACAATAATTTGACAATTGATCAGTAGAGGTTAGCTAAGCTCACAGCTAGAGACAATAAAATAAGGAATAAATTGGTATTAATCCAATTCCACTTATTACCACTGTTGGAAATAATTAAGATAGAAGTATCTATATCATGGACTATTTTGACAAAGGACACGCATTTTTTACATATTGAAGGTCTAATTGATCTAATTGTTGAGCTAGAAATTCAATTTCAAGTTTTGGAGAAAATATAGGACCACTGGGATAAAGGCTATGCAGCAATCATGGCATGCCATAATTTTTTTTTTGATAAGCACAAGCTAACCCCAACAGCCCCAAGCCATCAATGAAAAAAAGAAGGGGGAAATAAATATTAAGGAGAGAAAAAGGAAGCAATGAGTAGAACATAGATGAAGTCATCATATGTCACAACATCAAAAAATTTCATAAGTTCTGATCAAAGTCTCAAGGGGAGGATTTTTGAATGAAATGATTATGCATGACAAAGTGTTTTTGCCACTAATGTTAAAGGGGGAAATTGTTGATCTCTATGCCTATGTTGTCTATTAGTGTCTAAACAATCAATCATTTACTAGGCAAGGATGAATAGTCATCACTACAACTGATTCATCTAGTGAAGGTCAAGAAAATATAAGGACTTGTTTATTTTGCATTACATGCTAAGAAAATCAATGATTATCGAGAACTCTAGTTGAGACCGAGTGCATATTTAAGTTGACCTATTATAGTAGAGATCGAGGAAATTGGATAGATAGTTTTTGTCAAGAAAACAAAGAAGAACATGTATATAGAAGTTGAGTGCTAGTATGAATGTTAGTGATGATCAAGTATCAACACATTCATATGTCGAGTAGTTCAGTTTTGTCATATAAGTTTGTAATTTCACCAAAAACTATGTAAATTATTTTTAATGTTAGTGATGATTGAGTATCAACACATTCATATGCTAAGAAATTCAATTTTGTCCTATGAGTTTGTAATTTCACTAAAAACTATGTAAATTATTTTTGTTGACTTCACATGCTAGTATGAATGTTAGTGATGATCGAGTATTAGCACATTCATATGTTGAGTAGTTCAATTTTGTCATATGAGTTTTTAATTTCACCAAAAACTATGTAAATTATTTTGGTTGACTTCTATATAATATTTAATGTTTGTAGAGATAGTCAAGATGAAGATTACATGTCATTGCAAAAGGTAATGACCTCAAGGAATGAAAATCAACCAATTACATAATTAGAAAGACATGACAAAAGAAGATGAATTTTAAACTATTGATTGAGATCTAAAACTTTCGAAGAACATCTATTTAAGGAGTATTCTAACCCTAGGATCAATGTGTGTGATGAGAAGATAACGATACAAACAGAGAGAGATGGACTATGTGGATGAATGAAAGTGTAAATGTGCAAGTGAAGAAGGGATCAAGGATAGAAGAAAGCAACAAATGCTAAGTCTAGAATTAGATTAGACAAGGGAAATACAAGCAGTGATGGACTCAAAGGAGATATCAGATCGAGAGATCAAATCAAGACATTGTGTAGAGGAGATCGAAAATCAGCTTGCAAAGAAAACTGAGGGTCAAGTATTGAATCAATTCTTAGCAAGATTGAATCATGGAAGATATCTTAACCAAGTGATCCTAACAGAGAAATGAAAATATACTAATAGATTCCTTACTTAATTGAATGTGTCAAATCCTTCAACAGGGTGATGCAACTCAAAATTGCAAGTGAATTTTGAGTACGATGTTGAGAAACTTTGCTACATTAAGCCCCTATAGAGCTTTTCATGCATATGTGCATGGCTATCATTTTGAGGCCTATGATGTGTTTCAATTTTTCTACACCTTTCATGAAACATATGCATACATCTCGTGCTGATAAGTTTCCATTCTGAATCATTCTGTGAAGTGTCACTTTGAGCATTTGGGAAACCTACATTTTCCTTCCAAGTCTCAAATAGAGTTCATAACCCTAGTTTGTATTTAAATATCTTGTACCCAGTAAATTTTCATGACTCACCACTTTGGGAGTCTTTAGCATGCACATCAAAGAACATAATTTTCAAATTTCAAGTCATTTCAATATGTTTTGATCCGGTTTTGAATCCCTCAAAGTTGGTTGTTCATTACTGTCATGTTGATGCATATTATTTAGAATTTTAGGAAGCCCTATTTGACTAATTATAAATTTGAACCAGTTGACCCAATTGAGAAAATACTTTTTACATTGCATTTTAGGGGCCAAAGAATTTTCATGTTCCAAATTTGAGCAAATAACAAATCTGTTTGGCTAGTTTTCAAATGCAATTTCTAAAGTCTCACTAGTAACATAATATGAAAATTTATTGGTAGGCATGTTCAAGATGTCATGACTTTAAAACCATGATAGATGAGCCTAAATGTATTTCAACACTATTCTCTACTCTGAAAATACTTTACAAGTGCCAATTTTCAGATCTTGATGGATCCATATGCACATTTTCTTAGGCTCATCCTGTTTACAAAAATCACTATTATGCAAATGTACCTAGTTATGCAATTCCCAAGAGCCAACTTCACACAATTGCCAAATTTTCCTTGTTATTCATCATGAGCTTTTATATTATTCAAATGACAATTAATCAATACCCTGGATCTCATTTTTGCAAATATTATTTTAACCTATTTTCAAAGCCTAAGTCAAATGCATTTTTCTATTTCTAATAGGATGTTTGCAAGAAAAGTTTGAAAAGGAAGACTTTGTCAATCAATATCTTTTGACCAAATGACTATCAAGAGCCAAGATTTTGTAGGACAAGAGAGTGTACACTAGAGAACATAAATGTAAGGTTTCAAGGCCTGATTATTTAGTCGGCTTAGAGACCTCTTGGCATGAAGTGGAAAATGTTCAAAAGGAATGAAATATGAATTTTACATATTACATTAGTAAGTGTCATGAGTTTATTGGATCAGTTTGAGGGGTTAGGTGTTTGAGTTTGAATTTTTTTTAGCCCAACCCACTTTAGGGTCAGACTAACTCCATCAGATTCATATAATGCTATGAAGATTTGGAACATTCCACTATAGTGATGAAAGTACAAGTGAATATGAACATCATCTCAAATCAATAACAATACTCAAGAGTGATCTTCAAAAGGATTGTATTTTAATATAGCCATTCAGTTCAAAATGCATGTATCATCATTCAAGGTTGAATGAGTGAATGGACATGGTGCAAATGTCAATTGCTATTTGTATATACATGGAGACACACTTAAAGAATGCATGTGCACTACTTGGGAGTTTTAATGTGAATTTGAAGAGATATTTTTAAGATTGATTGTCCACATCAATACATATATTTCTTTCTCCAAACACAACATGCATATTGAGGTACCTATGCAATCTATGAGCTTTGACCTATGGATTTATTGGGAGATGTTTCAAACTGTCCTCCATCATAAAGGATATGCATGTCCAATAAGTGTAAAATCTAATACAAAGTTGGCGATGTCATTTTAAAGTAGTTTTGATCCAACTTTGATAGGGGGAGATGCTTTTATGAGTATGGAATTACCATGTTAAAGAGATTTTACATGTCTTTTAAAAACTAGGCCTAGACTGAGTGCCTCTTTTCTTAAATTCTTTTCACATCTCAACTTGCATCAAATACCAGAGAACCTGAAATGGAGATTATCAAATTGTGCATATTGGTGTGAGAAAAGTTTCACGATGTACATGTTTGGGATCAAAATTACTAAACACTAATGATTTATTCATTTGATGTGGGAATGGAGAATGTTTTAAGATAGAGCATGTTTTTAGATAGAGCATGTTTTGAGATGGTTTTCAGACCGTAGAGGGTGATGAACCATATTTCCAATGACTACTTATAATTTGTAGAGGAAATATGTGTAAGACCACCATAAAGTGACCTATGTAGGATGCTAATACCTAAATCATTTCTCAAGATATAATTTGTTATGGGATCTTCATAATCTAGGCAACATTTTAACTAAGGGAACATCATACATCATTGTAGCATGAGAAGGGAAATAAATTTCAAAACAAAAAATTTGCAATGATTGTAGAGAAGGCCACATCTAAAATGAGTATCATCAATAGTGAATTGCATGATCAAGTTGACTGGCATTCTTAGTAAGGGATTCACACCATAGTCAAAGAGGATCAAGCACTTTTTTAGGGGCATGTGCACTCACAAAACAAGAATGAAAGAACACATATAATTTCATGTTTCAAAGCTTGTAAATATGGATATGTTGAATCTATGGAAATAATTTGGAGTAGCGATCCTAACCTATGGAGAAACAATGATCAAAGGAATCAAATAAATCAATCAAGGGTCTTTCTAAAGTAGCATAGGATCCATTCAATTAGATGCTAATGCAACTTTTTAGTTGGTTTTTGTAATTGATTTTCAAAGGAGTAGCACATCACTGTTACTATGGAAATAGAAAAAGTTAACAACCTTTCTCACTATTTCTCCTTTGAACCTATTGTAAACTGGTGGATACCTCATGCCAATGATTTGAAATAGCTCCCCATCTTTTCTATCGAGCATCAAGAAAAAGAGGCACCACTTAAATCTACTCGATATCACTAGAATGCTGCAAAATCAAATATGGTTTCAGAAGGGTTCAGGTTTGCGCTTTTAACACCAAATACAAATAGAGGAAGTTGTATCACCAATCTATGACTACACCTAAATTTTTATAAAATGCAGTAGGTTTGGAGATTGGAGTGACATTGAGAAAAAGAAGCACAAGTGTGAAGGCACCATTTCAAGCATATAATAAAGGATACAATCTTTCTTTCATGCAAGAAAAAAATTCAAGACTAAGGGTTGTGCATAGGCCTTTCTTGTGTAAAATAAAGCTAGGGTGAATATCCCACATTCACCATGTATTTTCCTTCTTAAGTGTGTGTATGTGTTAGCACTCAACCTTGTAGTATCCAAAGCTGAAGTGCCTTATGCAAATTCTCCCACGCATGTGGGGTCGACTAGGCTAGGTGATCAGCAAATAAATTTTGAACAGATGCATGCAAAATGAGGAGTAACATGGCAAGTTGAGGTGGGTAGATGGAGTAACACCACATGGTGCACACTTCAAGGTGCATGACTCAGCAAGTAGGAGACGTGGCAACCCACCAACAAATTAGAGTGGTGACAGCTAGCATGGTTTTGGAGGCGCAATTGAACTGCTAGCAGTTAAGCCTAAAGTCAAGTCAGTTCAAGAAAACTATCACGACATTACAAGTAACCACTAGTAGTTAGTTGTAATGTCATGATAGTTAGTGGCTTAACTATGAATTTCCTTTTGGAGTCACACTATAGCAACAAGTGGCATGTGGGTCCCAATCCAATGCCAATATGGTAGAATGAAGAGTGAATTAGATGGTGCCACATGGCTATGACATGGCAGAGTGCCCTACAAGTCAAGATGACAATGTACTTGCATGGATATAATAGAAAAATAACAAAGAGACACATGTCATCCTAGGTTTGATCTGTCAACCAGAATGTAAAAATGGAGGGAGATCTCTCAAAATTGAAACTAGAAATATTTGAGAAAAATGCACAAATTTGAGAGGATAAAGGGAGTTTTAAAATGAATGGACCCCACATTTTTTAATAAACTATTCATGTATTATAAATTTTTTATTTTATAATAATTTTAATATCTGAGGAGGGGTCTGCACTTTTCTTTTGGTCTGCCCGGTTTTCAAATAGAGATTTTTGGTCTAATTTATAAGCCAACATAGCACTATCATATATCATTGGAAAAGGGAGAGAATGAGGAATCCATTTTTGCAATCAGAATAAGTGCAAGTCTAACTAGGTGAGAGATTTTAGCAGATTTGTAAAATAGGGGCCATTCTCAATAGAACTTTTTGTCTTTACCTTGGAGCATCAAATTTAATTTTAGATCAAATAGTGAAGTGGGTATCCACCAAACTTGGTAGAGATGTTACTAGAGGTGTTATTTTTCCTTTAAAACCTTTTGGTATATATTTTGACACAAAATTTTAGCATTTGATTTGGTTTCTTTGGGGAGATTAGATTTTATTTTCAGTTGGAAGATAGAAGCGGAAAGATGTTTTGCAAGCAGCAGCTGGAAGATTTTCAAGTGGACAACTGGCAGTTCCATATTAGATCCAAAAAAAATTCATCTTCTACTTATTCTCTTCTTTTCTCTTTCTAGAGGGTTGGTTGGTTTTAGTCTATTGAGTAGAGCTCTAGTCGTGTTTCCACATCCTTAGTATTCTCTCTTGTATGAGAAACAAAAATGAAGTTATAATGTTTTAGTTCTGATCTATTTGGTTTTTCTGAGTTATCTTCATGCATTTTGAATGTATTTGTCTCAAAAAAATGAATACAAAAGCATCAAATGAACTTAGTTTCATTCTGATTCTTGTCTCATGTCCCTATTTTTTGCAATATTTTGTGATTTATGGACAAAGAACATAAATCTTAGTTGTAGCCTCTTAAGGTCATATGTTTGATATGTTTTGCCATTGATTCAAAGAATCAATTAAATGATTAGTATATCTTGATAGGGTTGCAGATTTCATGGAAGGATTTGATGAGTATGAGGTTCAGTTTGAACATTGATGTCTGATTCACAAAGTGAAAGGATAGATCATAGATATCTTAATGTGTGTTATGATTTATGAAATGCCCAATGGATAGGACACTAATCAGTCAAAGGATCTACATGTTTCTTGTTGTCTCATATGTGGGTTATGCTAATATCATTTTATAATCAATATCTTTTCCCTTTCATGTTGTAGAGATGAAAAAGTTAAGCCTCACTTAGGTTATGAATGCATATGTCATGTTATTAGTAGTTTCATACCTATTTTATTACATAAGTATAGAAGGATTTGGGGGTTTAAATCTATTTTGTATAGATTCATATTTATGGTTTGTTGCACTAGTCACATAATAGAATCTAAGGTCTACCTACCTAGGTCTTGCAAAGCCTGACAAAGAAGGAGTTCAACCTTATAGTTGGACCCAGTGCCTCAATAGGTGTGTTGAACATTGGAATTAGCTACACCCTAGACATATTTGATCTTATCATTGGGTTATTAAAAAACTATTAAATTAGGAGCCAACATAGGTTAGGACTTAATAGTCTTGAAGCTTTTAATAGGGTAGACCACTCACAGGGTAAAACATATATTATGATCAAACATTGTAATCCTAATAGGTTAACTTTATTGTTGCAACAGTGAAGATTTGTGAGTTTCATGCCAACCCCAGCTTTACCTTCCCATTGAAGTGTTTCTAGGTTACCAAATCATTTGTGTTATGTGTTGAATCTTTTATGGATGTGATGTGTTCATTTACTATTCATCGTTATAGTTTTAATGTTATGAGATGAATTAGGTGTGAATTCAATGATTTAAATTGTGAGTAAAAGTTTAAGATCCTTATCCCCCCGCCTCACCACCGCTCAATATCTTGTTTCCCATTTAATCCTTCCAACATCAATTGCACCTCCTAATCAAGATAGCATTAATTCCTTTTTATAATGCATGCATGATGCCCCTATCACACCTCAAATTATGTTTACTCATTATGATTTTCCTCCAAGAGATATCCAAGATTATTATGATACTCTTATAGTTGTTTTGTCTATTAATAAAACTACCATGTGACAAACTTTGACTGATAATTGATATGGTATGGGCATTGATCTTTCTACTATTCAACCTGATAACATTCATGTTTGGGGATTTGTTAGCATTGCTAAGAAAAACTTGGGTATTATATTGGTACAAGTAAACATTGGTCCAGTGATATTAGATACTCTATGAATGTTATTCCTAAGACCTTGTTTGCACTCTATGAATTTTATTCCTTCTACTTGTCATTGTAAGGTCAATTTTGTTTATAACAATGTTATGTATATGATTCATATAGATGATGCACATAATCCTTATTTAAGTGTGGAATTTATTCCTCCTACACAAGCATTGAAGGAATCTAAAACTAAAGAAGACCACATTGGCATAATTGATCTACAAGTTGTTGATGGAGAAAGGGAAGTTAACTATTGCATTGTTCACCAGTTATATTACTTTTCATTGATGTCAAATGTTCGACATTTTATTTCATGTTGTTACCATATCATTAGCAAATTATTGTTTAGAGAAAAGAGAAACTAAGGATGATTGAGAGAGGCGACATATTGGGCAACAACTAGAATAATCATTGAAAGTAGTTTTAAATGGTGAAATGTCTTATTAGGTTATTGGAGAGTAAGGCTTATTAGTGAAGTAATCTCTTATCGAAAAAGAGGGACATGCAAGATTTAGGTCAAGAAAAATAAGATTATTCGAGAAGCTTCAACACATATGGAAAGATATCTTTGTGGTTATTGGATCTAGGTTTAGGGTTTGTGGAATACAAAAGGTGAAGAGATAAAATAAGAGAAGGTATTGTAACTAAGAGAAGTAGCTAAAGGAGAAGAAGAAAGGAGATAGAGTTATTGGAGTGCAGAAACAGAAAGTGTGTTGCAATCGTAACAAAATAGTTATTATATGTTGTTGTATTGAAGAGCTTTAGGGGATCTAATATAGAAATATAATGCGAGTTAAAAATCATTTTTATTTCTATTACCCTTTTACCATAGTAATAGTTCAAATCCCTTGGAAGGGTGACCTTAATCGGTTGCTCTAAAACTTCTAACATGGTGGCATTCTTATATTCGAGTGTTCAAATCCTTTAGCAAAGTTGCTCCTAGAAGAGTAAAGATCCTAACAGATCTAGTGTATAATCATGTAATAAGGTACACTTAATAGTGTTTTGTAACCTGTAATCAAGAAAGCTCCTAACAAAGTGTATTCTAGAGGAATACAACATTTGTGAGAATTGTTCTCACACTATGATTTTCACCTAAATTGGATTTCCATGAGATATACTAGTGTTAATATTGAGTGGATGTTTTTATTGTTTTATTTAGTTAAGAGTACATTTAACCAATACCAAAATTATAGGCATAACTAGATCTTATCGGTAGATAGTTTGGAAGTTAGTGAAAATGTGTTAACTTGGTGATTAATAATTCACCCTCCTCCCTCCCTGCACACTAATCAATCCTACACCTACAATTGGTATCAGAGCTTTAGTACCTAAATTGAAAGCCTAAATTCTTACTGAAAATATATCAAGATGTATAAGAAGGAAGCATCAAATTTTAAAAAGCATGAAGATGGTTTTGGAATGTGGGCAACATGATGAAATTGCACATATCAAGACTTGGAGACAATGTAGAATATTATCTTACAATGTAATGTATAGAACCAACTGAAACTCTTGATGATGTGTAGAAGAAAGAAAAACTGGTACACAAAATAGTAATGATAGAACTAGCTAGTGTTTTGAAGAACTCAAAGTATGTGGACATTCAAATTTTGTCAATAGCCAACTAGATGTGGAACAAACTATTACAAGTACGTGGTGGAGACAAGTATATTCTAGAAGGTAAGGTGGAAGGATTGAAAGGAAAAATGAAAGTGAGAACAAGACTATTGCTCAGTATGGAACAAAAATAAAAGAAATTTTTGTTGCAATCAAAGGAGCTGGGGGATCTACTGAAGAAAGTAAAGTTGTAAGTAAATTGCTAAGAACTTTACCTAACTAATATGTAATTAGAGTTTCTACAGTACAAGAATTGACAAAATTTGATAAAAGTAATATTACCATTGATTCTCTTATCAGTAGGCTAACAATATTTGAACTAAGAATCTATGATAATAGCCAACCAACTATATTTCCATTGATTCCCTAATTAAAAAATCTGTATGCCTTTCTTTTCAATGAATATCCAATAAACATGCCTTCATCACTTTTGAATCAAAATTTCCAATATCATCATCTTTTTTAATGTAACATTTACTTCCAAAGATTTTGAAATACTTAACAAAAGTTGCATTGTTGGTTTAAAGAATAATTTTGACATCTGAGTGTCAATACACTTAACCATTTTTCATTATACATGCCAAGCAAAGAGTAAGTGCCAAGTGATATCAAGTGCCGAGTGATATCAAGTGTCGAGTGATATCAAGTGTCGAGTAATATCAAGTGCCGAGTAACATAAGGTGCCAAGTGATACAGTTTTGTTTAGGTGTCGAGCTATCCACGAAACAGCATGTGCCGAGCATTAGTAATGCTTCATGAGATGAGTAACTCAGAATATCAGCATAAGAGTTTGTAATTGCACAAACTATGATGTAAACCATCTTTGTAGCCGACACAAGGTAAATCTCGAAAGATCTAGAGATAAGAACATATCTTTTACACTTCTTATGCAATCTGCATGCAGCCAATTGGAAAATTGGAAAGGCATGCAACCAATCAGCAAAAAGGGAAGTATTGAGCAGGAAATTGAGATTCAATGTGGATTGTAGATCCATATCTAACCCTAAGTCTTCAAAGTCTTTTTAAGGAAGAAGAAAGTTTCATTTTAATAGGGATGAGAGAAGGAGAATAGTGTTAAGGGAAAAACATAATGGAATTCAGTGAAAGAAGACATAGAGAGTAAGAGCAGTAATTCAATATTCAGTTGATTAGAACAAAGCAAAGGAGACAAACAAAAATCAGATTTCAGAGGATCAAAATTACAGAGAGAGCCAAAATAAGTGCTTGCATTCAGCAATCAAGGATTGCAAACTATCAAGTTTATAATACCTAATACTCTTTTACCATTGTATTAGAAAGGAAATCCTATGTAGATAGGTTGGCTTAACAACTATTTGTAGATCCTTATCAAAAGGTGATTAAATCCTTTAACAGGGTGACACTTCATGTTAAGTGTTTGTAAATCCTTTAACTAGGTCACTATTGACACAATGTAAAGCCTTTAACAGGGCAGACCATCAGAAGTGGTTGAACAATATTACTGCAGTGATTTTTGTGGGTATCATCCCCACCCTAGTTTTACCTTCTTATTTTTGGAGGGTTTCCGAGTTACCAAATTCCAGTATTATGTGTTGTTGATGCATGTATTAGTTTCATGTTTATTTGATTTGTTTACATGCATGCAATTTACTTTCAATTAAAAGTTTTATTGCTTAAAGTGTGATACTTCTGATTCCCCCCCCCCCTTCTCATAAGTATTCTTTCCATATTTGAATATTCCAATAGTTCAGACCAAAGTTTATAAGGTGTCTTACCAATGCCTTGTATGGTTTGTACTCTATTTGAGGTGTGTACTATAGTATTTACCGCTTCTCTCCAAAAGATCTTAGATACATTATTTTCAAGCATCATTGTTCTTGTTGCCTTTGTTATTGATATGTTTGTCCTTTTTGCTATCTCATTCCATTTAGGTGTCTTAGGGTCTAAAAGCTATCTCTTTATACCATTGACTTCACAAAAATTGTTAAACTCATTTGAAATAAAATATCCTCCTCTATTAGATCTCAAACATCTAATCTTATAACTAGATTCATTCTCAACTCTACTATTAAATATCTTGAATTTATCAAAAGCTCTAGACTTTTCTCTAAGAAATGCAACCCTCGTCATTCTAGTGAAATCATCAACAAGAATCATAAAATACCTTTCACCATAGAATACTCTTGTCTTTGTAGGACCACTCAAATATGTGTGCACACTCTATAATTAAGTGGTAAATTTCTTGCTTGGAAATTGACTTTTCTTCTATTTTTCTATTATACATTCCTTACATACCATGTTAGTAGATTCCACAATCATAGGAAAATTTCTAATTGCAAATGTAGTATTGACCTTCATAATGTTATCAAAGTTGATATGACAAAATTTCTTATGTCATAACGAAATATCATCCACCTTGGAAACTAGACATGTTATCTTAGTAGGAATCAACTAAAATACATTACCTCTTGTCCTTGTACCAGTACCAATCAATGTGTCATCTTTATCTTTGATAATGCAAGTCTTCTCTGTAAATTGTAACTTATATTTCTTGTCCACTAACTTCCTAACACTCAAAAGATTATGCTTCAAACCATCCACAAAATTAACATCGTCAATGTTAATCTTTCCATCAAGTGTAATAGATCCTGTTCATTTTATATGACAGGATGCATTATTTCTAACTCTAACTACTCCTCCATCATAGCTATTGAATTCAAAAAAACTTGTTCATATCTCTAGTCATGTGATGGAAACATCCACTATCTATAATCCAATAAAATTTCTTCTTTTCAACTTTTTACACTAATGTTTTTTTCTTCTCAAACTTCTTCTTTTTCAAGGAGTTCTTCCTTAATAGCAACAAATCCTATTGTATCATCACTTTTGCTCAAGAATTCTTCTAGTTTTGATTAAAATTCTTTGTCATTGGAAAAAAGGAAATCCTAAGGCATTTTTTATTTATAGGGCTTTTTATATTTCCTTACTCCCTTAGGAAATTTAGAATAATAGTGACCATATTCATTACAAGTCCAACACTTAAAGATTTTGTTAACTTTAGGTTATCTCTTCATAATCAGGGAAAGTCCTTCCTCAATCTTCATTTCTTTTTCTAATCTTGTTCGACTGGTACTGGCATAATCTCCACTTGTACTTGCACTCCTTGTCAACATAGGTTTTTCTTTTAATGCGTCGGAAGAAGTCTCCACTCTAGGCAATTCTCCACTCTGTCTCATCCACATTTCAACTAGCTGCAATCTCCCAAGAAGAGCCTCTCTTGTAATATTAGAGGTGGAGGGAATAACTTGTTCAATCATTTATGATGTTTTTTTGTATATAGGTGTCAAAGTCTTCAATATCTTGCATACAACTTCATCTTTTGATTTCTCTCCACCACAAGTCTTAGATCTTATAACAATCTTTGTTATTCTACCAAAATAACTTTGTATAGATTCATCTTCCATCATCTTAGCATCTTCAAATAATCATATCCAATTATGTAATATAACATTCTAAGCATGTTTATCACCTTCAAATGTACTTTGTAAATCTTTCCAAACTTCATGAGAAATTCTTAAAGATTTTACCTAACCAAATTTAGTTTCAAGAAGAGCTGATAATAATGCTTCTTTAGCAAGCAAGTTGTACAAAAATGTGTCTTTTTGAGTTTCATTACAAGCCTCAATCTTGTCTTCTTCAATCACATCCTTTTGGTTTGTAGTAATCAACCAATCACTTGGACCCCTACATAGTAGATGTGTCTTCATCTTTTCTTTCCAAATATCATAATTAACTCCATCAAACTTTGTACTTTATTTCCTAAAGTGCACCATAGATCTCCTTAAGTTGTTAAGATTTTCCTTCAAGGACCTGATGATCTAATACTAATTGCTAGAAATTAAATATTTCCTAGAGTATGCCATAGATCTCCTTAAGTTGTTAAGACTTTCCTTCAATGACCTAATGCTCTAATATCAATTGTTAGAAAGTAAAGTCCACCAAGATAACTAAGAGGTTGAGGGGGGGTGAATCAATTATGCAATTAAAACAACTCTAAATATCCTTATTATTTCTTAAATGTGTAAATAGTAGATGCAACAACCATAGATAGATAACCATACACAATAACACCAAATTTGCTAACTAGGGAAACACTTGATCAGAGGGAAAACCTCAGTGGGAATGATGCCCACAAGATAATATACTAATATAAATATTCCTTGTGAAATGATGGACCCTATTAGGAGTCAATGAGATACATTTAGTACATATGATTCCCTGTTAGGAGAATTTGATTCATCTTTAGGAGATTCCAACCCTTTTAGGAGTTGTGTAAACCTTGTTAGGAGTTGAAAGGAAGATAGAAGGACCCATTGTCCAAAAAACTTCAGTACTATCCTCATTGAATAATATAATTGTACATCAACAACTATCCAAAAACAACTTGTCTTGCCAGATGCAATTCCTTGTAAGCTTACCATGCCTCAACTGCACCAATCACTTCTCTGATCCAGATGATATTCACATTTAAGCTCACACAATACATCAAAATGATCTCACTGATCTGTGAACTCTACCACAAGGAAATAATTTTTCCTTAATACCAAGTCCTAGAATAAATTATTGAGTTATCCTTGAGGCTTTTCCAATTTACAATAATGATATATGACCAACTTAAGATATTACATTACACATTACATTACAATATTAAATCTTTTTCATAATTATAAGTAATATGTCAACTTATAGTCTTCATAAGTTTCCACTCGTCGATCATCTGAGTATGTGTGATTAACCAAAGCATCTTCAACATGCCTTCAACCTATGTCTCAGCTCACTCAATTAGATTACATCCCTATTAGGAGATAAAATCCAAACATTAGTATCTACTTTCCAAAAATGTCATCTAAAAGATGCCTTCACCAAATCCTTTAGAACTCTTTCTAGTCTTTATATTTTTGTGTGCACTCTTAACCATAGCATGTAGACATACTCTAGAATAGAATTCCATGTGTCCATAAGTTGATCTTCAATCTTAAAACTATGTAAAGCCAAACTCTATCTACTTTTGTG